>JAWQUS010000027.1:22472500-23072500 GCA_036365455.1 Macrosoma leucophasiata | reverse complement strand
CAGCTAGGATTGCAGACTTATTTTTCTGGAAACCATATTGACTATTATCGAATATTTTAAATTTATCGTAAAATTTATACAATCTTCTTACCATAGCCATTTCAAGAATTTTTGCAGAAGTAGGAAGCAGTGCTATGGGACGGTAATTATTAGGGTCCATTTTATCGCCTTTTTTATGTACCGGTTTTAGCAATGATATTTTTAGTGAATCGGGAAAAACACCTTCGGAGAAAGACTGATGGTTGATTAGGAAAGTGAAAGGTATTGATAGTTCTGATGCACATTTTTTAATTAGGATTGGTGGTAGTTCATCAATACCGGAACTATGCTTATTTTTTCATGATAAAATGATTTTATGTACCTCGTCGAGTTCTATTGAGTACAGGAAAAATGTATTTAATATAGTATTACGGGTTGCTTTAGGCGTTGGTCCGGGGCTTGACGTCTTTGACAAGTTTCCTATTGAGGCAAAGAATTTGTTGAGATAACCTACTATTAGCTCTGGATCCTGGATTATGCCATTAGCTGTGTTAATTTTTAGATTATGTTTTGTATTGGAGAGTTTTTTTGTTTCTCTATTTATAATATTCCACATTATCTCGGTTTTGTTATCTGATTTCCTGAATTTATTTATGTTATATAACTTTTTTGAGCAGATAGCTGCTTTTTAAAGTATTTTAGTATACAATTTGTAATGCCGCCTTAATGTATCACTTTTTGTATATTATATATGAGTAGTTCAGTTTTGTGTTAATACTCGTTTATTCCGACATGAGAGTTTGATTCCTCTTGTTAGATAGGGTTTTTTTTGTAGTTGGTTTTAGTTTAATCGATGTGGTTATGAAGTTCCGCCACACGACAAGAGGTGGCAGTTAGATTGGTGTAGGGGATAATTCTCAACAGGTGTCGCTACTCAATAAAAGTTCTGCAATACATAGGAGGTAGCTTGAATATAAAATGTGTGGGTGTTCGTGATGTTAGATTAGCACTTAATATTTTTCCAATTCAAAGTTTTTTTATATACAATTCACTCAAAACGCCACTTTGAAACACTGTTTCTAAAATTATTTAATCACTTTGTCCACATATAAATCACTATATTGACTGTTCTATGCGGCAATCACTGGTTCGTTTATTTTCCATAAAATGTCTAATTAACTACACCGAAAGTTATGCAAACAATGGTAGCTAGACTTCAATTAATAATAAACACTCTCGAAGTATTTTTTTTTTAAGAAAAGTTAACTTTAACTATTTTTAAGTAATTAAAATGGCTGAGTCGATGTTTACTGTATTGGAATATATTCAATATATCAATGTTTCCTAACCGCTCCGATTCTCTGAGCTTTTGATATAGCACCATAATAGTCACGTCAGCTCGCAGCCTGCACCGCTTTGAAATTCCAGACTGTGCGACCTTAACGAGAAATTTCATAACCCAACCATAATGTAATAACGTACAACATTTTGAAGAACTGAACAGTAAATTGTATTGAAGGAAGTAATTTGCCTTTTGATGTCAAAAAGAATATTACTTTAAACTGAAAAACGTTTACCATGATGATATTTTAGAACACGCAATAGTCGTCTTTGATGTACCATCTTTAAAGAAAAAAGATGATAAAAAGATATTATCTTTTTTGCAACCTCTGCGCAAAATTTCACCCATCGCTTTTATAATTTATACAGATGAAATAACCAGGCTTCCTATACATAAACGTCTTGGTGTAAAACTTTTCACAAAAATTAAATTAAAAATTAAAAGCCCTCGACACAAAAAGGCATCTAAGTACAAACATAAAATCTGTATGTTGGCCCTAATATTTAACCCTTGCGTCGCATCGTCGCGTCAAGTTACTGATATCAAAAATTTGATCCTCATGTCAAGGCGTCACACGACTAGGTATAGGTGATTCAGTCTCATATGTGGTGAGTTATAAGGACTCCATGCGCTTTGCTTGTCCAGTAACGTTCTCCGAGACTATAAACGTTTTTTTTACCTATCCCTTCGGAAATAACAATATGCACACGCAAAGTGTGATAATTTTTTACAGAGATTAAAACTAAATATTGGCGACCCGCCAGTTGCTTATACCTGCAGCATAAGCTACCAAACAGACCAAACTACCTTTGTTGTGATTGCAGATTTTGGTGGGCGAGGACCTTAGCTCAGTGTTAGCTAACTATTTGGCAAACAGCTTTCTATTTCATTGTTGCTCCATTTTAATTTTGTGATGTCAAAATTGCATTCGAGATAATTTAAGACTTTGGATAAATAAATAAAATCATTTTTACTGGTGGTAGAACTCTAGTGACGGAGCTTGCGGGCGTAGGCACCACCGCATTACCTAATATACTTGCCGCTAAATGGTAGTGTTCAGCACTATTGTGTTCCGATCAGGTGGTAATGTACGGCCCTGTAATTTCCGGCACAGAGGCATAACACCTTAGGTTTCAGGAGTGGTAACGCATCTGTATTTCGACCTTGGTCTTTGTGTGGGTGTCTATAGGCTGCAGTCATCACTTAACTAACCATGTGAGCTGCATGCTTGTTTGCCACCTTTGTGACAAGAAACGTTGATGTAAAAGTATGTACTTACCAAATTAAATCCAATGATATATTTCAATAAATAGAATATAACCTTGTAGCAGCAAGTGTGCTTGGTTGATAGCAGTAAAATTTTTACGAAAGCTCACGAGAACGATTTATATGTTGCAGACCCTCTATAAATCTTCCAAAGGCTACTTTGACGAATTTCCTAGGAAGAAATCCATTTGTTATGTCTCGGGTCCCACCGTCCCCGGTTTAAGTAACTATAACACGGTTAGGTTTGGTTGTACTAAAATATTTGCTAAAGATAATGTTGATGAAATGAACTGCCTCAGTTCGACGACGCAACACAGCTTCTCTCCCATCGTCGATGACTCAAACGCTTCGTGTTCGACTTATGAGCCATATAATGCAACAAATGACCTGAATGAATACTTTCACTCTAGAATCTAGAACAAATGAAAACTGATTCATGGTATATTAAAGACATAACTTCAAACAAAATAACGTACTGTCTTAACCTTTATAAAAATAATCTTCTCTAATTTAACAGACTGGTGTGTGTAGACCGCTCTCTCGGGTGTACTAGTGTCGGGCGTGTTGTTACTGTTGTTAAACGTTTTAGGGTTCTGTGCCTCAAATGGAAGAAACAGAATGCTTAAAGGATCACTCGTCAGTTTGTCTATCTGTGACAGCAAAATTGCCTCAAAGCCTTGCCTCCTGCTTTAAAACTAGGTCGATACAACTGCACATACAGTACATATTATGTAAGTCAGTGATCCAAACATGGACGTGTCATTATGTCAACCGAAAGATGTCCACTGCTGGACCAAGTCTCCTCATAATAGGGATATGCACTAGTGCAGTCAGTCAGCCGAACAATGGGTTCGGCTGACTGACTGCACTAGTGGAAGAACTCTCTTCCAGTAGAAGAAATTCTTCCGCTAGTGGGCGGTGGGGTCGTCACATGTCATCCCGACGCGACGCCAGCGACATGGAATTCATATAATCAATTTAAAATATTAACACCAATTTTGGGAGAAAATATAGAAAACTAAAAAAAATTTTTTCTTTTCTCAAATTAAAAATAAATATTTCTGGACTACCTGTAAGAAGGCTTACATTTTAAGGTAGTGGGTATAGGAAACAAACCGCCGTTTTTCTTATTCCATAGGCTACGCTAATATTTGCAGGCAACACAATGAACCCCACGCGACATGGGCCATATTGAAAGCGGGACTAACACGCCCATTAGGGAAATGAGATATAGGACGATGTTTACCCGCCGGATTCTCACTTACTTGGGTAAAGTTGTTTGAGTAGTTACAATTAGTAATATCGTAGGTATTTGCTGAGAATATAATACTACGTATAGAATGGACACTTCGACGTCCCGGCCGAATTCCCCGCCTCACCCATCACCTCACCCTCGAGAGGCAGTTGAATGAACTTCAACAGTGCTGTTGCGAACGGGCGAGCGAGCGGTCTTTTTTTAGTTAATTTCGTCACATAGTCGACATGACATATTTCACGATTGTTTAAGGTCATAGCCCTACGTGCTACATTTCTGTGTGCGCGTGTAATACACGTCGCTGATTAATGCCTGTGTAATAGGTAACCAGAATGAGCGTTTGTATGAAATTTTATCCGAGTATCCGGGATGTGGTATTTGGTAGGTTTTATTACTAATGATAGAGATCCAGAGTCAGCGCTCGATATAGTTACCACCACATTACCTAATCTATCTACCGTCAATGGCAGTATTACAACACAATTGCGTTCCGGTTTGATATCAATGTATTACCACGAGATAATGGATAATGTCTGATGGTGCGGTCAAAACTCTTAGGAATCAGCGTGCATGTATGAAAAGAATGATGAAGGTAGATGAGGCACGAGAGGTATGTTAGGACCGGAATATCTGGCGCTCTACACTCTCTGCCTACCCCGTTGGGGACTTGGCGTGAAGATACATAGATACATACCACGAGATAAATATCATAGAGGCATAACAGCTAAGATTTCAGGATTGGCAACACATCTGCATTTTGATCTTCGGTGTTTGTCTACATGTCTATCAGCAGTATTCACCTAATCATCCTGCAAGATTGTTTGATATCATCGTAAAATAAAATAAAAAAAACTTAAATATGAGCATTTGTTTTTGAAACAAATTAGTTGAACAGTATTTCACGATTTTAAATTAACTATTTTCCTTTGATTCCACGGCTATCTCACAGAATAAATACAACATTGCAACGGCTTTAGTGGGAGCTTTTAACCCAAAAGTAAATAGATCGCCAGTATTTACAAGTCCGCCACTTCAATCCCGAAGGAAAATCTTTTCTAGAATCGTCTGTGTAATGTAACATGTTACGGGAACCACTCAGAATAGAAGCTACAGGAAAAAGAACCTTGCGTCCGAATAAATAGCTTTGGTGAACTATTTCAGAGTCTGACAAGTGCGAACAGAGTAATGTCGGACTACCTTGCGTTCCCGCCTGCATTCCCATCGACCCAGACAAATAACTTGCTTCACCAACGACTATTGACCACAAATGTTAATTTACTTATATTGTATCCATTGCTTGCTCACACATTTTACGTACCCAAAAGTAAAGGTGTTAATAAGCAATGGATGCAACAAAAGCACGTTAGGTTCGTTGAGAAATGATTACATCGGTAGCGGACATCGTCCGGAGGAGGCGCGTATACATGACGGGTCGGGCGTCGCTCCTGGCACGAAGCTTCATTCCTTCCACATAGGTATTATGTGCTATACGAGCTTAACCTACATAGAAATTACATGAATCGCTTTATAAAAGCATTCTGTGATGAAACTGCAAGTAATTTAAACCGTATAGGAGAAGATCCGAACCTAAATCGACCTTCACCGAGCTGATAATAATTTAGTGAAGTGATGTAATAAATGTACTTTACAAAAAAATGTAGTTTATAAAAATGTTTTAAAAAAAACCTAAACAAAGTATTTTTTATCACTTTAAAAAAAACATGATTATTTAAAGGTTGCTACATCAAAATCAGGCCTCTCCCAAAAAAAAATGGGGAAACTCGTGCCCAGCAGCGGGTAAAAAGGGTTGTTGCCACATCAAGAAAATTAGAAAAATTTTATTCCGACTTAAGAATACAGTGTAAAACTATAGAGAATGCATGCAGGCTAAAAATTTAGTCCTAATAGGAGTTTGCAAATTTGAAAGATTTAAAATTCATCGCGAGTGGAAATGTGTGACAGAGAGATTCGAGGTAACAATAGAGGAGCCAACAATGCAGTCACGTGTGATGAGACTCTGAATATAAAAATCTTGATGTTTCAACTTTAGTTGAATTTAAAACATTTATACTACTACATTAATTATAAAATATGTTTATATTCTCTTGTTATCGGCTCGTGGTAAGGTCAATTCAGGTTCGGATCTTAGACTAATAACTATAGAGCTCTTTTCTGGAATATAGAGCACTCTAATTTTGCGCACGTAGTAACTTTATATCTGTGAATGTGTGTACGCGATTTGATTTTATTAGGAGTCGTTATCATTTTATTAGCTCGCTGTCACGAACAGGATGATCACATCGCATTATCTGTACGACGCGCAATCGTACAACCAATCTGTGTTAAGTGTCATAATAATGATCGTACGATCGTTCATCGAATATGTTTCATGTCGTACGATTAAATTTCGTTGCGTTTTACGAACAACCACAGCAATCGTTTTGTTAATTATATTCTCATCGTTTGATGCTTTTGAATACTGACGGTTGCGGCTTACTGGTATGAAAGGTTTAAAAATTTCTTTTATTTAAACCTTTTATTCCTTATTAAAACATTACAATTGAACAATTACATATTTAATAATTGGAGTGATTCTATTTAATTTGATTAATTACATTTTATATTTCTTACATTTTTGTATTTTCGTTTTTTAAAAACCTATAAATATCATGCATTTTAACTAGATATATATTATAATTGATTTAAATTTTATGTCATGTTATTAAATTATACAAAAAAACATATTTCTCAATTAGCCAATCATAAAATGTCAATGTTTAATATGTTATTTTTTATTATCGACCTCTCTTCGAGTAAAGGCCTCCTCCATATGTCTCCAACCAGTTCGGTCTTTTGCCTTATCTAACCAGTCTGGTTAGACATGGTAGGTATAACATACCAAATTATTCATTCATCATATCAGCCGTAACACGTCCACTGCCGAACATAGGCCTCCCCCAATGACCTCCATGCCGACCGATCGGAAGCGACGTGCATCCAGCGGGTACCTGCAGCCTTCACTAGGTCGTCGGTCCATCTTCGGAACGGAACGTCTCGCATGTCAACAAATAAAATACAACTGAATGAGAACTTACGAGCAAAAAAAAGAACATTTTCCTCCTTATCCTCTACACGCCCCCAAAGCAATTGAGGGTCCCGCTCACGCACGTTGTTGGAGTCCCCCATAGGCACCTCGTATAATAAATACGGCGGTAACTCCTCTATGCCCCTGTAGTCACCTTACAATTCACTCTGTTCACAATTCCCACGAGGCGAAAGTGGCGTGAAAAATTTGATTCCCTACACTTGTTACGGCGAAACTATGGTAAATATTGGAACAGAATAAATATCGTATTGTCAATATTTGAGATGAAATCAAAGACTTGATAAGAGTATCGATAAAAGCTGCTTAAATCACACAAAGTAAAAAGGGAACATGATACGACTCATACGACATCAAAGTAAGGTGGGCCCTATATTGTTTGCTCCTGTCTCTCCATTACCTGCGACCTTCACGCAACTCCCACGTTTGATAGCGATATTATCTATTATTCGTTCGCTTTTACTATGATGTCTACGCTCGATGTTGAGCTCGAGATGCTACCGAAAGTATAATAACAATTTCCATACATTGATTTGTACAGAAATAAATTAAAACAATGAACTAGGTAAAACAGCTATGCAATATTATTATCTAGGGAACCTAAAAAACATTTTCTGATATTTAAACATTTTAACTCTTCGGAATAATAAATTGAAATACGACTGTTTTTATAGGTACCGAGCACCAGAGTAAAAAATATTTTAGGAACCAGTTACCACGAAAAGTGTTTTATAATCACTTAGATAATATTTCAAAACTGTCTTACCGTGTTATGATTCTTTCATTAGGAACCGAGAAGTCTTGTAAATTCAAATATCTTATATGGATGGAGTATTAGGTAGGTAGGTATTTGTAGCAATACGAAGAATAAATATTTTTATGGAACAGGTTTTTTAACACAGAAAACCTATTCAAAATATATAAAATGGGACAAGCGGTCAATTAAAGTGGTCAGTATAATTTCAGTGCCTTCATGGTGGCATCGGGACGGGACGCCTAACGCCCACCAGTGGAGGAATATTCTTCCACTTGTGGGCGTTAGGCCACAAGTGTGAATGGTTTGACCGTCATTGTTCGGTCATTCAACCGAACAATGACGGTCAAACCATTCCAACAGGGTGATAGTTAATACAATAACGCGGGGTGGGCAGCAGCATCTCGCAATGAAACTACCAGCACTGCGATCCAGTGGCGGATTTACAAATTTGCCGCCGGTAGGCTATTATTTTTGCCGCCGCTATATTTTGATATCGTAGTTAAATTAGGTATATTTTTTATCAATATAATTTCAACTTTATGTTTTATGCTTCATGATCCTGTCATGAAGCATAAAACATAAAAGTTGATGTAAGCAACTTTTTTTCTATGGTTAGAATCATTGGGAACTATGATCTGAGCCTTGATAATTTTAACAGTAATTTTGTAAATAGAAATAAAAAAAATATGAACTAATTCTGCCGCCCCTTAAAATTTGTCGCCCTAGGCTCCAGCCTACTCAGCCTGCTGGTAAATCCACCACTGCTGCGATCCCTAATCCGCCCGCCAATAATTTAGTGCGATAGGAGTAAAGGAAATGGCAAGATCGTTGCCATTTCCTTTACTTCGGCGCGGTCGATTCTTTCAGAGTAGCGTAGCTTGCTTGACTTTGATACGTTCAACGGCTTCGACGCGATATTTTTCACCTCTCATTACTTTATTATTTTACTTACTCATAATTTTATTCGTAAAGACATGCCTTCTTTTATTATCTGTAACTGTCGTTTGTCAACTTCCATGTCAAAAGTCAAATGCGTAAAGAACTGTCAACAGTCATGGTCATTACTGTCATAATTTCATCAACGCGTATTTTTATTTTGAAAATATTTTGTGAAATTGAGTATTTGTTGGCTTCATTGGCTTGTTATGTGAGATAATTTTGATATTTTGATAGTGTGTTTAAACCAACTCTGTATTACTTAATTATTCACTATGAATGACTCTAGATGAACAAGTTAAAAAATTACGTGTAGTGAGTTTTGTTCCATGAACCATGGCAGGCGATCGCAACACACGAAACCGCAGTCGCAGTAGGGACAGGCACAGAAGTCCAGAGAAGCATGACCGCAGTCGGAGTAGGGAACGGCACAGGGACCGCAGGGGTAGCAGGGAGAGGAACAGAGAGAGCCCTGACCGGGGGCGGTCGCGCCACAGCAGAGATCGGGACAGCAGAGATGACAAGGGTCACAGGGCCCACAGTAAACGCAGAGACAGCGGGGACCGCGAAAAATCTCATGCAAGAGAGTTCAAGAATCGGGAGCGAAATAATCGAGAACACGATAGAGGGAGGAGCTCGTACAAGGAATTTAATGGTGGAGGATTGGGAGGTATCTTTTTTGTTAATTTATTTACATGTAGTTATTGAAGCAAGTTACCAAAAACATTACCAAACTCCAAGGTTGAAACGAGGAAACTTCCAACTTGCTCTTACCGCCCGACCCAGGGATTGAATCCAGGACCTCAGTTCTAAGGCAATTGTCTACTTGTATTCAATTACCCATCAAGGAATGTGAAACTGCCGGTGGCTATGGAACAATTGTAAATTCAAATCAATTGTCATATTTTTTTCATGTATTGATGGGTACATGTAATGTTACTAGAACTTAACAACATTTCTACTCTTTAAATATTAAAATTCAGGTGAAAACTAATTTAACAACAAGGGATGAAATGTAATTAAATTTAAAAGCTCTAGTTCCCCCTTCATTTTAAAATTATTTCCCTTGATATGCCAATTTGTCCATATGCAGTGGACTGATTATGCTCCCCTCTCGATAAACTAAACATAAACAACTCTTACTAAAATTCTTTGTACTATTAAAATAAATATTGTCATTCACAATTTTGTAACAATTATAAGAATATTTTTACAATTTTTCTGTTTAATGCTGATATACCTAAGACAATGCCTATATTTAAAAATTACTTTTAATCGTAATGCTTGCTAGTAATAAGTTCTGATTGGAATATAATAATATGTAGTAGCTTCTCTTGTCTTCTTATATGTAGTATCTTTGTTGTCAGTTTGTAAAAAGGGAAATGAGACATTCTACTGATATACTTAGTTACATCAGTTTATTATATTTAGTTTTATCTTAGTGATATTCTCCATTACTATTTACTTATAATTTTTGTAATTTGTAATTTGACATGTATATCAATTGTTGTTCTCTTTAATTTCTTTTCGACAAGTCATAAGCGTTGCTTGTCACCCTAAATGAATAAATGAATTTCTGATTCTGATTCTAGTAATGCGTCAAATATCAAAGCCTTACAATATGTCAAGGCAGATGTGTCTTGATGTTTAGGGTTTTTATCAATTTTAGCAATTAGCATTATTTTTATAGCACCCACTCAATAATCATCAATAAATTAAACCTGCCAAAAAATAAACTTCTGTTCTAGGTCTGGGTAGTGGGAATGCCCCACGAGGTCGCTACAAGCCCCAAGAGGAAGAGTTCCTAGATGCGAGGCGGGAAGAAAGAGAGAGGATCGGTCAGATAGGAGTATCTTCAGTGTGGGGGAAGTCACCTGTGAGACCTGAGTAAGTGGTAACCATATTGAATTAACTTGATTCATTTTTAGTACAAGTTAGATCTTACAGTGAGGTGACCGAGAGGTCACCGAGAGGTCACCTGCTAGCTGCTCCACAGCTAAAATAATAGACCTAAAAAAGTAGCCATTCCCAATTATTGGGCCAAGAGTCCTTCAAAGAAGACAAAGTAAATTAGATTCATTTTACTAGCACACATCTTTGTAACCTATTACATAA
Source organism: Macrosoma leucophasiata (assembly GCA_036365455.1). Classification (NCBI taxonomy): domain Eukaryota; kingdom Metazoa; phylum Arthropoda; class Insecta; order Lepidoptera; family Hedylidae; genus Macrosoma; species Macrosoma leucophasiata. Next base: position 23,061,747 of record JAWQUS010000027.1, on the reverse strand, counting down.
TAATATTCATACCAAAATCCAAAATTATGTATGAAATTTTACACTTGGTAAATCTGTCATGCAGAATATAGACACAACATCATACTGATGTGAAAATCAAGTCATACTTATATCTCAACTAGGAATTTACCAGCATTGTAAATCAGGACGGCTGTTCTAGAGTAACTCTGTATGCATGACAAACTATCGATCTGCCATCACACCTCTAAGACTGGTAAGAGTGCATGTTTTTCTCTAACTGCATACCCTGCTTAATCTGAAAACTGCATACCCCGGCAACTAAACCTTTTTAAGATCTTTTCTGACATAATCAAATTCAGTTTATCTCAAATGTTGTTAAATGGTAGAGATAGGACGGCAGCCATACCAAGTTGGGTTATATTGAATATCATAACTAATGATTGTATTTTTGTACTAACTGGCAGTTCTGAGGAAGAAGAATCAGATGTGAAGCACTCTGAAAAATCTAAAGAAAAGAAAAAGAGTAAAAAGTCAAAAGACAAAGAGGAAACAAAACAAAAACTGAAGAAATTAAAGAAAAAACTGAAGAAGATGAAGAAAGCTCGGAAAAAAGTGAAAAAGAAGTCAAAGAGTTCCAGTAGCGGTAGCAGTTCTAGCAGCGAGGAAGAAATTTGGGTGGAGAAAGGAAGTAAGTAGCACTCAAAATGTATTGCTTAGTAGAAATAGAAATGTTGATTGCAATTTCACCGACAAAAAGATATGTAGGTAATTTACACTGAAAACATTATGACAGTCCTTTAAGCTTTAAGTTAAATTTAATAAATCACACTTAACTTTATGTGTTACGTGTAAATTGTGGAACGAACTTCCCCCTGAGATGTTCCCTAGGTGCTACAATATGGGGTTCTTAAAAAATTACGTCAAAAGAGTCGTTAGCAACTCCCCTGGTGTTGCAAATGTTCATAGGCGACGGTGACCACTTTCCATCAGGTGGCCCGTATGCTTGTCTGTCAACCTTCTAAAAAAAATTATTGATTGTGGCAAATAAGCATGTAGCTACATGGATCGTTACTAAATAAAGACATCTGTAAAAATGGAGTAGCATTCACACTCTTCGGAAGTAGGGGATTAAAATATTTTATACATCACAAGGATAAATGATTATCTACCGCCGTCAATCAGATGTTAAATGTGACTCTAACATTGCAGGGGAGCACGAAATCGAAGCGATAACCGCCAAGACCTCAAAGGAAGCGAAGAGAGACGAAGATCTAGCAGCGGAAGTGATCGGGCCGAGCCCGCGGGTGGGCCCCGCGCTGGGCCACAAGGACTTCGGGCGCGCGCTGCTGCCCGGGGAGGGTGCCGCCATGGCCGCCTACGTCGCCGAGGGCAAGCGGATACCCCGGAGGGGCGAGATCGGCCTGACCTCCGACGAGATCGCGTCCTACGAGTCCGTCGGCTACGTCATGAGCGGCAGCAGGCACCGGCGCATGGAGGCGGTGCGCATCCGCAAGGAGAACCAGATCTACTCGGCCGACGAGAAGCGCGCGCTGGCCGCCTTCAGCAAGGAGGAGCGCGCCAAGCGGGAGAACGCCATCCTCTCGCAGTTCCGCCACGTGCTCTCCGCACGCGAACTGCGCAAGGACTAGCCCCCCTGCCCCCTGCCCCCTTCCCCCCTCCCGCCTTCAGCAAGGAGGAGCGCGCCAAGCGGGAGAACGCCATCCTCTCGCAGTTCCGCCACGTGCTCTCCGCACGCGAACTGCGCAAGGACTAGCCCCCCTGCCCCCTTCCCCCCTCCCATCTTCAGCAAGGAGGAGCGCGCCAAGCGGGAGAACGCCATCTTCTCGCAGTTCCGCCACGTGCTCTCCGCACGCGAACTGCGCAAGGACTAGCCCCCCTGCCCCCTTCCCCCCTCCCATCTTCAGCAAGGAGGAGCGCGCCAAGCGGGAGAACGCCATCTTCTCGCAGTTCCGCCACGTGCTCTCCGCACGCGAACTGCGCAAGGACTAGCCCCCCTGCCCCCTTCCCCCCTCCCGTCTTCAGCAAGGAGGAGCGCGCCAAGCGGGAGAACGCCATCCTCTCGCAGTTCCGCCACATGCTCTCCGCACGCGAACTGCGCAAGGACTAGCCCCCCTGCCCCCTTCCCCCCTCCCATCTTCAGCAAGGAGGAGCGCGCCAAGCGGGAGAACGCCATCTTCTCGCAGTTCCGCCACGTGCTCTCCGCACGCGAACTGCGCAAGGACTAGCCCCCCTGCCCCCTTCCCCCCTCCCATCTTCAGCAAGGAGGAGCGCGCCAAGCGGGAGAACGCCATCTTCTCGCAGTTCCGCCACGTGCTCTCCGCACGCGAACTGCGCAAGGACTAGCCCCCCTGCCCCCTTCCCCCCTCCCGTCTTCAGCAAGGAGGAGCGCGCCAAGCGGGAGAACGCCATCTTCTCGCAGTTCCGCCACGTGCTCTCCGCACGCGAACTGCGCAAGGACTAGCCCCCCTGCCCCCTTCCCCCCTCCCATCTTCAGCAAGGAGGAGCGCGCCAAGCGGGAGAACGCCATCTTCTCGCAGTTCCGCCACGTGCTCTCCGCACGCGAACTGCGCAAGGACTAGCCCCCCTGCCCCCATCCCCCCTCCCGTCTTCAGCAAGGAGGAGCGCGCCAAGCGGGAGAACGCCATCTTCTCGCAGTTCCGCCACGTGCTCTCCGCACGCGAACTGCGCAAGGACTAGCCCCCCTGCCCCCTTCCCCCCTCCCGTCTTCAGCAAGGAGGAGCGCGCCAAGCGGGAGAACGCCATCTTCTCGCAGTTCCGCCACGTGCTCTCCGCACGCGAACTGCGCAAGGACTAGCCCCCCTGCCCCCTTCCCCCCTCCCATCTTCAGCAAGGAGGAGCGCGCCAAGCGGGAGAACGCCATCTTCTCGCAGTTCCGCCACGTGCTCTCCGCACGCGAACTGCGCAAGGACTAGCCCCCCTGCCCCCTTCCCCCCTCCCGTCTTCAGCAAGGAGGAGCGCGCCAAGCGGGAGAACGCCATCTTCTCGCAGTTCCGCCACGTGCTCTCCGCACGCGAACTGCGCAAGGACTAGCCCCCCTGCCCCCTTCCCCCCTCCCATCTTCAGCAAGGAGGAGCGCGCCAAGCGGGAGAACGCCATCTTCTCGCAGTTCCGCCACGTGCTCTCCGCACGCGAACTGCGCAAGGACTAGCCCCCCTGCCCCCTTCCCCCCTCCCGTCTTCAGCAAGGAGGAGCGCGCCAAGCGGGAGAACGCCATCTTCTCGCAGTTCCGCCACGTGCTCTCCGCACGCGAACTGCGCAAGGACTAGCCCCCCTGCCCCCTTCCCCCCTCCCGTCTTCAGCAAGGAGGAGCGCGCCAAGCGGGAGAACGCCATCTTCTCGCAGTTCCGCCACGTGCTCTCCGCACGCGAACTGCGCAAGGACTAGCCCCCCTGCCCCCTTCCCCCCTCCCATCTTCAGCAAGGAGGAGCGCGCCAAGCGGGAGAACGCCATCTTCTCGCAGTTCCGCCACGTGCTCTCCGCACGCGAACTGCGCAAGGACTAGCCCCCCTGCCCCCTTCCCCCCTCCCGTCTTCAGCAAGGAGGAGCGCGCCAAGCGGGAGAACGCCATCTTCTCGCAGTTCCGCCACGTGCTCTCCGCACGCGAACTGCGCAAGGACTAGCCCCCCTGCCCCCTCGTTTACACGTGCACCTGTGTGCGTAGCACGTATAAAATACCAACCGTCGCCCATAAGAGGGGAGGAGGTTGGGTGATGCGAGGAAATCGGGCGGGACGTCGAAGTGTCCATTTTTCTAAGTGTCCATTCGTAGTATTATTACATATTCTTTGGTATCGGTATCATTTCTCAATGGTTTTATGCCTACAAGGCCAAGGCAAGAATCTGCAGGATAGTAGGTATTGACGCAGAAATACTTCCCGACTAAATAGGTTTTTTTTGGTCACCATCACCTATGAACATTTGCAACACCAACACGCTGCCAGTCTTGAAGGACTCTTTTGGTACTATTCGGTACACAATAAATGAAAAGGTTTGTGAGAATGAATGGATTTATGATCTGTGTATACATGTAAACATAAGTTATTAGAAATTTTGTGTCTATAGAGAGATTAGTTAGTATAGTTAGATTTAAGGAATGTTGTAATACATATTTATACCTGTGTATATCATTTTATTCAGGGAATCCAATAAAAAGATGCTTAATAAAAAATATTTTTATTTTTCATAACATAGTTTCCAAGGGCAAAAAGCTATTTAACGAGACGGGTAAAATGATCTTGGTCTGGTTAGTAGCCGGTATAACATTATTATATACAAAACAATCTTACATTCATATTACACATACTCCTTAACCAACTAACTTTACAATAGACAATATAAAAGTACAAAAACAACTAGGAAACATTCATCAATTATTATTCATACCATAACCGACATTATAATACGGTTTCAATAATAAGTGGTGAAACGCCCAAAATATAGATCTGAAGACAGATTCGATGTCTAACCGAAATCGATTTTTGCCTAATTTTCTGAATAATTCGCTCGCATGTTGGATGTTTCAAACCAACAAATATAAATATGACTAATAATCTCAACACTTTCATGTTATCTATTTCCATCGGAAGACGTGGAAAAGTTTTTTTTTTTTTTCAACTATAGTTGAACATTTTATATTACAATAAAACTGGTAAAATAAACTAAAACTGAGTCAGCCAAGTTTGAAAAGGAAGTGGTTATTGCCCTGGTGAACCAGAATCATATTTACAGAAGAAAACATGAAACACGAGTTGTTTGTGATTTTACTGAAATAATGCAGTAGTGCTGGCGTCGGGAGGTGACGACCCTACCGCCCGCCAGTCACTCCGTCAAATGGCGGTCAAACCAATCCAATGGGGCGATAAGTGCTTAACGCAAGACGGGCAGCAGCGTCCTGCGATAATACTACCGCCACTGCGATCGCCAATCCGCATGCCAAGCGTGGCGATTGTGGCATATCCTCCTCATGGGGAAGCTTTGGTCCAGCAGTGGACATCTTTCGGCTGATATGATGATGAGTGCATGTATAACAAAATTAGTATAATCAACAAGCCCCTTAAGAACAACTTTTTTTTTATTTTTTATTTACACAACTATTAGGTAGTATTATTATACAATATTTACAGCTATTACATGTGCAATAGTAATCAGTAATCATTTATTCAATCAATTTAAAAATACACTTTAACTTTTTTTATATGAGGCTATTGGCCGAATATTCAAACGTCTCTCAATTTTAAGCAACCCTCAAATGTGCGCTATCTCTATCGTTTGAACGTGTTTTATAAAGACAGAAGACTTTTAAGTCCCACTTAAATTTAAGTGACGTTTGAGTATTTGACTGTATAGCTCTTATCTATAGGTCAGGGCGTGTGCGCCTGCAGCAGCAGCAGGCGGCGGTTGGCGCGGCGCAGCTGGTGGGAGAGCGCGCGCACGGCGGCGAGGGCGGCGCGCAGCTGTCCCCGCAGCACGCGGGCGGAGGGGGCGCGCGGGGGGGCGAGGGGGTCAGGGCGCGGCGGGGTGGGCGGGGTGCGCCTGCAGCAGCAGCAGGCGGCGGTTGGCGCGGCGCAGCTGGTGGGAGAGCGCGCGCACGGCGGCGAGGGCGGCGCGCAGCTGTCCCCGCAGCACGCGGGCGGAGGGGGAGCGCGGGGGGGCGAGGGGGTCAGGGCGGGGCGGGGTGGGCGGGGTGCGCCTGCAGCAGCAGCAGGCGGCGGTTGGCGCGGCGCAGCTGGTGGGAGAGCGCGCGCACGGCGGCGAGGGCGGCGCGCAGCTGTCCCCGCAGCACGCGGGCGGAGGGGGCGCGCGGGGGGGCGAGGGGGACAGGGCGCGGCGGGGTGGGCGGGGTGCGCCTGCAGCAGCAGCAGGCGGCGGTTGGCGCGGCGCAGCTGGTGGGAGAGCGCGCGCACGGCGGCGAGGGCGGCGCGCAGCTGTCCCCGCAGCACGCGGGCGGAGGGGGAGCGCGGGGGGGCGAGGGGGTCAGGGCGGGGCGGGGTGGGCGGGGTGCGCCTGCAGCAGCAGCAGGCGGCGGTTGGCGCGGCGCAGCTGGTGGGAGAGCGCGCGCACGGCGGCGAGGGCGGCGCGCAGCTGTCCCCGCAGCACGCGGGCGGAGGGGGCGCGCGGGGGGGCGAGGGGGACAGGGCGCGGCGGGGTGGGCGGGGTGCGCCTGCAGCAGCAGCAGGCGGCGGTTGGCGCGGCGCAGCTGGTGGGAGAGCGCGCGCACGGCGGCGAGGGCGGCGCGCAGCTGTCCCCGCAGCACGCGGGCGGAGGGGGCGCGCGGGGGGGCGAGGGGGTCAGGGCGCGGCGGGGTGGGCGGGGTGCGCCTGCAGCAGCAGCAGGCGGCGGTTGGCGCGGCGCAGCTGGTGGGAGAGCGCGCGCACGGCGGCGAGGGCGGCGCGCAGCTGTCCCCGCAGCACGCGGGCGGAGGGGGCGCGCGGGGGGGCGAGGGGGTCAGGGCGCGGCGGGGTGGGCGGGGTGCGCCTGCAGCAGCAGCAGGCGGCGGTTGGCGCGGCGCAGCTGGTGGGAGAGCGCGCGCACGGCGGCGAGGGCGGCGCGCAGCTGTCCCCGCAGCACGCGGGCGGAGGGGGCGCGCGGGGGGGCGAGGGGGTCAGGGCGGGGCGGGGTGGGCGGGGTGCGCCTGCAGCAGCAGCAGGCGGCGGTTGGCGCGGCGCAGCTGGTGGGAGAGCGCGCGCACGGCGGCGAGGGCGGCGCGCAGCTGTCCCCGCAGCACGCGGGCGGAGGGGGAGCGCGGGGGGGCGAGGGGGTCAGGGCGGGGCGGGGTGGGCGGTGTGGGCGGGGTGCGCCTGCAGCAGCAGCAGGCGGCGGTTGGCGCGGCGCAGCTGGTGGGAGAGCGCGCGCACGGCGGCGAGGGCGGCGCGCAGCTGTCCCCGCAGCACGCGGGCGGAGGCCCCGCGCGGGATATCGATCGGGAGACTCTCCCCCTCCCCGTCCGACTCCTCCTCGCTCAACGGCAGCGAGACACCCTGCGAACGAAACCACTTCGCTAGTTGCTTTCGAAAGTTGTAAGTTTTATGGCCGCTCTGGGAGCGTTCGAATGTTACGAAACGCAATTCTTTAAATTTTTTACTCTCTCTCCCCCCGTGTAACGTACCGTAGCGTTGTTCTATAGCCCAAACTCCCTCTCAAAACGTTACCTGCCTAACACCTATGGTTGCTGGGTCGACACTATCAGCGTAATCTTTCCTAATGTCCTCCATGGTGGTAAGGTCCCTTAATGGGCCTGCCTGGCTAGCTACCACCCTCAGGTCGTAATCTGCCGCCAAACGTCTTCGGACGTATTCCGGCTTCCGAGTCTGAGAGCCAGCCCCCTCCCCCCTTCCTCTTTCTCCTCCCTGATGTGTACCATATTGTTCACCCCCGGACCGGTTGGCAGAGGCAGCTTTGTTTCTCGTCGGAAGATCCGAGCACGTGCGCTGAAGCTGTAACCGATGTGGTACACCAGGGTATGGATTGTTTCATCCCGCACTCTGTTGTATCCATTGGCGGACGGTATCAGCCTTGGTTCGATAAGTCTTGTGCTGTGACTTCTAACCATAAGCAGGAGACTTACAGAACCTGGACTGTAGCTCACGCCTGCAAGGAGCCAAATGCCTCCGACCTAAAGAGAGTACTCAACGCTGCCTCCAGATCCTCAAAGCTGCGGATAGCCAGAGCAAAGTCCAAGCATGTCGTTAGGGTTGGCAAGAAGCTAATGAGGCATCCTCCCGGGAGCCGTCCCTATTGGTCTCTTGCCAAAGCTATCGAAAGGATTTTTTGTCGGTCATCTTTCCCACCATTGCGAAAAATTGACGATAGCCTGGCTCACACGGCAAAAGAGAAAGCCGATCTCCTGAGCAGCCTCTTTGCCTCGAACTCGACTCTTGATGACATGGGTAACATAGCGCCTACCATCCCGCGCTGTGAAAGCTCTATGCCTGACGTCAAATTCACTCAGAAGAACGTCAGGCGAGCCCTCTTATCCCTTGACGTCAAGAAGTCGAGTGGGCCGGATTCCGTACCTGCAGTGGTGTTGAAGATGTGCGCTCCCGAGCTGACCCCCGTTCTGACGCGCCTGTTCTCGCTTTCTTACGATCATGGAAAGGTACCGTCTGCGTGAAGACAGCCTTTGTGCACCCGATACCCAAAAAAGGGGATCGCAGTGACCCGGCCAACTACAGGCCCATAGCAATAACCTCCCTACTCTGCAAAGTCATGGAGCGTGTGATCAATACACAGCTGCTGCAGTACCTGGAGGATCATCAGCTGATCAGTGACCGCCAATATGGCTTTCGTCAAGGCAGATCTTGTAACGTTGCATGTACGGTGTACAACACCCTTAAACTTAGGTTAAGTATTAGTCATACAATAAACGCAGTTTGCAATTTACACCGGCATCGCACGGACGTCTTTTTATTACCGACCGGTCCCATCAACAGTTATTACACGTTATTGTATAGGGTAGCAACCACCCCGTACATATTGGTCCTTCGAGCCTCCGAGGGCGGGATCACATCTTCGCGAGTGACAACAAGGTTATTCGTGTGTTTGTGATTTCGTTTAAGTGCCAGTGTGCATTTTTATCAAGGATTTATCACGTATCTCTGGCTTGGCATTTGCCGCCGAGATAATCTAGCGTCCTGGAAATAAAACAAGTATTTCCAAGGACCACCAGCAAGGATCTGCGGATCGCGATCAGGAGCGAGACTAGCAGAGTAGCAAGTAGTATCAAGTATCAAGTAAGATCTTTCCTTTTCACTGATTATTGTATTTTATCAAGATGTCTTTGTTAGAAGATCTATTGTCTAAACAAAAACAAATCACAGGTGCTATAAATACGCTTTTTAGTAACTTCAAGAAAGATGGGCCGGATCGTAAAACATCAGATTATATCAGGAGACGTATAGAAATGTTAGATGCCTATTGGCAGGAGTATCAAGCAAACCATAAGAACCTCCTCCAATATCCTGACCAAAACGATGAGTATTTCGTTAGCAACCATTATCAGCAAACAAGAGATTTTTACATGTCAGTGCGCGAGAAGATTATGTCTACTCCAACATCATCTATTATAAGACCAGCAACTCCGTTAGCAAGTAAACCAGCAGACATTTCTGATACTTTAACAATATCTCAGGGCGTCAATAGCAAGTTAGACGACTTAATCAAAAAACAAATGAGTAATTTCAAGGCTTTTTCAAGAACGGCTAGCAATATTAATCTGGAGGATATAACAGAAAAATGGGAATTCCAAGATATTTTGAAAAATTTGGAGAACAGGTGGTCCGTTATTGATGCAGTTCATTGGGAATTAGATAGCGAATTAGATGGCAGTAATTTACAATATGACATGAAGTTCTTGGAGCATGAGAGAACCTACCACCAGATCAAGAAAGCTCTCAACAGCAAACTGTGGTCAATGGCTCACAGAGAAAAAATTACTCCACAGATGGAAGTGCCAAATTTTCATGGAAACTATCATCAATGGGTGAGCTTTAAAGATCTGTTCACGGAAGCAATCCACAACAATAGCTTCTTATCAAGTGCCCAGAAGATGCAGTTTTTAAAATCAAAGGTTAAGGGCGAAGCGGAACGCCTCATTCAACATCTGAGTATTAGTTCTGACAATTACCGTATTTCTTGGGATATTCTGCAGCATAGGTACAATAACATAAAGATGATATTTTCAGCGCACGTCAACATTTTATTGAATCTACCAGTTGCTCAGCAAGCATCCGTCAATCACATCAAACGTATTCACGACACAATCCAGGAGACGCTGAATGCCATCAAGAATCTTGGAGTGGATGTCACATCATGGGACCCTCTTATTGTACATATTTTGAGTCAAAAATTGGACGTTGATACATATAACGAATATATTTCGTCGATCAAGCAACCTCGTGAATTACCTAATTTACCTGATTTTCTTACATTTTTAGAGAGCAAATTTACGAGTTTAGAGTCTAGTAGAAGAAAACAAGAGCCTAGTAATCAAAAACAGCAGCTACCATCAAGGTCAATGGATAATTTTAATCATAAAAAATCTTTAAATTTTAAACAATCATACCAAAGTAACAAAGATATGTCGCAATCAGTCGTGGGAAACAAATTTGCCCACCTGAACTGTCCAGTTTGTAACGGTGAGCATGGCATATACTTTTGCAGACAATTCCTGGGACTGCCGCTTGCAAGTAAAAAACAGTGTATATCTCAACTAAGTTTATGCGAAAACTGTCTGTATAATCATCACGGCAAGGCGTGTTTATCAATGAAGCGATGTCGCGAATGCAACGGGTGTCATAATACAATACTTCACGATTTATATAAACAAGGTGCAAATTATAATCGTGGGAATCAAAGAAATTCAAATTCTCACTTAGCTCAAAATGAGACTGAAATGCCCGAAATTTTGTTAGCTACAGCGATGGTGAATGTCCAAAAAAGAGATGGTACTTATCAAATTTTGAGAGCCCTGATAGATCAAGGTTCCCAAACTTCTCTTATCACAGAGAACGCTGCACAGCTGTTGGCACTACAGCGCCAAAAATGTCAAGGAATTATAAGTGGCATAGGAGCAAGAGATAACAGCTGTAAGGGCATTATAAATATTGCGTGTTCATCAACAAGTAATGATGATTGTATTTTCAGTACAGAGGCCTATATCATGAAGAGTCTCACCAAGCATTTACCAACCTACACATTTTCGAAGCCATCTTTGGAATATCTGAAGAATATAAAACTAGCAGATCCGGACTTTAACGTCAGCCGTCCGGTTGATCTTTTGTTAGGAGCAGATGTATATCCTCATATTATATTGGATGGTATATGCCGATCACAAAATTCAACATTAATTGCCCAACAGACCCGTCTAGGATGGATTTTGTGTGGGAGCACCAAAACCTTTCAATGCAATGTCGTTCAAGTCGATACAAAGCAAATTCAGAAATTTTGGGAGTTGGAAGACATTGGTGAAGAGAAATCGTACTCGTCCGGCGATTTAGAGTGCATCAAATTCTATGACGAAACTACTACACGTGGGTCAGATGGGAGATATCAAGTACGCCTTCCGCTGATCTCAAATTTCGACAAAGAACTTGGTCAGTCAAAATCAAAAGCCGTAGCTCAGTTTATACAGTTAGAAAAAAAACTATCAAAAAACCCAGATGTTTCAAAACAGTATAAGGCATTTGTACACGAATATCAAGAATTAGGACATATGAAAATATCAGAACCATCAAGTAAGCAGATACCGGAATGTTACCTGCCGCATCATTGCGTAGTTCGTGACGATTCGACAACGTCGTCATTACGCGTTGTTTTTAACGCATCTGCTAAAACAACAACTGGAAAAAGTTTGAACGACGTCATGAAAAAAGGACCGAATTTACAACAAGATATATTTACACTTATTTTGAAATGGAGGCAGTATAAAATCGGATTTACAGCTGACATCGAAAAAATGTTTAGACAGATATGGGTACATTTAGAAGATCACAATTTACAGAAAATAGTATGGAGATATAATTATCACGAAAAATTACGAGAATATGCGTGTACTACTGTAACTTATGGCACGAAAGCCGCGCCTTTTTTAAGCATGATGACGTTGAAACAGTTGGCCAAGGATGAATTTGAAAAATATCCGGTGGCGTCCAAAATTGTCGAGCAAGCATTTTATATGGATGACCTTGTACATGGAAGTCATTCACATACTGAAGCAATTCAATTACAGCAAGATCTTATAGCTATATTAAAGCTCGGCGGCTTTAATTTGAGAAAATGGTCGTCAAACGATCCTGATTTGCACCAGAATCAAGAAAATCAAGTAAAAGAAATAATCAGTCACAAACAATCGGAATCAACAAAAACTAGGTATTCAATGGAATCCTACGCAAGACAATTTTTCATTCTCATCGAAAATTGAATCGACGGATGAAAGGGTCACAAAGCGGTCTATATTATCCGATATATCCAAAATTTTCGATCCTCTTGGGTGGATCGCTCCGATTACAACAAAACTCAAAATTTTGTTTCAAGAGGTTTGGCTGTCAAAAATTAACTGGGATGACACAGTTCCTGAAAATATTTGTAATCAGTGGATTAAGATAAAAGATGAGTTACACAATATCAATCAATTTAAAATACCCAGATGGTTCGGTATAGTGACGTCAAGTAGTATCGAATTACATGGGTTTTGCGACTCGTCACTGAAAGCGTATGCGGCAGTCATTTACTGTAAAATAAAAAGCACGGATGAAAAGAAATCAAGAGTCACATTAGTAGCATCAAAATCAAGATTAGTACCATCGAGTAAGAACGTGTCGTTGCCTCGCCTCGAACTATGCGGCGCTCTCTTGCTATCAAAATTTATGAACAAGGTCAAGGAATGTTTATCAGGATACGATATCAAGATCTACGGATGGTGCGATTCCACAGCAGTACTGGGTTGGATACAAGGCGATTCAGGCAGGTGGAAAACGTTTGTAGCGAACCGTACACGACAAATAACAGAGATAATGCCTCCTGCGTGTTGGCGATACGTCAAATCACAAGAGAACCCAGCCGATAGTGCCAGCAGAGGTTTATCTGTGTCTCAGTTGGGCAGTCACTCTTTGTGGTGGCAAGGACCACTGTGGCTACGAACCTGCAATCCTGAAAAAGAAGAAAATCAAGTTAAATACATAACAGAAGAGGAAATTAAAAAACAATCAAGCAAGCAAGTTCATGTAGCTATCAATCAAGAAGATAGCATTATCAGCAATTTATTGAGCAAACATGGCTCCTTGTTTAAAATATCGCGTATACTAGCATGGATATACCGATTTATTTCAAGCAAAAATCATGGCAAATTCCTTACCCTGGAAGAAATAAAAGCAGCAAGGCAAAAAATTATCAAGCATCAGCAACAGTATAATTTTTATCAAGAAATAAGCAATTTAAAGCAAAATAATAAAATACAAGCGAAAAGTAAAATATTAAATTTAAATCCGTTTTTAGACGAAAACGGATTGTTACGTGTGGGTGGAAGATTAAAGCACGCCGTGTTAAATGATGAAATGCAGCATCCCATCATCCTTGAGCACAGTTGTCGTCTTACAGACATTATAATTGATGAAGCCCATAAAACGGTGTTGCATGGAGGAGCTCGATTGACTTTAAGCTTTATCAGGCAAAGATACTGGATAATAGGCAGCAACAGAGCAGTCAAAGCAAGGCTACGACGTTGTGTTACCTGCGCGAAGCAAAGTCCGCACATGACACCTCAAATTATGGGAGATCTGCCGAAATCAAGAAGTAATCCGTCACGACCCTTCTCTCATACTGGGGTCGACTTCACTGGTCATATTCCTGTAAAAACAAGCAAAGGACGTGGAATAAGAAGTACAAAGGGATATGTAGCAATTTTCGTGTGCATGGCGACGAAGGCTGTTCACCTTGAATTGGTCTCCGACCTTAGCACGTCGTCGTTTATAGCATCATTACGCAGGATGGCAGCACGGAGAGGTATTCCGAGCCATATCTATAGCGACAATGGTCGTAACTTTGTCGGAGCCAATAGAGTCTTACAAGAAGAATATCAAGCAATTCAACAAACTCTAGAGAATAGCGAAGTACAAGCAGAAGTATTAAACATGGAAATCAAGTGGCATTTTAACGCCCCGCTCTGGCCTTCTGGCGGAGGGCTTTGGGAAGCGGCCGTAAAGAGCTTCAAGTACCATTTCAAAAGAGTGGTGGGCGAACAAATTTTAACATATGAAGAGATGTACACGGTCCTCACTCAAATTGAGGGATGTTTGAATTCGCGCCCCTTATACCCAATATCAGAAGATCCGGATGAAATGGACTTTTTAACGCCGGCACATTTTCTGACCGGAGGACCCGATGTGACGTTGTACGAAACAGAAACTGATCTCAGGACTCGATGGCATATGACGCAAAAAATTGTACAAGATCTATGGCGTAGATGGAGGGATGAATACCTTACGCAATTATCAGCTAGGAGTAAATGGAAGCAAGCCACTCGAAATATCAGTTTAAATGATGTAGTTCTCATACACGACCCCAACTTACCACCAGGGAAATGGTTGATGGGGAGAGTCATCGAATTACATCCGGGGTCAGACTCATATGTTCGAATAGTAACTCTGAAAACAAAAAATGGAATCCTAAAACGTCCAGTTACAAAACTATCAATTTTACCTATTCAAGAACAAGAACCATGTGATCAGAAATCAAGTCCTGTCCCTAATGAATCCTGTAATCAGACACGCATATCAAAACCTCGCATAAAGTTATCTACGATGTTTGCATCCCTGATACTTTTTCTTAGCATCGTAACATCTTCCCAATGTACATTAAACGTAACAAAATTCAGAGATAATCAGCACCTGTATTTTGATAAACTCGCAAATATGAATATAATTCGCGATGAGTGGAAACTTGTCGTATACTTCAAACTGCAACCTTACTGGGAAGGAATTACGGCTCTCAATAAATCAACAATCACCTTAGAGCGGCTATGCGAATCAATGCAATATAAAACATACTGTAATATGATATTGTTACAACTGCGGCACGAGCTCAGTGAGCTAGATTACAACAATCAATTACTTCTCGATCAGCAAGACAGCACGCGCCGGCGCCGCCGTGGTCTTATCGACGGTGTCGGGTATCTGGCCAATTCTCTATTCGGCGTATTAGACTCTAGATTCGCGGAACAGTACCAGAAAGATATTAAGATCTTACAAGAAAACCAACAACACATCTCAGCTCTCTCGAAAAATCAAACATCCATTATAGAAGCCGAATTTAATGTACTGAAATGGATAGAAAATACCACGAGTCTGCAATTCAAAATCATTCACCAGGAACTTCGCGAATTTGAGAAAACTGTTGTTCCTGTAAAAACTGAGTTACAACTGTCAAATGAATTCAACATGAGATCAATTATAGCAAGCAATTTATTACAGAACCTCAAGCACCTGCAAAGTATATTGTTAGATACAATCACAGACACCTACCATGGACGATTTAATCCTTATTTAATTACATCAAGACAACTGAAAGAACAACTTAGCATTGTTTCCAGCCACATTTCAAACGACGTAATGCTCCCAGTCGATAACTTCCATGTCAATATAGCACGTATATATAAATTAGTAACTGCTAAAGCAAGAATGATCACAGATTATTTAATTTTTGAATTACGGATCCCATTAATTAGTCGAGATTCATTTGAAATATTCAAACTCATACCGGTACCTCAGCAAAGGCAAGAAAACATGATCAGTATCAAACCAAGATATACTTTTATTGCTATCAATTTGAAGAAGGATACATACTTAGATATGTCTGGAAATAGTATCCGAGAATGTCTAACAGCTGGTAGTATGTACATGTGTCATGTTAGCAAACCCATTCACAAATTTGGTGGAGATTTGGATTTGTGTGACACAAGGAAAGCAGAATGTGAAACAAGTATTAATCCTTGCAATAACATTTGGTTGGAGAGCAGTTCTATAAATAGCTTTATTTATTTTTGTTGTAATCAATGTCAGGTGCGAGCGATGTGCGGTGATCAAGTTACCGTTCATCAGCTGACTAGCGCTGGCTTAGTAACTGTAGATAATGGTTGCATAATCAAAACAAACACTTTAGAAATAATTGCCCATAGTACTAAATCAAGTGAGATGTATATCGAAACAAACAGAATGTACACCCCTGTGATTGCGCCTATAAATCACATAATCAATGTATCTCTATCAAGAGAGATGCTAGGAAATCTTACCGTGGAAAGAGATCAGAATGAGATAAAGCAAATAGAGAAACAAATTCAGATCGTGAAGGATAACGCGTCGATGGCATACTTATCATATCACGACGTACATCACTATGCCGTGATCTACGTGATGATCGGGATTGGAGCGTTAGCAGTGTTCGTGTGGTGGTGGCGGCGCGGGCGGGGCACGTGGGCTCTTCGCGAGCCGACCTCCCCTGCAGCACCGGCTCCCGCGCCCGCGCCTCGTCCTCTGCCCATTCCTCAGCAGTGTAACAGTGATAGTGTGGTGTATCAGGTTGTCAATGAGAGTGTTAGTGCTCGCGTAAATAAGGCATCGTCGCCTATTGTTTCGCGTAGTGTTTTCTTTGAACCCGCGGTCAAATAAGACTTACTTAACATTTTCCGTTATATGATTTAGCAATAAATTTGTTTTGTAAGCATAGATTGAGAACGATTTTATGATTTAGTAACATGTTTGAGTTTTATATCAAGTATTTTTGTTTTATATCAAGTAACAAGTACATTTTTTGATTTATTCTCGCGGGGAGCATGTACGGTGTACAACACCCTTAAACTTAGGTTAAGTATTAGTCATACAATAAACGCAGTTTGCAATTTACACCGGCATCGCACGGACGTCTTTTTATTACCGACCGGTCCCATCAACAGTTATTACACGTTATTGTATAGGGTAGCAACCACCCCGTACATTGCATTTTTCTATTTCCTTTCACATAGGAAGAATAGCGACACCTAGTGTTATTTCACCCAACTATGTCGAAGGCTACTCAGGTCGATCAGATGAAGAGTAGACAGGCACGCCATCTAGTAGTTTGCTGCGGTACTTCGTTGACATAGTCAATAGGTAATGTAATTAATTTAATATAAAAAATAATAAAAATTAATACATACACCTACTATAAATATTTAAAGAAATATGATAAAGTTTAAAATAATAACACTATTTAATAAAGTTCATTCTGAACATTATGGTGTTATAGAATCGGGTGTTTATGGTCGTGCAAAGGAACCTTCGAGAACGAAGGACGACTAGGAGAGTGCTCTTTGGATCAGGACAGAGCTTGTCAATGGTCATGAGACGGTGCCAAGAGACAGTGCGTTGGTGAAAAAGAAAGCCTTAATTTTCTAGGCCATCATGGCCAAAAAGTTTTAAAATATATTAAACTAGCGACCCGCCCCGGCTTCGCACGGGTGCAATGCTGATATACTACATACGCTACAGAAAAACTGTGAACGTTGTTTATAAAAAAACATAGCGGCCCGCTCCGGCTTTGCACGGGTTTAAAATATGTAACTCACTGAAAAAATGATAAAATCAATCCAGTAGATTTGATTTATTCATTTACTGCCCGTAGCCCGCACGCGTTTTTGGAGTACTTAAAACAATTCCCCTTTCCTTATCTTTGGAATATCTTTTATACACAATATTTTCACTTTTTTTTACATTTTTACTTTTTTTTTACATTTTTACAATTTTTTAACATTTTTACTTTTTTTAACATTTTTACTTTTTTTTACATTTTTACCTTTTTCAATGTGCTATAAGGAAATCCGCGGCCTCCGACGCGCTATTTATAGGCACGCTGCCGCCGCGCCGCGTCGCCGTAAACGCTACGTTCCGCAATTTTTAAATCTGTACATCTTCAAAAATATTGATTTAAATCAGATGCTGTAAAAGGCCAAATAGATCTATATTAAATCAACAATGTATTTAAGGTATTTAATTGGATAAGGATTAATGCTGTATTGGTTAAAATCGCTTCGAATATTAGTCATTATTTGTCGTAAAAAGTAAATGACAAAAAAATGTTATTGTGGGATATCCATAAGAGATAGACATATACCATCGCGGAGTTTTCTGTAGACCTTTTCATTGTGTACAATACTTAGTACATTATTTTGATAAATCTCGTAGGATTCAGCCTGCGTTTGCAATGTAAGCGGAAAAAATGTAATTATTTGCGACATCACATTAGAAACCTCAAAAATAACAGTATTTGTCCACTATTTAATGGATAATATTATACATAAAAACCTTCCTCATGAGTTACTCTATCTATTAAAAAAAACCGCATCAAAATCCGTTGCGTAGTTTTGAAAATTTGAGCGTTCATAGGGACATACAACATGACACATGACAGAAAAAGCGACTTTGTTTTATACTATGTAGTGATATGTTAAATTGAGGTGAGTTTCTCGTAATTGGTGTTAATATTTTTCGGATTCGATAATCGATTGTCAAATGGCGTGATAAAAAACATGGTTGGTTTTTGTTACAGCAAGTTTCCCTAAAACCGGGAGGAGCTGGGATGCTGGGGCCTTTTATTTCTAGATAATATTTAGCTAAAAGTCCTCATGCGGGTTGTTAATTTTTATATTATTTTATTTTTTATGTTTTGTTTCATTTCCCAATTTTTTATTGGTACTATGAAACATTTCATTGAAACATAATGTCTTGGTAGTTTATTTTTTCTTTGGGTAAACTTACAAATTTCTGAAGACCTGCTGGACTTATGGAGCTTGAATGATGACGATGCACAGTAGGACCTGATACCCGGATGATGGTTGAGGAAGATTGAGGAGACCCTACACCCCACTCACCGTAAGCGGTTTGATCAGGTACGAGGTCATCGTGTAGCCCCTTTAGGCATTGCCATCATAAAACAGCTGAAGTTTTTTAAGTGATCAGGTTAATAAAGTTATTTAATATTAATTAGTAAAGGAGCAGTAATCTTCACCACTCGAACCCCAAATTCAGAAACACGACCCTGTATCATGGGGTTTGGTACCATATCATAAAAATATTGTTACAAGTATGATAAGTAGAATAATTCAAAGCAAAGGTTTCATTCAATAACAATAAATGTCAGTGTGCCAAACTCTGTAGTTTTATTTATTCAAAAGTCAACGGGGTTTCAGTAATATATATAAATATTCTGCTAGCCGGGTAACTCCTAGGCTTTCAATCTGCTGGTGATCTTCTAGTATATCTCACGCACTATTGGTCTCACGCCTTGGACAAGAGTGGGTAGGCATTGGCTGTAAGCCTGGATATTGCTAAGGCCTTTGACCGGGTCTGGCACGGGGCACTTCTCGCGAAATTGCCATCTTACGGTCTTTCCGAGAGGCTATGCAACTGGACAGCCAGCTTTCTGTCAGAGCGTTTTATACAGGTCTTAGTTGACGGTCAACGCTCAGACAGACTTCCTATCAATGCTGGTGTGCCACAAGGCTCTGTGCTATCTCCCACGCTTTTTCTTCTTCACATCAATGAAATGTAGGAGCAAAACTCCAATTTTCATTGCTATGCGGATGACAGCACGGGTGATGCACACCATACAAGCCGTGCAAATGCCTCTCGGACACTTATCGAAGAAAGCAGGACTAGACTTGTGTCTGAAGTCGAGCACTCTCTGGAGCGGGTGTCAGATTGGGGTCGACTCAACTTAGTGCAGTTCAACCCCTCGAAGACACAAGTCTGCGCGTTCACCGCTAAAGAACCCCATTCATTGTAGCACCACAGTTCCAGGGCACTCCGCTTGCCATTCGTAAGAGTATCGGTATCCTGGGCGTTGACATATCGAACGAAGTGCAATTTGGGAGTCCCATTGAGTGTAAGACCAAGTTGGCATCCAAAAAGTTGGGGGTGCTTAACAAAGCGAGGCAGTATTTCACTTCGGGGCAGCTACTACAGCTTTATAAGGCCCAAGTGCGGCCCCATCTGCGAAAGACGCGCTGTTCGTATTGTTAACGATCCAGGACTTACAGACAGGCTCGAACATCTGAGCCTGCGCAGAGACATTGGGAGTCTGTGCGTGTTATACCGTCTCTACAATGGTGAGTGCTCTGTCGAACTGTTCGACGTGGTGCCACCATCTCTTTTCCTACACCGTACTACCCGCCGAAGAGAGAAGTTTCACCCTCACCGACTGGACACCTGGCAGTGCTCAACGGTTCGTTTCTGCCCAGAACGTGTGAATTGTGGAACGAACTTCCCTCTGAGGTGTTCCCTCGGTGCTACAATATGGGGTTCTTCAAAAATGGCGTTAAAAGAGTCCTTCAGGGCTGGCAGCGCGTTGGTAACTCCCCTGGTGTTGCAAATGTTCAAAGGCGACGGTGACCACTTACCATCAGGTGGCTCATCTGCTTGTCTGTTAACTTATTGACATAAAAAAAATAAAAAATATATTTGTTATTTAATAAATAAATTGTTTTCTGTTAGTACGAACAGTATGCACACTCTACGCACACTATCGTACTGCACTACCTACGGCCGCACATAAAACACAAACCTACTCACACACGCACATTGTCGCAATGTAATATATCGTAACCCGCGCATCCCTATTTGACACTCGCTAGTAATAAGATTAATTTTATATCATAAATTTTTAATAATGAAAAAATGCGCGTATCAATGATTTGAGTGATAAATGTGTTGACATTAGCATTATATTTTAGATAGACGTTAGTGTCATTTTCGTTTGTTTTCACTGTTCTCCAAATATTTTTCTTAATTTTGGGAGTAAATATAACCCATATTAATAATGCCTAAAATAGATTCAGTCATCGATTCTGAACATACTAGTTTCGGGTTGTACATTTAATCCTGTTACACGTCGTATATGTGTAAAAAAGTTGAAGTGTATTTAACAACAATTTTCACAAATCGTATTTAAATATTTTTTTACGTTTTTTGGACACATTATGTAATGTAATAAAAGCCAGGTTAAAAACAAAAGTAAAAAGAAGTTAACTAAACATTATTTATGCGCTATATCGATTTCAAAATCGATGTTGTATATGAAAATATTGCTCTATCTATATTGTGTATGTATGCTGTAACAGATACCAAGAAAGTCATTTTATTTCTTTACTATTTCTACTCGTCCAATATAACTAGATTAAATTAAACATAATGATTCCCCAATATGAGGCCTCCAGTTTGACATTCAATTCAATTTAATCAATAAAATCGATATATAATCGATATTGATTCATTTGTGATCTGTCAGCTGTCTGTCATTCAGTGCTAGTGCTATTTGTCACTTCTGTCAGATTCTATCACTTCTTGCGGTGTATTGTTTTGTAAGTGGTGTTTTCATCTATTACTTAGGTTTTTCTTTGAATTTTCGGACTGCTTTAGGACTAACGGATATTGCTCTTCTTGCGTATGATTGTTGGGCGCTTCAGATTTCTTCGAAAGATTCTGATTTTGCTTCACAACTTAATATCAGTAACATAACCTACAAAACTTTAAACCTATTTATCAATTTTTCCTAACTGTCTTGGCGAAAAACTGTATATCAGCACTCAGGAATTGATGCTGAATTATTAGCAATATTTTTGAGCTGAAGACAGTGAGTATTTCACTGAGATAAAAACATATATGGAAGTTCGCCATTGTTCTTTATAAAATGTAACGTGGGAGAAATTAAATAGGAAGCGTTATAGTGTCTCATATGAAATTTTTTGAAGGTTTTACTTCTCCGCGTAAGAATTGCACACATCAAGCTATCACACATACTAAATTCTCCAATAGTACATAAGGTATTAAGTAATTTTTATAATATAAATTATTAAATAATTTTAAAACATTTGACTATAAGATATATAAATGCATGAGCATTCCTTCATTTTCTTAAACTGTTACAGTTCGAATGTTTACAAAGAAAACATAATCTGATGCAATGTGTTTTACAATAACCAGATGGATTTCAACATTTTCAACAAATGTTTGAATATAAATTCCAATCCTACCCTTCAATTTCGCATTTAGGTTTTTCCCTTATCGGTTGCAAAACCTTAAAACTCAAAACTAAAATACTCACATTTTATTTTAAAGAAAAATGGAAAGAAAAATTTGACTTCAGGCGAGACTCGAACTCGCGGCCTACTGGGAATCTAGTCCAGCCGCTCTTCAAAATAAAATAAAATTTTCTTTAAAATAAAATATACATCACAAGCATGTGTTAATGTGAAATAATATAAAACAATTATTAAGGGTAAAAGCGACTTCTTGACGATATTCAATAAACTGCAGTCTATTATATGGGTTGCCTAACTAGCATAGTTGGCAATAGATGGCGCTGCTGCTACCATAAAGCAATGCTATAGATGTGAAGGAAAGATTTGACAAATCGGGCAGGGCTTCAGTAGCTCAATTGGAAGAGCGGCTGGACTAAATTCCCAGTAGGCCGCGAGTTCGAGTCTCGCCTGAAGTCTAATTTTTCTTTCCATTTTTCTTTAAAATAAAATTTAAATCACAAGCATGTGTTAATGTGAAATAATATAAAACAATTAAAATACTCACATTCAAAACATTAATCGGCGCTGAAACGTCAACGTCGTTGGCAAGAGAGATGTTAACGGTGTTGGCAGTGTTAACGGTGTTAGTGATGTTGGCGATGTTGGTAATGTTGGCAATGTTGTTGGTGTTGGCGTTGGCGATGAGCTTGTTGAAGTTGGCCTTGTTCATGATGATCTTGACGGCCGGCCGAGAGGACTTGGCCTTGAGCTGCGGCTTCGACGACGCCATTATCTTCGCGTCTGACGGTAACTGCACTACTTTAACTTGCTGAAACAACCAATTTTTCATTATTTGTATGTATAAGTTCGACGCCGGGACGTCACGACCCCACGACTAGTGGAAGAGAATTGAAAGAAGAAAGAAGAAAGAAAGAAAAGGCGTTTATTTGGCGCATAGCCAGAAAACACACAAAAACAAACAGATTTAAAAACACAAAATAATTAATTTTAAACTAGTACAAGCACAAAAACAATAGACCACAAAAAAAGGAGATAAAGAAAAAAAATAACAGAAAAAACAGAACTAACTACACAGTGACACAAACAAATAAGTAGGTAATGATAATAGTGTGTGTCACACGGCTGCGCCAAAATGGTCTCCAGTTGAGTATAGAAGTCAGGCGTAACGCCTGACGCTGATTTTCAATGGAACCACATGAGGGAGTTCACGGATGTCAAAATGGTACGGAAAAATAAAATAGAAGTACATAAATAAAGATACCTACCTAGTAAAAACTAATAAATATAAAATAAAAAAAATATATTCATAAAATAAACATATTAGATATTATTATATATTACTTATACATAATATTTAAAATAATTAAAAAATTGAAGATTACACCTAATAAGTTAGTGGCTGCTGTACCGATGAAATGAACTCGTGGCGCGTGCGTCACAGGAGCGCAATGTCCCCCGCTGTCACCGACTCAACAGTCCGGTTAATTGGACAAGGCTACGGACGTTCACGTTGTCGAATTTTAATGACTATCTATATCCGATTTAAGTATTGCTGCTGAGTTAAGGGAACAGCTGATAGCTCGAAACAAAAATATTTAAACAACTATTTTAAAAAGACTTCTGTGGTTCGGAATCTCGGCTGTTGGCTAGGAAATAGAAATAGAAAATATTTTTATTTCGAATAGATCTTTACAGATACTTTCAAAACGTCAATAAATCATAAACTACCTAGAGTGAATAACCATTACATATAGTAAAAGCAAAATCATATATTAATAGTAAATTAAAAATTAGAATTTAAACTACTTGGTTAAAACATAATAATCATAAAATTTTTCAATGCCTTCAATGATAATAAATGAAGAAAAAGAAAAACTTATTCGTCAAGATCAATGTTATTCACTTAGCAGAGTTCCGAGTGCAGTCACTACTGAGAAGAACTCCGCTACCCAACAAACTCAGTAAGAGCTCTTTTAAATGAGAGCTTAAATCTAGTACAGATTATCGTGAAAAATCAAATAATGTCAACGTCCATAGCATAGATGCAAATAAACTGCTATCTACTAAATGTGATGTAGCCCCTGCAAACCAGAACAGACCAGTCCCCACCAACAGCACCCGTTCACGAGTATGACGCATGTGACAGCCATTGCCCTCCTCGACCATTTTAGAGGGAAGTGAGCAACCCGCCACACGACGCCGCCAAAGGCAAAGACATTTAAGCGTGCACGCGCGGTCTCGAGGGGCGGCACTCCTCCCCCCCTCCCTCCCTTCCCCCTCCCCCTCCCCAGAGCAGGCGGGGGGGACAGGCTGGTGAGTAGCTAGTGTAATCAAAGATCGAAATAAAACTCTGGTGAGCGATTCTTCGTGCGCAGGACTGCCGCTCGTGCTTTATGTGACAACTTCCGGGAATGGACGCTTAAAGAAAATCGAGGGCCTGTACAAAAGGGCTAATCTGGAGACAGTTTTAGTGTGCAGTGTGTCTGGGGGCGAATGCGAATAGCTCGTAATGTATCGCTAGCAGTGAGGTGGGGTACCTGAGGATGATGAGGATCAATGACAGCCTTGACGGGCGAGTCGGCCCCCGCCTGCAGGGTGAACAGCTTGACGCGGGGCGCGGGCCCGGGGGGCGTGTGGGGGGTATGGGGGGTGTGGGGGGCGGGCGGAGGGGGGGCGCCGCTCCTGCTGCCGGCGCCGCTCTCCTTCAGCATTAACTTGCCGGCATCTGAAAGTTAAGAAAGAATTCATTTTACTTACATCGGTGAAATTAAGATAATCCTAATGAGAGATTTGACATACTTTAATTATATATTCGTCCCTGGAATAATGTACAGTAGTAACTCTCCACTCATTTTTTATCAAGATGAAAGCATTATTTGATGACTGCATCTTTTTTCAAATAGGAAATGCTACAAAGCTTCTGTTAGTTTTCAACATTTATTACTATAAGTGTTCCGTTTTCAATTTTTATTTCATTGCTCGTACTTAATATAAAAAACAAAACTCTCAAAACTGTCATTGACCGCAATGTGCAGTGTAAAGTATGCAGTGTGCAGTATACAGTGCGTAATGTGCAGTGTACAGTGTGTAACGTGCAGTGTACAGTGTGTAACGTGCAATGTACAGTGTGTAACGTGTAGTGTGCAGTGTACAGTGTGTAACGTGGTGTGCAGTGTACAGTGTGTAACGTGCAGTGTGCAATGTACAGTGTGTACGTTGCAGTGCGTAGTGTACGCGCGGGTACCGGAGAGCACGACGGTGCGGCCACTCTGCAGCGCGTTGAGCACGGTGCTGCCGTCGTCGGCCGGCAGCAGCGTGATGCCGTGCTGCCGAAGCAGCGCTGCGGCAGCCAGGGACCCGCCCCCGCCCCCGCTCCCTCCCCCGCTCCCGCTGCCGCCGCCCGCTCCGCTCGTGCCGCCGACGCCGCTAGCGTTGGGAATGCTGCCGCTCTCCACTGGCTGTACATTAAAAACGCATTTTACATCTGACTCAATAGACGTTTAATTTATGTACTTTAATCGACTTTAGGACAATTTTTAGGCTGCACGGAGGGAAGGGACGATAACAAAATTTACAAATTACTAAGACGAAGAAAATTCGAGACTAAGGTTTCAACACTAAAAAGTATTTTTTATAGGTTTCAGACGAAAAATAAACTTCGTCGTCTAATCTCGACGTGCGATTCCAGTATTATGCTATCTCTATATACCTTCTAAATATGAAGTGAAACTTACATTGAATGTATTAAATAATAAAATATTTATTACCTCAGTCTTAGTTTCTACTCGTATTGTTTTGTCAAAATGTATTTTAGTCTTCAATGGCTTAATTTCTTGCAGTCCTGAAATGGGCAATGACTCATTTATTATTCTGTACAAAGCGCAAGTGTAAGCACTATTATATTGCGCAACTATAAAGCTTACTTTGTATAGATTCAAATTCTTGAAATTTAATGTCCTCTGATATTTGATCTGAAATAAGAGTTCTGAATTAGTTATTGATTTCACGAATATTGAAATAAAACTACTTTTTGGATTTATCACATGGATTGGTCACAGTTGCCTGACAGCAGTTTTGAAAATTATTATGAGCAGCTACCTTCATTTATTTCGCAAACGTCTTGCGTAGCGTTCAGGAATATTTTAGGGCGGGGCGGGCGGGGCGGCGGCGGCCCGGTCGAGCAGCGCGGCGACGTGGGCGTGGCGGTTGCGCAGCGCGAGGCAGCGCGGGCGCTGGCGGCACTCACCGGAGGGGTGTGCGGGGGGCGGCGGGGAGGGCGGGGCGGGCGGGGCGGCGGCGGCCCGGTCGAGCAGCGCGGCGACGTGGGCGTGGCGGTTGCGCAGCGCGAGGCAGCGCGGGCGCTGGCGGCACTCACCGGAGGGGTGTGCGGGGGGCGGCGGGGAGGGCGGGGCGGGCGGGGCGGCGGCGGCCCGGTCGAGCAGCGCGGCGACGTGGGCGTGGCGGTTGCGCAGCGCGAGGCAGCGCGGGCGCTGGCGGCACTCACCGGAGGGGTGTGCGGGGGGCGGCGGGGAGGGCGGGGCGGGCGGGGCGGCGGCGGCCCGGTCGAGCAGCGCGGCGACGTGGGCGTGGCGGTTGCGCAGCGCGAGGCAGCGCGGGCTCTTGCGGAACTTGCAGCGCGCGCGCAGGGAGGCGCCGTGCCGCAGCAGCACGCGCGCCACCTCCAGGTGCCCGCGCGCGCACGCCCAGTGCAGAGGGGTCATTTGGAGCATGTCCCTGTTGGTACGATGTTAAACAATACTCGAATTCAAATTAGGCTGATCGCATTGTATAATACATTTTTTGGTTTCATTTGAGACAGTAAAACTAGAAAAATGATCAAATCGATGACAATGGTCCTTCGATCCGGATCACCATCTAGTGAGGCGGAGTTGTTATTAAAAGACCTACATAATGGCGTGGAGAATTCAAAGTTTCACGCCCGTGCGTGTCTCTTGGTGCGAGCGTCTCGAGTCCCGCGTCGCGTGTGTACTGCAGCGCGGCGACGGCGGCGTGTCCGGCGTGCGCGGCGAGGTGCAGCGGCGTGCGGTCCACCTCGGTGCGCGTGTGGCGTGTGTACCGTGTGCGGCGTGTGGCTGCGTACCGAGCGTGCAGCATGGCGCCGTGCTGCAGCAGGAGCGCGGCGACGGCGGCGTGTCCGGCGTGCGCGGCGAGGTGCAGCGGCGTACGGTCCACCTTGGTGCGCGCGTCGCGGGACACGCCGGCCCGCAGCAGCACGGCGCACGTCTCCACGTGGTCGTTCGCCGCCGCCAGGTGCAGGGGTGACGTGCCCAGCTGCAAAATTACAGTTCAATGTACGATTGCTAACGGTGCTTCACCACACGACCCATAGAATGCCTTCCACGATAGTACACAAAAGAATAGCCTTTATTGTACCACAATTTTTCAAAGACACGAAGATCTTCTACTATACAAAGTCGAAGTAGATGAAGTGTCACTGACCCAGTCGGTAGTGAAGGGGGCGCCGCGAGCCATGAGCTCGAGCACGGCGGACGTGTCCCCGGCGCGGGCGGCCAGCAGCAGCCGCCGGCCCAGCTCCACGGCCGCCGACGACGTCTGCACCCGCGGACCTGCATTAGCCGCGGGTGTCTCCGTCTGACGACACAAAGTTGATGCAGCTATGAGAATGCTCACGGCACCGCTCCTTAAGCTCCTGACTCAAATATTCCTAGTAGCCACAATAAAGGCATCGACAACGAACGATTCAAGTGGGTATATAGAATAGAATAGAATAGAATAGAAAATATTTTTATTTCGAATAGATCTTTACAGATACTTTCAAAACGTCAAGAAATATAAAATACCTAGAGTGAATAACCATTACTTAAAGTAAAGCAAAATCATATATTAATAATAAATTAAAAATTAGAATTTAAACTACTTAATTAAAACATAATAATCACAAAATTTTTCAATTCCTTCAATGATGATAAATTTCAAAGTTATTCACTTAGCAGAGTTCCAAGTGCAGTCACTACTGAGAAGAACTCCGCTACCCAACAAACTCAGTAAGAGCTCTTTTAAATGAGAGCTTAAATCTCGTACAAATTATCGTGAAAAAGTAGATAGATATGTAGATAGTACTTGTATAGCTATGATGACCTATGCCGTAAATTTCATTTCCTTCCCTTATCAAATAGACGAGATATAAATCGCATATAAATCGAATTATCTCGCATTAACACATACTTGTGAAATATATTTTATTTAAAGAAAAATATATTTCACAAACATGTGTTAATGCGAAATAATATAAAACAATTAGATCTATTTTGTACCAGTGTGGCATCGGCGAGACAGCGGTTGAGTAACAGGTTTTTCGAGGAGAACTAATTTCTCATACTAAACTAGGTATAGAGTGACAAGCTTTATAGCTACATAAAGTTTTTTTTTTCGTTTTTGTTATTATTTTTTTTTTTTAGTTAAATTATTTACGCTTAAAAACTTTATGCAGTAAATATTTAAGGTTTATACTGTTTATGCTAAGTTTTTAAGCTATTGCATAGCTTCTATCGAGGGCCTTGAGCGCGGGGACCGAATTCAGAAATTCCGTAACGACAAAACCTCACGCTCCCCACTCCGACGGGCACGGAGGTGTGGCTTGAAGGCCGGAACGTCGTTTCTTTTCGGCAGTCTTCGACATGGTGTTTGTGTGCGTGCAACTAGACGTATTGTACGACTCTACGAAGCTCGCACGAATCGAGCTGCTCCGAAATCGGACGAATACATAAGCAGCTGTTTATACGTATTGTAAAATAATAAAAATATTTCAAACAATATTAACTTTTTTATATAATAAAAGAAAAAAAATGTTTTCTTATCTTATCTTATGTCACCACGCTCAAAAAGTGTAACTTGAATTAATATCAAAGAAAAAAAGAAATACTGCTGTTTGGGTTAGACCCCAAAGAGTTACTGATAAATAAAAATCTGATAAACTGATAAAAACTTGTATATTAAAAACTGTCCAAAAATAAATAAATAAATAAAATAAATAAATAATTATAATGGCATAAGTTGATACAAAATGCTATGTAATAGCTTTACCGCGGCAGTCTCCGAGTGCCACACGTCGATTTTTTTTCACCTATATGGGGTGCGTTCGTGTAGATTTAGTTTAATGTGCTGTGTTCTCACACATAAGATATACTAAATTGTTTTATATTCGCGGGAACCTATAATTAGCTCTCTGTTTTCAAATTGTTTCAATGCTATCAAGATTGTAAAAGCTGTTGGTTCTCCTTAAATAAATAAATAAAAAATAAAGAGTACAAATAAATATTTTTTTGTAGGTAATGTAGGGGGCACACAAGCATGCAGTTCACATTAATGTTAAGTGATAACTGCAGCCTATAGACACCCACACAAAGACCAGAGGTCAAAATGCAGATGCATTGCCTCTAAGTCCTTAGTTATTATGTCTCTGTGATAGTTATTACGGGGCCATAGCACCATACATTAACATCTCACCAGAACACGACAGTGTTGAACAATACCATTTAGCGGCAGATAAATTAGGTAATGTGGTGGTCCCTACGCCCTTGAGCTCCTACACTGGAATTCTACCACCAGTAAATACCTAAGTAAATCTTCTTATACCTACCATTATTCTGTACTTGAAGCTCAATACAAGTTTGCTATAAATTGCTTTTGCATATTTTTATTCTCAAGTACAGGTACTTCCCCCTCAACCCTTGGCAACAACCTCGTTAAACTGGTGCACAAAAAATGGATTGCCAGAAAACATGCAAAGCAACAAAATGTTATAAAAGAGTTATTTTCAAAAAGTTGTCCCGTCAAGAAATTGTCAGGTAATTGTATCGTCAAGAAATGTCAAGAAAAATAATGGGTTTATGCATGATGAACTTCTGTAATATTCAGCCAAGCAAAGACAATTAGTGTGAACATTTTAACCCATTCAATCCCTTGCCTGCCGATTGTCCGGTGATTTTTTTTTTTATATCTCATGCCGAGCCTGCCGTTTTGGGTTTGGATTTTAAACTGAAAATGTTCTGTTCAATGCTTAAATTGAGCTCAAACAATATGCATAGATATTTAAGGTTCCAAAAAAAGCGGCTACACAATCAGTTTGGATTGTGTAGCCGCTTTTTTTTGGATATCTGTATTATATTATACCTCTGTATTATACTTATTATATTGAAATACAGTATTCAGATTCTTCTTTTGGGAGTGATGATAGGTAGGTACTCGTATACAGCGTTCGCTAAATATTTGCACCAAACAATGTGCTATCTAGTTAAACATGCATGTGCACTGTTTAGCATCCTCATTACTCGTAAAATGTGACAGCATGTTTTGTTTTTCAAAACAAGATAAGCTATACAACCAATAATTTTTTTAACCTATACTAAATGAGTTATTGGCAACAGCCAACTAAGCCAATAGTATAAAAATTAACTCAATTTATTTCTGGGCAAGAACTGATCTACATCAATGGTATAAAATCCAAAGACCTAATAGTTTCAACATATTGCATGAAGCCATCCAAATCAGGTAACAATTTGATGATGTCATGATATTGTCTCATTCTTGACATCACGAAAGAACCTCAATCTTTAAATAATTACTAAATTGTCATACATATTCATGTGACAAACATTGGATAATGTGCTTTAAAGTTATTGTAAACAATAATTAATATTGAATAAGAACAGTACAAACTATACATATCAAAATTATGTCAAGAAAGTGTCTAACTTTTTACACTTGCAGACAATCCAAAGTAGTTTTTCTCACTAACAACGAATTTAAAATAGCAGGTAAGATTGGATTTAGTATAGGGTTGCGACTGGGATGCCCTATTTAAATTATACAAAAGTGTGGTATTACTACCCTTCTAGATAGAAAATTTTCGTCACGAAAGTTTTGCCACGAAATTTTAAAAAAACTGGGGACAATCATGTAAATCAATTTTTAAGAATCAATTAATGTATTTCAATTAATGTGTTTTTATTTTTAAAACTGCAGTAGATCAGCAAAAAGTGTTATTGTTTATTAGAAAAATACTAACCATATAGTCATTTATATTGTAGAACAAAAAATACAGCGTATCAAACTGTGAAAGGTACGATGCGGACATTCATATTTTGTACAATTTATTGACGTATTTATAAACTTATATTTTACAAACTTATTAAGTATTTAGTTATATAGTTTCATATATATAACGATATTTAACATGTAAAGATTTATTTTTATTGGTAAAAACTTAATATATAATAATTTAATTTTTGTAATTATTTTAACCATACGGACATATATTTTTCATAAAAGTGGACAACTTTTTGAAAACCACTCAAAAAAGTAGTAGTCTTATAAAATATTAAGTTACATATTCACTTTAAAAAGAAGTAACTACAATATACATTATATTTAATTAGACCCATACAACAAACACATTTGTATTTAATTTTATGTATTTAAGAAACTAAATTAAATGGAGAAATACTACTTAGGTATATCCCGCAGATAGATCTGCTAACTGAATCGCTTTCCTCCTGGTTTATACCTACTAATATTATAAAGAGGAAATATTTGTGCTTTTCACACAAAAAGGACTTCAGCGATATTTTAAATTCCTTCACCATTAGAAAGCTGCATCTTCACTGAGTGACACAGGCTATATTACATTAATTGCAGCCAGGACGAAGAGATATTCGATGTGATGTGATGAATGAATGAATGATTTATTTATTTGCAAATAATATAGTACATGAGATGGTACAAGAGATTACAATTTTTCCTCATATTTCACCATTATACTGGCATGCAAATTATAAAATGCATAACTAAATATTATTATTTGTCATATTAATAAAACAATTTAACACATTATATTTAAAGAATAAATGTAATGGCAATAATCACTTCGGGGACAGAGAGACAAGAAGGTGATTACATTTCTTTTTAACAGACTTCAAAAAAGGAGGAGGTTCTCAATTCCTCCGGATCTTTTTTTAACTAACAATTACCATACAGTACACATTGATGGTGTAAATAACACGTAAATACAAAATTAAAATTAAAAAACCGAATAAAAGAATTTCCTCCTTCCTATTTCTGTGAACTAATAAAAATACTTTTGTTGCAGCCAACGAGTAGCTGATTTTTCTTTTTGCGGTTTTCTTACATTTTTAGTCACTTTAATTCACTAACTCATGAACTTATCACCACTATATTTACTTTTATGATGAATTTTGGTCATAGAAGTTTATTCATGTAAAACTTTATAATGATATTTTTAACCGACTCAATTATCACAGGCATAATGTTATTACTGATTGCAAATGTAACTTACCAATAAAATTTGTGAAGATCCCAATTGGACTACATCTCCACCCAAATCTGTTGTCATTTTGCTGTTCCTAAAAAACACATATTCCCTTGTAATTAATTAATTAACTATACTTAGAACATTCAATAAAGTACCTAAACAATGAATTACTTTACAAACAAATAATATCACCTATTACTTTATAATTTCGTAGATGGTTGAATGTTGTATTGGATTGGACAATGTTCAGTAGCATCGTATTTATATTTTTCACCAACAGCTGATTTGGAAATATAGGAATTCAACATCGTAGATTTAGTGATATACAATATTATTTTTTTATAATCAATTGGACGAATACACTGGTACTTTCTACACCACAGGTATGAAATGTTTTCTATCACAACATGAACCTTGATCGAGGTATGCGTAAACATGACTAAATGACTGAATGATTTATTTATTTACAATTCAAGTGAAAGCATTTCGCGCTTCTTGAAACTTGCTCATCAATCCTCAAAAACAGGATAAGGATGTAGAGTAGAGATAGCCATGCTTTGTTCGATCGTCAATACACTTCCTTTTCCTGTCCCAACGGAAGTTATTCTACTACTATCTACGCAACGCTTTTGCGCTTATTTCACTAAATATTACCTATTTTATCATGTCTTTGTACTTACTTCGTTTGGAGCTTTAAAACAACAGTTTAGATTTTAAATCCTTTCATTATAATTTGTTAATACTACGTATAGATGTCAACGACATTATTCATTTCAGTAGGTAATGGTAGCCATATTTTGCCAGTCCCATTACCGCGAAAAGAAATGTCAAACACAAAGTGAAGTTAGATGAATGTAATATTTGATTGCATTGGCTTTGTGGTCCATTAATTATTTATTTTATAAAGAAAGGCAACCAAGGAATCAGTTTATTAAAAAGAAATCCTTTTATCTAATGCAAGAAACATTAGGATATGAGGTTATGCCAAAAATAGTAATAATGAATAATTATGTCAATGGTGTTTTCCATAAACTGGATATTAAAAAAATCAAAATTTTAATTTCAAAACTTCTGGTGAAGTATACTATAGCCCGAATAGGTACTACCATTTAAGTAAAATGATATTATATTAAAATTAGTCTAAAAGAATAATTATTAAACCTAAAACTATAGTCTTTGATCTTTGAGCGGGAGATTTAAATACGGCTGAACTAGGCCACTAAATAAAACCTTCCTTTGTTAAATTGCTAAATTTGCATTGAATTTTGCAATTAAACATTCAACTTTAGTCATTTAAGAGTTCAACATAAGATTGTCGCCAGCCGATGATTTCTAAGGTCTAGAGTCTAAAGTTGTAGAGGGAAAAAATCTGAAGACTGGATAGTCTAGAGAGGGCATGTTTAGTGGGGGTAGGGTTGTGGTTGTATGACATATGCCAGTCAAAGGATCGGAAATAATATCTGAGAACATAAATTAGAGCATTTTATAGGTATTATTTTTTTATGTATGTCCTCGTAATAACTATCACAGAGACATAAAAACTTAGGTCTCAGAGGTGGCAACGCATCTGCACTTTGACCTCCGGTTTTCATGTAAACGTGTGACTAAGCTGCAGTCATTACTTAACATCAATGTGAGTTTGTAGCGTAACCGCTAAAAGTTGAATGCTTTTCTGCCACCTTACTTGAGAAAGGCATATACTACAGTAGATAGGTACTGGAATATATTACGTATACTCGAAGTCACAGAGCCTTCACAGAGCTATAGATGCAGACAACACTCTCAATATTTAAACGACACATGGTTAAGCTATCGTTATATCTGTCAGTTTTCTTTCTAATGTGTGGTTCCCTCGAAGTAAAAATTTTATCAATTTCAATTATTTTCAAACTGCTACAGAAATATCACACCAACTAGGTTTTGCCCGTGACTTCGTCCACGTATGCTTTTAATGATTACAAATTGTAGCCTGTATGTTATTCCAATGTATAATCTATATTACTGTAAAATTCATCCATCCAGTAGTTTTTTCATGAAAAAGTAACAAACATCCATACTCACAAACTTTCGCATTTATATTATTAGTAGGTTTAGAAATTATATGACGCTACGCAAGAGCTTAATAATTTAAGAAACAATAGATAGTTCACTTAAACTTCGTTAGAATCGTTAGATTCCGTTGAATTAATAACTTTCTCCTTTTCTTCTCCTCTCCTTCTCTATCGCTTCTTATATCTTATGATTTTAAGATTATGTATGCAATTGACATTTTGAGTTTTCAATGCTTGGTAGATATTTCTGACATTTAATTATTATAAATTAAGCTAAATTATAATATATTTTTTTAAGTGAATGATACCTAAATGTAATGTTAGGTACTATTTCCTTATTAATTTAATTTGTCGATTCAAGCTGTAAGAGTACGAATATGTTATTTACTGAAAAAATCGCATGCCGTGAGCGGCAGAACATATAATACAATCAAATATTTAAGACCAAAGCATGTAATACTATGTTCTTGTGAATAAATGATTATGATTATGATTTTAACCGACTTTAATAAGGACGAGGTTCTCCGGCGTTTGTAGGCGGATTTGAAAAAAAATTTTTTTGAACCTGTGATTAAAGTAATATTTGCAGAAGCATTGTTTGAAAGTGGAAGTCAAAAATTACGAAATTGGAAAAAAATGTACACTACCTTGGATAAAAAAAAAATGACCTTTCCGTAATCAGCACCTCAAGAAACTTTAAAATTGACTTCTATTGACACACATTATATAGGTATTTATAAAAAAACTTCGACCTTATTGGATTTGAAAATAAATGTCATATTCGTAATCATCACTCCCAAATCAAAAAAAAAAAAGAATAAGAGTATCATAAAAATTGAATTGTGCTATATTTTGTTTAAAAATTTTTTTTTTAGTATTTACCTGGTACTAATCGAAAATGGTTAAATAAAACGGTTATTTATCCGAACTCTGGGTATTTACTGGATCAGGCGGCCCATCTCTAGCCGTCACATAAAGAATTAAAAGAATGTGTCCCTAGCTTTAAGCTTTTCTGTACTTCATAGAAATAAGTCTATGGTCACGTTCCTGTTTAATCTGTGCCTGGGGGTTTTTGGCGGGAAGCTTGAAAGATGCGTGTGGTGCTCTTATTTTATTTAATTTTCTCGGTGTATTTTTGAGTTATATTAAATAAAGTTGGTGGCATTTTGTTTGTTATAGGCTTATTACAGTGCTCGTGTATAGTGACATAGAATAACAGTGCGAAAACACGTTCTTTCGCGTTGCCTCCAAAACTACATTATAAATGTTCTGGTAAAGTAGCCATCGCTTTACTCGAATTACTGTGACTCTGACTGACGGACTGATAAATTGACTGACTGACTCTGACTTTTACGTTGCTTATTACGAATACGAAATATCGTTTTACTTGACACTGGCAATATGCATAACAAACGATGCCATTCAATTAAAAAAAACAACAATCTGTGCCTGTCACTTCTAATTGACGTTTGGCCAGTAAGTGATGACGACAGCGATGACGTCATGACTGTACTGTATCGATCCGTCTATTTCCATTTCCTGTGCGGCTATTTTGATTTAGATAAAAACGAATAAACGAAACGAAGGTAAAAGCGTAACAGCAAAAATGAAGCTATCAACCCCGCGATATACGCTCTGTTTATTTAGCCAAGTTACGTTTATGTTCTGCGACTTAATATTCAACTGTGTAAGTTTATTTCCGAGAAGCCGCGATGGACTGCTCGTGTTATTTATGTGAGTAAAATATATGTAGTATTTCGTAATGAATACGTTATTTTGGTATGTAAAATGACTACAGAATGTACTTTTTTGTAATTACTTGAATGAAACTGCAATGCTACAGAAACTGTCAGGAGGATATTGTTCAGTATGAAAATAATAGTAGGTGAGGTGGTACTTACTACCATCAAAATATTTAACTCAGAATAAGTATTTATAATACCTGGAATATATAGTGCATGGCCCAGCGGCTGGTGTAGATCGTAAGCGATCTACCTAACCTAACTTCTGCGTATAATAAATACAATGACATATTGTACACAATGTAGGTACCTATTTATCACGTTCCATAAAAACAATTCCCGTTCCAAAAGATTTGTCTCAGACTACTTACTACTACCTATGTATTTTATCTAGGTACATACCTTGCTACTACTAGGTATACCTACTTTTTGCAGTTAAAGCTATTTAGGGTGTTATTCATAAACAACATTGATTAGATTTCAGGATCTGTTCCTTGTTCTCTCTGTCACCATGATGCTGATGACATTCTTTTCTACATACTTATTCCAGGTAAGAATGTTGCTGTTATTCTTTTTCATATTAATAAAATGGCAAACTAACATAAATTTCACATTAAGAGGAATTAAAACACTCTGCTACTGAATTTCGAAGTGCGAAATTTCGCAATTTGTGATTGTTGTTCGTTAGTTAGACAGTATATACAATGTAGTCTAACATACATGTAGACTTTTAATTTGACCTGTTGGCATATTTAAAGTTTAAGGTGCCTTATAATTCCATTTAAACAAAACAGGGTAGTACTAAAAACTACCATTTAGAAGCACTGGTGGGTTGAGTTCTCGTGTCGGAGCTCGAAGGCGTACTTTATCTATCTGCCGCCCAATGGCGGTGTTCCAGTTTGGTGGTAATGTAATGTAACTATCACAGAGTCAACACAATTTAGGCCTCGGGTGGCACGCGTCTTCATTAGGACCATCGGGTTTTGTGCAGAAGTCTGTAAGCTGCAGTATTCAAATATGTACCATCAATTCACTCTCTGCATGCTTGTTTGCCACCATCATTTAATTGAAAAACATGTGGGCATAAGCTTAATGAAGTTCCATTATTAAAGCTCTACCACCATTACAAATGATTACTTCACTTTATAACATAGGTATTGTATTTTTAAAGAAAAATGGAAAGAAAAATTTGACTTCAGGCGAGACTCGAACTCGCGGCCACTGGGAATTTGGTCCAGCCGCTCTTCCAACTGAGCTACCGAAGAAGTACTTCGTTTAATTTTTCTTTAAAAATATATTTTACAAGCATGTAATTCATGTGAACGTATAGAGCGTCACGGTCTTTGACCAAGCTAATGCAATGGAGATTAAAAAAAAAAAGCATGTGTTAATGCGAAATAATATAATAAACAATAGGTATCGTATTATATTTTCATGGTCACAAACTGTTTGTAGGCTGGCCTGGTGGAAGTGTTGATCCGCAAGTTCCGCGTGGCGGGGTGCGTGGTGCTGGCCTACGTGGCGGCC
This sequence comes from Macrosoma leucophasiata, assembly GCA_036365455.1. Lineage (NCBI taxonomy): Eukaryota > Metazoa > Arthropoda > Insecta > Lepidoptera > Hedylidae > Macrosoma > Macrosoma leucophasiata. The sequence continues at coordinate 23,024,551 of JAWQUS010000027.1, read as the reverse complement.
AGCGCGGCGCTGCACGCCGTCTGGCTGCTCGAGAAGTGGAACAACCCGGAATCCATATCCACTCCCATGCTCATTGTCCTCTTCACTTTGCAGAGATGTCGTGAGTACTATTTCAGACTAGTAAAGCGATATCTTATCCAATTTCCCGATGGTATAGTTCCAGTGTAGGAGCTCCAGGGCGTAGGCACGACCGCATTTATCTAATCTGCCGCCAAATGGTAGTGTTCAGCACTATCGAGTTCTGGTTCGATGGTAATATATGGCCTCGTAATAACTTTCACAGAGACAAAATAACTATAGTCCCAGGGATGGCGACGCATCTGCATTTGGTCCTCTGGTGTTTGTGCGAGTGTTTATAGTCTGCAGTCATTACTTAAAATCAATGTAAACTGTACGCTTGTTTACCACCTTCAAAACATAATATAACAAACATGTTTTTGTCTGAAATCGTACAGAGCGAGGACTGAGAATAGTTTAACTATTTTTATACCTAAGGCAATACGAAGTTCGCCTGACAGCTACTATATTATACGGTAGATTTACAAGGAAAGAGGTGTTTAACGCTCTACGTTCTCTGCATACACCGTAGGGACTCGGCGTGCTTGAAGATAAAACTTTATAAATGATATTATATTTCCAGTGTGTCCGTGGTACTACTTCTTCTACAAGCGCGCGGCGCTGCGGGTGAGCGACCCGCGCTTCTACGAGGACATCGACTGGATCAACCGCCAGCTGCAGGCCAACTGAGGTTCTAGCACGTGGCTTATTAAGTTTCCCATCTAGTCATTTAGTATTATGGATATAAATGTACTATTTAAGACTAATAAAGCCAATCTTATCCGATATTAACAAACATATTTTCTTTTCTGAAATTATACAGAGCGAGCTAGTTGATATTGGATACCTATATTTCCAAAATCTACCATTGTGGATCGGGCGCCGGTGGTATATAAAAAAAATAATAAAATATACGAACAGTATATACAACCTACAATATACCTAAAATATACAACCCTACGCATACTTACCCTACCTCTACCTACGACCTATAAAATCTATATACACACGCACACTGTCGCAATGTAATGTAGCGTAACCTGCGAACCCCTCTTTAACACTCGCTAGTAATAAGATTCATGCGTTTATCCTGTTACACATTGTATACATAAGGTATAGATATTTCAGATTTATAAAAAACTTTTCACGTTGATAATTCCAGGTAGACGTTTATTACATTATTTACAAACATAAAATGAATTGCAAGTTAGTATGTTTATATTACAAATCAATAGATCTAGAATAAAATAAAAAACGTGTAAGTACAAATAATCACTGTACACTTTATTTTCTATATACAGTTTTCAATTGAAGACGGCAAATACGTATGAAATTGATGTAAATAGAACCTGTAAATTATGTTTTCTTATGTATGAATAAAAAAGATTTGGACTTTGGAAATTTTTTTTTCAGATGGAAATATGGCCTAAAGTTATTAGCTTGTTTCACCAAAAGATTACCAGTACACCTTTTTTTGTATTGATACTTTGTTACATTCATGCAGATACTTTTATTCAACATTGATGGTCCTCATTTATACACTCAAATTTGCTTTCAAGGTAGGCCGTTCTAGCTCTCGTGGTCGCAACAAGAAACTGCAGTGAACCCTGTAAAATCATGAAATCGGTAAGAGATGCGGTGGAACCCTGGCCTTTGTAACGGCGCCCCGGTGCCCGAAGGCCTGTCCGAGGCAGGAGGGTGGGCGCGGGCCCTAGAAGATGGTGCGGCACAGCGGGCAGCTGGAGCGGGTGCTCGACGCGAACCATTTGCGCTGCGGACAAACGTGTCGGTGTAGTACATCCGTAAATACTGAAGAGATAAAACCTCATTTACACAAACATATTGTACGAAATTTAACTCAAGTAATAATCGAACTCAACGCTCCCAATTTTTTATGAAAGATGACCTTACGTAACTTCATTATTCACTATTTGAATTGATAACGTGGGCGTACGAGCTACCATTTGCATCCGACTCGAAGGACCAAAAACATGTGCGGTCACTGCAAATTGTGACTTCGCACTTGTTATGAGTCAATAATTATGTCAGATTGTGTCAAATGCAATAAAACGAATCCCATCTTGCATTCGAACCGTTTCTTATTCCTAAATTTGCGAAAATGTGCGAGTTGTGGTTCGTATAGTGGGTGTAGTGTGTGACGTGTGAGACGTGGCTTCCTCCTAAATGGGTGTCACTCCGGGTACAGGCGGCAGAGGAAGTGTGTGGCGAGAGAGAGGAGTGTGCAGTGTGTAGTGTGGCGTGTAGGGCGCAGGGCTCAGGGCGAGCGGTACTCACGAGGCAGGCGGCGTGGAAGCGGTTGCGGCACTGGTGGCACAGTACTGCGGGCGGGCGGCCGGTGTGCGGGTGCAGGCGGCAGTGTGCAGTGTGTAGTGTGGCGTGTAGGGCGCAGGGCGCAGGGCGAGCGGTACTCACGAGGCAGGCGGCGTGGAAGCGGTTGCGGCACTGGTGGCACAGTACTGCGGGCGGGCGGCCGGTGTGCGGGTGCAGGCGGCAGTAGCAGATGTAGCACACGGCGGCGTTGGCCAGCCGCGCGCACATGCCCACCGCCCACATGCGCATCACCTCTAGCAGCGAACCGTTCTGCGATACGAATGCACATAATTACACTCCAAAACCACCGGGCGTATGCTCGTGTGGTGCGCTTGCGGCCGACCAGATGACGACGCGCGTGCTACCAGTCCTACTCGACAGACAGTGAAACACTACGTGGACATTTTGTTGCATCAATATCTGTTTAAAAATAAATTACGGCAATAAAACTTATGTCCCACCACCCCTTTCATTGACGGCGTCATTCTAACTAAGTACATAAATGTTTGTTCACGATGAACAAAATAAAAATAAAACTTTGTAGATTTTGAGTAAATTGGTTTAATTTGCGTGCACATGTAACATAGTGAATTTTGGTAGTTAAGTTGGTAGTCTTTTTGAACGCCGGCGTGACGTCTTCAACGCCAATTGGAGCAGTCCTCACGGTGATAGGTCGACTTCGGCGTCGACAACGTTTAATAATTTTATAATGACATTGAATCTTCCCTTATCTTATAATAATAATAATAAATAAAGAACTAAAAACGAACTACGTTACTGAAAACTTCAGTAACTCTATCAGGATGGAATTCGGAATCGAAAAATGCGCTGTTATGCATGTACAACAGGGGCAGATAATGGAATCCGAGGGAATGAATCTCCCGGGTTCCATCCCGTTCCGAAACCTCTCTGCAACCGAGAGCTATAAGTACTTGGGTATGGCGGAGGCCTTAGGTATACGCGAGGTCGATATGAGGCAATCGTTGAAGGAACGTTTCTTTGGTCGCCTGACAAAAGTACTGAAAAGTCTTTTGTCGGGCGGTAATAGGGTGCGCGCCTTCAACGGTTGGGTCATGCCGGTCTTGCTGTACTCCTTCGGCATACTCAAGTGGACTCAGACCGAACTGGATGCCCTTGACAGGCGAGTCCGCTCTTTACTGACAGCGCACCGCATGCATCACCCATGGTCTTCGGTCATGAGATTATACATCCCACGGAGATGTGGGGGTCGTGGCGTTCTAAGCGCTAAGACCCTACACAACCGTGAGGTGTGTAATCTCTGAGAATACTTCCTGACCGCCGACGGGGAGATGCATCGGGATGTGGTGGCGGTCGACAGCGGACTCACCCCTCTCTCTTTGGCTAAAAAGAACTGGCGCAAACCTGTGGTGCTCACGACTAGCGACCGCAGGATTGTATGGCAAGGCAAGGAGCTACACGGCCGTTTCTACCGGGCCCTCCATGGGCCCGATGTAGATTTCTTAGCTTCTGTGGCCTGGCTACGATTCGGTGATCTCTTTGGGGAAACCGAAGGTTTTGTTTGTGCAATTATGGACGAAGTGGTAATGACCAACAACTCATCATCATCATCATCATCATCATTTCAGCCAAAATACGTCCACTGCTGAACAAAGGCCTCCCCCAAAGAATGCCACAACGAACGGTCCTGGGCCGCCCTCATCCAGCGATTGCCCGCGACCTTCACCAGGTCGTCGGTCCATCTTGTGGGAGGCCTGCCTACGCTTCGCTTTCCGGTACGCGGTCGCCACTCGAGAACTGCTCTGCCCCAACGGCCGTCAGTTCGTCGAGCTATGTGCCCTGCCCACTGCCACTTGAGTCTCGCTATTCGGTGAGCTATGTCGGTAACTTTGGTTCTCATGCGGATCTCCTCATTTCTGATTCGGTCTCGCAGAGAAACTCCAAGCATAGCTCTCTCCATTGCTCTCTGAGTGACCTTGAGCCTTCTTATGAGGCCCATAGTGAGCGACCACGTTTCTATCCCATAAGTCATCACTGGCAACACACACTGATCAAAGACCTTTTTCTTGAGACACTGCGGTAAGTCGGACGAGAAGATGAACCGTAGCTTCCCGAACGCTGCCCAACCGAGTTGGATTCGGCGATTGACCTCTTTCTCGAAAACAGACGCAAAACGTGCGTAAGAGATTTAAGGCATCCCATTTGAGTGTAACTTTGAGTGAAATATTTTGCACAAAACAATACTGCGATGCAAAATGCTACAACGCCATCTAGTTAAAGTTCAATACTTTAACTAAAACATATTCCATTCATATTAAAACTTTTTATAAAGGTCGTGAACACATCCCAAAACCAATTCTTCAGAATATATAAAAAGTTTAAAATTTGTATTTACTCCTCATCGTCCTTTATTCGTAAATTTTTCGGCGTTCATCAAAAAACTTACATGGTAGTTCAGTCGGATCTGTATGCATCGTATATCGGTAGGCGTGGCGCCGTCCTGCGCCAGGCGCGCCAGCGACAGCGGGTGGTCCGCCGCGAACTGCACGCACAGCTCGGCGCGCAGCTCGCCGTCCTCGTCCTCCTCGCCCGCCTCGCCCGCCTCGCCCGCCTCGCCCGCCGCCCGCACGCTGCAGCGCGCCCAGCCCTCCTCCATCTTTACTGTCACCTATAAACATATTCAAATAATCGATATATTGATAACACAAAAAAGTGCGGCGGGACAGGTGCCAGCGAGGCGCACGAGCCAGGTGCCGGGTGGGGGGTGGGGGGCGGCAGGACCTCACCTTGGCCTGCGGCAGGGTGTGCGCGTGCGCGAGCAGCGCGGCCAGCTGGCGGCGCACGAGGCGGGGCGCGAGGTGCCGGGTGGGGGGCGGGGGGGCGGCAGGACCTCACCTTGGCCTGCGGCAGGGTGTGCGCGTGCGCGAGCAGCGCGGCCAGCTGGCGGCGCACGAGGCGGGGCGCGAGGTGCCGGGTGGGGGGCGGGGGGGCGGCAGGACCTCACCTTGGCCTGCGGCAGGGTGTGCGCGTGCGCGAGCAGCGCGGCCAGCTGGCGGCGCACGAGGCGGGGCGCGAGGTGCCGGGTGGGGGGCGGGGGGGCGGCAGGACCTCACCTTGGCCTGCGGCAGGGTGTGCGCGTGCGCGAGCAGCGCGGCCAGCTGGCGGCGCACGAGGCGGGGCGCGAGGTGCCGGGTGGGGGGCGGGGGGGCGGCAGGACCTCACCTTGGCCTGCGGCAGGGTGTGCGCGTGCGCGAGCAGCGCGGCCAGCTGGCGGCGCACGAGGCGGGGCGCGAGGTGCCGGGTGGGGGGCGGGGGGGGCGGCAGGACCTCACCTTGGCCTGCGGCAGGGTGTGCGCGTGCGCGAGCAGCGCGGCCAGCTGGCGGCGCACGAGGCGGGGCGCGAGGTGCCGGGTGGGGGGCGGGGGGGCGGCAGGACCTCACCTTGGCCTGCGGCAGGGTGTGCGCGTGCGCGAGCAGCGCGGCCAGCTGGCGGCGCACGAGGCGGGGCGCGAGGTGCCGGGTGGGGGGCGGGGGGGCGGCAGGACCTCACCTTGGCCTGCGGCAGGGTGTGCGCGTGCGCGAGCAGCGCGGCCAGCTGGCGGCGCACGAGGCGGGGCGCGAGGTGCCGGGTGGGGGGCGGGGAGTGGGGCGCGGCAGGACCTCACCTTGGCCTGCGGCAGGGTGTGCGCGTGCGCGAGCAGCGCGGCCAGCTGGCGGCGCACGAGGCGGGGCGCGAGGTGCCGGGTGGGGGGCGGGGGGGCGGCAGGACCTCACCTTGGCCTGCGGCAGGGTGTGCGCGTGCGCGAGCAGCGCGGCCAGCTGGCGGCGCACGAGGCGGGGCGCGAGGTGCCAGGTGGGGGGGGGTGGGGGGCGGCAGGACCTCACCTTGGCCTGCGGCAGGGTGTGCGCGTGCGCGAGCAGCGCGGCCAGCTGGCGGCGCACGAGGCGGGGCGCGAGGTGCCAGGTGGGGGGGGTGGGGGGCGGCAGGACCTCACCTTGGCCTGCGGCAGGGTGTGCGCGTGCGCGAGCAGCGCGGCCAGCTGGCGGCGCACGAGGCGGGGCGCGAGGTGCCAGGTGGGGGGGGTGGGGGGCGGCAGGACCTCACCTTGGCCTGCGGCAGGGTGTGCGCGTGCGCGAGCAGCGCGGCCAGCTGGCGGCGCACGAGGCGGGGCGCGAGGTGCGCGCGCGCCAGGTTGCGCACGCGGCGGGCCCGCGGGCCGAGCGCGTTGAGCCAGGCGCGCGCCCCGGCCGCGCCCGGCCCGCCCGCCGTCTCGAACAACACGTAGCACGCCACGCGGCTCAGCGCGGCGCTCGTCAGCGGCGCTGGAGGAAATGGCGAGATATTAAAACGATCCAATCAATAAGGCTATGATCCGAAGTACTAAACGTTGTCTCTACAGTAAACACGATTTCTTCGAATTTTCCATTTGTTTTATAATGATGAAATCTTTCAGTAAAGATCAATGAACTAAACCAGCTATACTCTAAGTGTGTTCCGCGGAACCCTAGGGTTCCGTGATACCTCTGTCGGGGTTCCCCAAGAATTTAGAAAAAAAAAACAAAACACCTCTCTCTGGTCGCTCCGCGGCCGCACTAAACGCTATGAACGTTATTTATTTATTTATAAAAACGCTATGAACGTTATTTATTTATAAATAAATAAATAACGTTCATAGCGTTTTGTATTTGTAGAAACATGTGTTACAATAGCTGGTACAATATCTCATAAGTTTGGTATCAACAATTTTATACCTGTACAACCCGTTCACTCTAAGTTTGCCGGTCTGTGGATTGCGCGTACCCTCCCCCACGTGACAACAAAACTTACAATGTGTCATTGTTTTACCCAAATATACGTACACAATTTTTATTGTTACAATTAAATAAGTCTTAGGAATCGGCGTGCATGTATGAAGAGAATGATGAAGGTAGACGAGGCACGAGAGGTTTGTCAGAACCGGGATGTCTGGCGCTCTACACTCTCTGCCTACCCCGTTAGGGACCTGGCGTGAAGATACATACATACAATTAAATAAAAAATATTTTTATATTATGTATTGCTGACGCTACTTTTCGAACGTCATACCTATCGCCAGCGGCAAACTTAAAACGAGCGGGTAGTATACTTGTGAGCGCGCAGTCTCTTTGATAAAAGCCGCCTCTTAATTAGATGCTATAGTTGTCAACAAGCGACTTTCGACTCTAACTTCAAAGGATAAGTCGATATTGTTTACAACGCAATTTTTAAATTTCTGTTTTTATTTTTGCTTTTTGTTTATCAAAGGTGCCAACTCGAGTATTTTCGAGAATATTTGAGATCGAGTCTAGGTATAAAAGCGGCGATCGCGCGTCGCGCGTCGTCAGTTGACGATTAGCGTTCGGAGCGATAAGTTACTATCTACTTACAGTGTTCATTGTTTTACTATCGCTGCCAATCGTCGGAACGTTTAGCCGCAAAATGTCACTGATTTCACAAAGCACATAGCTCACCAAGTCTCTCTGTACATAGCGAAACAAAATAATCAAATAATTATTTCAATACTTTACTTAATAAATAATACTCTGAAACTCTGATTAAGAAAATACTAAAATGGAAGCTTGACTTGACGGCTTGACAATGTCAAAATCAAGACATGTGATTTTTTTTTTAATTAATTGTTTTACGGCCACGTATTCAAGTCCTTAACAGCCAATCTTCAGTAATTTTTATCTTCATTTCTTATGATAATGAATATCCATATGGAAGATGGCCATGATTGGATGATTCCATGTGGAATATGATGAGATGGCTCCAGTAAAGTGATGGGGACTTTACTAGGAGATTTTACGAAATAAAAGCAACATGAAAAATCACTTTTCACTTCATAATATCACTTTCCTTCACCCGTGAACGTTATCGAATGTTTTATGATAAAAATCCCACCATTTTTACACATAAAAACGCGACTGTACACAAATTTCGGAAATAATATCACGCAACGACAATGCTCTTTTACGCATTCCCGCCATAAACCTCAGACATGTCAAAAAATTGTTTGTGTTGCCAGTGTATTAAGCGCCTAAAGTACTACCTTGATTAATAATACCTGGCGAGTTATTGTAATATGTCAATGAAGGATAAGACAATATATTTTAGTCTTTAAAAAATAAATTAAAAGCAACCGCTTCTAATTTATAATCCGCAAAAGAAAAAAAAATACAACACATGTAGTAGAGATAACACACTTTTTCAACTAAAATGATATGATGCTAGAATCTGGTCACACTATGTTGATCCACGACGCGATAAGCTTGAAATAGGAGTTTTGGCGGGAACCTTGAAAGAGGTGTGTGGTGCTCTTATCTTATTTAATTTTCTTAGTGTATTTTTGAGTTATATTAAATAAAGTTGGTGGTATTTTGTTTGATATAGGCTTATTACAGTGCCCGTGTATAGTGAATTAAAATAACAGTGCGAAAACACGGCTTTTCAGTTTGCTTCCAAAACTTAATTTGAAATGTTCTGGTAAAGTAGCCATCGCTTTACTCGAATTACTGACTGTGACTCTGACCGACTGACTTGTAATTGACCGACTGACACTTACTTTTACGCTGCTTGCGAATACGAAATATCATTTTACTTGACACTGGCAATATGCGTAATAGCAATGCCAATATATTTAAAAAAAAAAAGCTTGAAATAATTTTAAAATAGGTTTTGTTTCTCACAGAGCGGCAACGTCGCGATTACGCTGTTGGTGGTATTGCTATTTGGTTCTCGCAATGTCAGTCTGACTTTGTCGCACGCACTACTACATGCGTAAATTAGTCGATTATTTTCAGGTAAATACAACGTACTTTTAGGGCATTTTATTATTATATTATTACACGAGCGAAAATAAGTACGTAAATTAGGGCTATATTAAGTCATTCTGAGTATAAAATCATTACAGTAAAGAAAAAAAAGCAGTTCAAATTTGTATAGGAAACGTTTAACCTTATGTCTCGCTATTCGGTGAGCTATGTCGGTAACTTTGGTTCTCATGCGGATCTCCTCATTTCTGATTCGATTTCGCAGAGAAACTCCAAGCATAGCTCTCTCCATTGCTCTCTGAGTGACCTTGAGCCTTCTTATGAGGCCCATAGTGAGCGACCACGTTTCTGTCCCATAAGTCATCACTGGCAACACACACTGGTCAAAGACCTTTTTCTTGAGACACCGCGGTAAGTCGGACGAGAAGATGTACCGTAGCTTCCCGAACGCTGCCCAACCGAGTTGGATTCGGCGATTGACCTCTTTCTCGAAGTTGGACCGACCTAACTGGACCGTTTGTCCCAGGTATACATAATTGTCAACAACTTCCGAGTGTAGTACCCTCGACCATAACAGTGGGTGTAACATGGACATTTGACATGATCTTCGTCTTGTCCATGTTCATTTTAAGGCCCACTCGTTGGGAGGCCCTACTGAGGTCATTTAGCATTGTGCTAAGGTCTTCCAGGGTCTCAGCAATGACTACGATATCATCTGCAAATCGGAGATGGGAGATGTACTCGCCGTTAACATTAATGCCGAGTCCTTTCCAGTTCAGAAGCTTGAAGACGTCTTCCAATACAGCGGTGAACAGTTTCGGAGATACAACATCTCCCTGTCTCACACCTCGCTGAAGTTGGATAGGTTTCGAGTTCTGATCCTGAAGCCGGACCGACATAGTGGCGTTTTCATACAAGCTCCTCAGCACCTCGATGTATCGGTAGTCAACTTGGCACCTCTGGAGTGACTGTAGCACAGCCCAAATCTCGACCGATTTGAAGGCTTCCTCATAGTCCACGAACGCTAGACATAGGGGCTGGTTATACTCTTCTGTCTTCTGTATAACCTACCGCAGCGTGTGAATGTGGTCTATGGTGCTAAAGCCTTTACGGAAACCGGCTTGTTCGGGAGGCTGGAAGTCGTCGAGTTTGCGAGATAGACGGTTCGTGATCACTCTCGAAAACAGTTTATAGACGTGACTTAGAAGTGCGATGGGCCTATAGTTTGTAATAAGGGTATTATCGCCTTTCTTAAACAGTACCACCACACTTCGTTTGAGAGCCGTACTAATCTCGTCTAGACTGACGTCCGGGATATCTTCGGTGAAGTGTCGGGTCAGTCCGGCTCTAGGATCTACTGCCGGACTGTTAACAGGTCGTCGTGCTGACGTGTATAACTGTCCATAAAACCGTTCGATCTCCTCTGAAAACTCAGGCTTCGACGATACGATTCTGTCGTCCTCTGTCTTCAGCTTAGTGAAACGGCTTTGCCCTAAGGACAGATCTTTGGCGAACAGTTTAGAGCCCTGGTTCCGCTCTATGGCTGTTTTAATACTATCGGTATTAAAACGCAGAAGGTCGCGAGTCAATGACTTGGAGATCTGTCTGTTAAGCCGCCTGTACACTAAAGCATCTTCAGAGGACTTCAGAACCATGAGCCTCTCATCCATGAGCTTGAGAGTTGGGCTGGAGATCTTTTTGGTCTTATTGTTAGGGCGGGTCCTGAAAAATTTAGACCCCGCCGTGCGGACAGTTTCCACGAACCTGTTATTATAATCGTCCACATCTGCGCACTCACTCTGGCATTCAAAGCGATTTTGTAGCTCGAGTTGAAAGCTCTCGGGGTTTTGGATTTGGGTAGGTGCTGGGCGGAGTGTAGACTTCATTAGTCGGGATCTTGCGATCTTTACATTTATATTCAGTGTGCCTCTTACCATTCGGTGATCGCTGCCGGTTTTTACCGAATTGATCACATAGACATCACTGAATATATGCCGCCTTGTGGACATAATGAAGTCCATCTCATTTTTTGTCGCACCGTCAGGACTGATCCAGGTCCACTTCTGGCAAGCCCGCTTCTTGAAGAAAGAGTTCATCATATAGAGGCTCTCCTTCTCCATGAAGTCAGCCAGAGTCTGGCTCCTGGTGTATCGTCGCCCATATCTAAATTGCCCCACTTTCAGCTCGTGGTCGCCTCGAACGCCCAATTTCGCGTTGAAATCCCCCATGACAACGTTGTAGTGGGTTTAAGAATTATGTATGGCTCGGGATATATCCTCATACATAGTTTCTACCTCATCATCGCCGCCGTTACATGACCGGTACCACTATGGTCAGGAATAGCGGAGCCGCCGGGGACTAGGGGCCGTATTTTCGGGTTGTGTGTCATTGGGGGGAAATGCCATAATCGCCACGCTTGGCATGCGGGTTGGCGATCGCAGTGGCGGCAATTTTACACGGGACGCTGTTGCCCATCCCACGCACATGTACCGCCATTGTTCGGTAGACTGACTGCACTAGCGGAAGAATTCCATTTTAGTGGAGAGGAATTCTTCCGCTAGTGGGCGACGGGGTCGCCACGCCTAAAGTATTCATCGGTCAGTCTGTATTGGAACGAAATTTGTCGCAGCACAGCGCTGTCTTAGTGAACCCAGTCTAAATTGGAACAGCGAGTAAAACATCATTTTTAAAATCCGACCCTGTCAGTCAACGAACGAGAACGTACTTTCATTTATACATCAAATAGCAAATATTAAAATCTTACAATGGTCCAAGAGCTTATGAACCCTACGAGTATCGGAACGCCTGTAAGCTTAGAAATGAGTTCTAACAATTTCGTCATGGAAACGCACGTCTGTCGTCACGGAAACACCACTACAAATGTAAATAAGACGCAACAATTGCGGTCGCAAAACTATCAGAAATCCAGACGACGCGACGGGTCGATCCTCGCCAGGCGACGGTATTCGTACTTAGTATGTTACGATTAATCCCTACAAAAGCTAGTCTCACGGGGCCAAAATCACTCAGAGGGTTCAGTATCTCTCCTACTAAATATCTCTATATATATCTCTTATACTATACCTTGCAGCGAGAAGACGGGTTCGGTGTAGAAGTAGCTGGGCGTGTCGTCTCCGCCGGGCCCGCGCGGGGGTGTGGGCGGGGGTGTGGGCGGGCGGTCGCGCGTGGGCGCCAGGCGGGCGGGCAGCAGGCGCAGCGCGGCGCCCAGCAGGTGCTCGGCCAGGCGCGCCTCCCTGCGCCGCCACACACGTTGTACATAGTGGGACAGGATTCAATGTACACCCCGACACTCATTTGTACCGAATCGATAACCGAATATTATGAATATTACGAGTAATATTTTATTTACAATTACGTAAATTATAGTCACCCGTTCGGTGAGCTGCGTCGCCCTATCCGTGATCTCCCTAAAAATATTACCTCACAGACACAGACCCTCCCTCCTGAATATGATAAATTTCTATTAATAGTGCAATAATACTGAAAATGAAAATATTAATTTAGTTTTAATAAATCAATCAATAAAATTTCAATAAATCAGTAAATTTTAATATCTTTAATGAACTACGAACGTCACGTCGCCGGAGACACCCTCGGTTCAGCGAGACCTCTCTCCTTGTATACGAACGTATTTTATGCCCGATCCCTATCTGCCGAATGATATAAGTATCGTAACAAAGTATGTAATACGACTACTATCGTAACGACAATATTAGCGGCACATTAAATAACGCAGTAATATCTACCCTCTCGAACTGCGACATTGGTAATAATATTTTCGCATAAAATGTATACGGTATGTACAGCCCTGTAATTTCAGGCACAGAGGTGTAACACGACGTTACCACTCCGTGGTAACATATCTTCATTTCGACCTTGATCTTTGTGTGGGTGTCTATAAACTACAGTCATCACTTGACATCACTATGAACTGCATGCTTGTTTGCCACATCCATAACATAAAAAAATAAAAATAAATAAGAAGTTGGGACTCCTGTACCTATACGCGAGAAAATCCGCAAATATAATTTTTACAATCCAACATTTGAACTACACCACAATACCCAGCAATGACGGGCAGGTCGTTGACGGCAATATGTCGGGCGCGGTCACAGACCAATCAGCCTTCCTATAGACTGAGAATGTTCAATTTATTGCATACAATTCGTTCTGTCAACTGCCTGAAGGCAGACGAAGTGGGACGTTGCGTTCTAATTCTAAAAATCATAATATTTCAAATATATCCCTATATCCCTATCATCATAGGGATGACTAACAAACTTCGTTTATTTTAAAGAAAAAAATTTGACTTCAGGCGAGACTCGAACTCGCGGCCTACTGGGAATCTAGTTCAGCCGCTCTTCCAATTGAGCTACTGAAGTCCTGCCCGATTCGTCAAATCTTTCCTTCACATCTATTGCCTTGCTTTAAGGTAGCAGCAGTAGCGCCATCTATTACCAACTATGCTAGTTAGGCAACCGATATAATAGACTTTTCAGTTTATTGAATATCGTAAGGAAGTCGCTTTTACCCTCGGCGGCGGCGGGGGCGGCGGTAGTGTCGGGGCGGTAGGGCGGCAGTGCGGTACCTGGCGGCGGGCAGGTCGGCGGCGGCGGGCAGGTCGGCGGCGGCGGGGGCGGCGGCGGTAGTGTCGGGGCGGTAGGGCGGCAGTGCGGTACCTGGCGGCGGGCAGGTCGGCGGCGGCGGGCAGGTCGGCGGCGGCGGGGGCGGCGGCGGTAGTGTCGGGGCGGTAGGGCGGCAGTGCGGTACCTGGCGGCGGCGGCGAGCGCGGCGGGCAGGTCGGCGGCGGCGGGGGCGGCGGGGGCGGCGGTAGTGTCGGGGCGGTAGGGCGGCAGTGCGGTACCTGGCGGCGGCGGCGAGCGCGGCGGGCAGGTCGGCGGCGGCGGGGGCGGCGGGGGCGGCGGTAGTGTCGGGGCGGTAGGGCGGCAGTGCGGTACCTGGCGGCGGCGGCGAGCGCGGCGGGCAGGTCGGCGGCGGCGGGGGCGGCGGTAGTGTCGGGGCGGTAGGGCGGCAGTGCGGTACCTGGCGGCGGCGGCGGGGGCGGCGGTAGTGTCGGGGCGGTAGAGCGGCAGTGCGGTACCTGGCGGCGGCGGCGGGGGCGGCAGTAGTGTCGGGGCGGTAGGGCGGCAGTGCGGTACCTGGCGGCGGCGGCGAGCGCGGCGGGCAGGTCGGCGGCGGCGGGGGCGGCGGTAGCGGCGGCGCGGCAGTGCGCGTGGTACACTACCGCCAGCAGCAGGTAGCCCAGCGTCACGCTGTAGCTGTCCGTGAACGGCACCATCTCGCACGTCTCCTCGCACACGCTGGAGACACGACAAACGAGACAGTAAGTTTGCCGATTCATCTTCGCGATGGTAAGATATCGTTATACAAATTTTGCGCAAAGGGAAAGAAATAGAACATTCATAATTAAAAAAAACCGGAAAAGTGCGAGTTCAACTCGCGTGGTGAGGGTTCCGTAATTTAAATAAATATTTTCGAAAATATTACAGACTTAAAATGCAGGGACATAGCGGTTACGGTGGTACCGGCGGTGGGGTTATATTATTAAGAATTTTCGATTTAATTTGAATACTCAAACTTCTTATAGGTTTTCCAGTAATCTATAGGCAAAGAACTATTTTCCACATTTTTTTCAAAATGTTTAGTTCAGCAGTTTCGGAGATAGGGGGGGGGGGGATGGTCAATTTTCGTCGTTTGTCTTAAATAACTTCAAATTTGTTTATGCAAAAATTATTAAAAAAATATATCTGAGATGCTGACAATAACCTCTTTCATTTGATATGTCACACGACACAGTTTTTCTGATTTAGCCCCCGCAAGTGGCCCCCCTGTTTAAAATTTATTATTTTACTTGACGTGTTCATCTTTGGGTCACCAATTTACATATATTCATCAAATTTCAACTCAATCGGTCGAGTATATTCGTAGCAAATTGGCTGTAACAGACGGATAGACAGACAGACAGACGCACGAGTGATCCTATAAGTTCCTTTTTTTCCTTTTAAGGTACGGCACCCTAAAAAGAAATTTATGACAAAGAAAAAGAAAGAAGCGACTTATCGTGACGGATAAGCCAAGCCACAATAGAACAAAGTGTGAGAACATTCGCGAATATTTGCGTTTGTTCAATCTGAACGCTGAATCAAACGTCAAACCGAACACTGAAATTGAGTCACATTCACTTTGTGCGTATACTGTGCGAATGACACTGAAATGACATTCAAGCGTGTCAACTCACGTGACACCCTCCAGCGCGGCGTCGACCAGTTCCTGCAGCTGGGTGAGCGCGGGCTGGTAGAGCGCCAGCGTCAGCTCGAGGCGGCGTGTGGGCGTGTCGCGCGCCCCCCTCTCGCCCCCCTCGTCCCCCTCCCCCTCCCCGCACCAGTCCTGCTCGCCCGCCTCCGCCTCCAGCGCGCCCCACTCCGACAGAGCACGCACTGTGTACGTTAGTAGAATAGAATATTTGCAGAAAAAAACATTTTATTTCGAATAGATCTTTACAGATACTTTCAAAACGTCAAGAATCATAAAATACCTAAAGTGAATAACCATTACATATAGTAAAAGCAAAATCATATATTAATAGTAAATAAAAATTAGAATTAAAACTACTTAGTTAAAACATAATAATCACAAAATTTTCCAATTCCTTCAATGACGATAAATGAAGAAAAAGAAAAACTTATTCGTCAAGATTAAAGTTAGTGTTACGCATACAGCGACACGGGTCACGGGTCACGGGTCACGGGTCGCGGCGGACCGGGCGGGAGTAGCCATATGCAGGCTTTGTCCTCGGTCAAAGTACAAGCTCGAGTGTGCCTATGCCTGTCGCCAAGATGTTAAAATGTGTGCGTGAAATCCCTACTAATCCCTACTTATATATAATATATTAATATTATAAATGTGAAAGTAACTCTGTCTGTCTGTTACCTTTTCACGTCCAAACGAGTGAACCGATTTTGATGAAATTTGGTATAGAGATAAAGTTGACTTTGAGAAAGAACATTAGCTACTTTTTGTCTCTAAATATTATCCCCATCCCCCTAAAAAAGGGGATGGAAAATTGTATGGAGCTTTCCACAATTTTCAAGATAGAAAGTTAAAACTCGGTATGTGAACTCTTTGAGTTTAACAAAAGATATGTTCATAATTTTTTTTAGAAATCTTCCCCCATCCCTTAAAAACGGGGGGGTGAAATTTGAAGGTATTGGGCTTACGGCAGTGTTTTAGCCGGAAAGCCAAAAATAGGTATGCGGACTCTTTGTTACTAAAAAAAAACAACATTTTGTTATTATTGAATTATTTGTTTTTAGAAATCTGCCCCACCCCCTGAAATAGGGGTTGGAAATTTGTATGGAGCATTCCACAATTTTCAAGGTAGAAAGTTAAAACTCGGTATGCGAACTCTATGAGCCTAACAAACAATAAGTACATATTTTTTATTTTATCCACCCCCATCCCCTTAAAAGAGGGAGTGAAATTTGTATTGGGCTTTCCGCAGTGTTCAAGGTGGAAAGCCAAAAATTGGTATGCGGCCTCTTTGTTACTAAAAAAACAACGTTTACATGATATTTTTTTTTTTTTGGAAATCTGCCCCATCCCCTTTCATAGGGGATGGCAATTTGTAGAGAGCATTCCACCTTTTTCAAGGTAGAAAGTTGAAACTTGGTATGCGGACTCTTTGAACCTAACAAATAATTACGTACAACATTCTTTTTTTGGACATCTGCCCTTATTTACTTAACAAAGCGGGTAAAATTTTGTATTGGACTTTAACCAAAAATTGGTGTCCAGACACTTTGTTACTAAATAAAACAACGTTTTAAGTGATGCCTGCAGCCTATAGACATCTACTCAAAGACCAGAGGTCAAAATTCAGATGCGTTACCACTTCTGAAGCCTAAGATGTTATGCCTCTGTGCCGGCAATTACAGGCACCTGACCGGAACACGATAGAATAGAATAGAAGTGATAGTGCTACACTAACCAACACTACTATTGAGCGGCAGGTATATTAGGTTACCTACGCGGGCGAGCTCCTTCACTGGAGCTATACCACCAGAAAAATTGATTTTTTGATATTTGCCTGAATTTTTTTTACAGGCTTTTATGTTATATACAAAAATTAGTTGCATCATTTTTTTTTAATTCCCCCAAACCTCTAAAAATAGGAAATGGAAATTGGTATGGGACTTACCGCAATTTTCAAGGTGGAATTTTAGTGAACAGGCTCTTTGGTACAAAGAAAAAAGATAAAGCAATACCCATAAATAAAACAAATATTAACACTCTTGGCAAAAGGTAAAAAGCAGTGTTACCCATGGCCTTTGATGGATGGGGTCACACGTTTTTTAAAACACGCTAACGCTGTCTTCTTGATCTGCACTTAAGTCGGAGCAGCGGCCGCGCTTCCTACGCTCTGAATTAGACGGTTGATACATTGATTATTTATTTGCTTTTGATTTTGTAATTGTATACGAAAATGTTATATGAACCTACTGTGAACTGTTCCTAGATACTTAAAATTTGGTACAAAGGTTCCTTTCATGATGTATAAGAAAGGATTTTTAGAGATAAATATAAAGGACTAGATGACAACAGGTATAAATAAACATTTTGGATTACAATAAAAAATGATCTGTGTAGACGAAATAGACAAATTCTGTCCTAAAGGGGGAAAATGAAATGGTAAAATTATTTATGGAAACTTTCTTATTCCTGAACTAAACAGTATAAACATTGGCATGATTAGGAATATTTAGAATGATCTGTTTAAGTGAAATGGACAAAATTTCTCCCTAAAGCGGCAAAATGGAGGGGTATTGTTTGTATGGAATTGAGGTTAAAATTTGTGTGGGATTTTTGGTAGTTTCAAAGTTAGAGACTTAAAAAATGATGTTTCAGTCTTTCTGTTAGGAATAAAAAAATAGGTACGTGCTTCAGTATTTTGTCAAAATCACCTCTAAACTTTCAAATATAAGAGATATTTTTGAAGTGATAGACATGATTAAGTACTCCACATATAGGTACGCGACGGGAAACTTGATTAGGATATTTCCATGAGATTGTAAAATTTAAAACGACATCCACGCGGGCGACGCCGCGGGCAACAGCTATTGTATATATAAATAAATGTGTGACACACAATTTTCCTCCCGCAAAAAATTACAAATGTAAACGCTATGGCTACGCCGCTCCGGTCGGCCGGTGGCCCGTGTTGCTCTATGGTGTTACGTATATATTATAAAACAAAGTTCTCCCCCGCATCTCGCATTTGTTTGTCTTTTCGCGATAAATTCAATATATAATAATATATAGAATTGTTGGGTCACGGATGAGTCCAAAAAATAAAAAGATAATTTTTGGATATAAAAAGTTGTATAATTCGGTAATTTCACACGGTTTACAAATTATTGGTTATAATGCCAGGAAGCATGATCGGCGGAACTCCACATAGCGACAGCGATGCGCTTGAGAAGTAAATTGCTGACAAAGATTATTTTATTGTATGGTTACACCGTAAAAGAATGATTCTTGAGGAAGATTTATCTGATCTACCAAAGAGAAAGATTCCAGCATAATATACATTGCATTGTAATATCTCAAAAGATTTAGGCGGCGTCTTTTGAAAGCTCTTTTGAAAGTCTTTTGGAGGCATTATTTTTCCTACAGTTCCAACATCTATTTTTGATTATCAATAAATTATATACACAACCATCTTCACGAATCGGTTAAAAACGCATGAAAATCCGTGCAGTAGACTTCGAGTGTATCGCGAACAGGCAGAGAGAGGCATTTATTTTATAACATGTATAAATATTTAGTCGTCGTTTGTTTTCCAAATAAATCAACAATCAACTCACTGTCCTCATCGACGAGATCACAGCACAGCGCGCGGAGCAGGTAGTAGGCCAGGTACTTGTAGGCGTGGTGCGTAGGCCGGCGTAGCACGTCGGCCGCTACGGAGGCTACGGCGCGCAGCTCGTAGCGGGCGGGGCCCGCCAGCCGGCGCCACTCGGCGTGCCGCGCGCCGCTCGTCAGCGACGATATGAAGAAGGCCCGCGCGCATACCATCGGCTCGTCCGCGGTACCTGGTTTATTAAGGCAGGAAAAAGTATTATTCAACGCAACTTCACGCCTGTAATCCCCGAAGGGGGAGGCAGAGGCAAATGCGTGCATTCAGTCATACATGCAAACACCCATAACTCGCCGGTTACGTTTTTGGCCAATGTAACAGGTGAAGAGCCTGTTGACATCTCCGGGGACATTACCAAACTTTGAGGTACTTACTGGGAAACTTCCAGAAAATGGAAAACTCCCAATAGAACCGGAGATAAAGGATTTTACACCGTTCACATTTTGTACAATAAAATTAAAGAACAATTTTTAAGTCCGGGACGGGTTCCTTGATGAGTAAGCTATTCGTTAAACCGTATTTAAGAATACTCACCGAGTACATCCATGATCATCTGGAACAGGTTGCAGTTGAGGTCCGGCGCGAATATGTCCCTCCACTCGGCGGGCAGCGCGGCCACGTGTGGGGACGGCAAGCGTCGCTCACACTCGCGACTGACGCCGCTCACGAACGTGTGCACCGCGCCCAGCAGGCGCATCGCGGACATACTGAGCATGCTCGACTGGATAATTGAATGACACAATAATAATTTCGTAGTGAAAACGTTGTTCGACAGCGTGAAAAATAGGCTACATAATTAACTTTGAGTGGCATAGGGACTTGAAGACTTCACCACCCATTTGTGGACAAAAATTTCTCGCTAATCAACTAAATGTTGGCGGCCAAATCATTCTAGTAGTGCGGTAGTAATTGCAACAACACGGGATAGACAGCAACAAACCGCGTGAACGTGCTCAATGTATATCGATGAAGAGAGAGAAAACATATAAGTTTGTAGGAGAAACAAGTCATAGGTAAAATTTTATTAAATTTATACAGTGGCTGAACGATTTGTTTTCAGTAACAGTATCGAAATAAACTCGTATAGTTAAATAAAAATGTGACACACGTACTACTCCATCTAGTGTTCGCACAACGCCGTGCCTTGTCGACAAAAGTGAATATTAATAAATGTTCAGAGCTATAAGTTCACTTTTTTATGTAATGAAGGTAACAAACAAGCATACAGTTCACTTAGATGTTAACTGCAGTCAGTACACACACAAAACAAGATATTTGTGATATCTCTGTCATAGTTGTAACGGGGCCATACATTACTATCTATGCGGCGGTGCCCACACCTTCGAGTGGCTACACTTAGAACTACCAGTGAAATTTACGTTATCCGTATATGTATCATCATCGTTTTATATCTATAGGTAAGTGGATCATATCCGGCTCGAAGGACCATAAACATATAGGTTGCGTACTCCAACTCTTTAATTGTTAGTGAGAGAAAGGAATTTGAATTTGTAAGTTGTTTTATTGGAGCACACAAAATTGTTATGTAAAAATACGATAAAATGAAGTTGATAGAATGGCGGCGTTATGAGTACTGCGTGATGTCATTGTATTCGCGTAAAGTTGCTCCCGCGGGTCAGGGAGCGTATCACGTTTCTTGTGTAAGTAATTTACTAATAAAACACGTGGAAAAACAACAGTTGCAATTACACCGTGTATTGTACATGTAGAAAGCAACTGACAATACATACCGCGGTGGTGTGGGGGCCGCGAGCGTGGTGGTCGGCGAGCGCGGTGAGCGCGGCGCACAGCGCGATGTTGACGAAGTCCCAGTGGTGCGGCGGCAAGTGCCAGCCGCCGCGCCGCACTGACGAGCACAGGTAATCCAGCACCGTGGCGGAGCTCACCACCTCCGCCCATGTAGCCGAGCTTATTTTTCTACGGAAGATTAGTTTAATTAAAATTACGTGCGAAACATTAGAAATGAAAAGAGTGAGACCGTACGAGACTCGAGAGGTATGTGAGAACCGGGACGGGTGGCAACCCACGCCCTGTCTACCCCGAGTGAAGACACATAAGAAACGATTCGTTTACTATTTTGGCCTTTTAGCGTTTTGGGTACGGACAAAAGCTAGTTTCGCGAAACCTTCTTTAAAACACAAATTACAAATTGCTTTTAGGAAATAAAAATAATATATTTACATATCGGCGAACTGACCTATCAAACAGCATAGTATCGTTATTGGCGTAGTAGGCGTTGATGACGGGGTCGGGCGTGCAGCGGTGCGCGGCGGACACGTCCCGCACGAAGGCCCGCACGCGCGGCGGGCGCGCCGCCTGCGCCGCGCAGAAGCTGCGCACCATGACCAGGTAGCTGGCGCGGTGGGCCTGCTCCGCGTCGCCCGACCACCGCCCGTCCGCCTGGAACATTATCCATGAATTATGATATTATTATGTGATTCTCATTGCGAGATCGAATCGGAAATGAGGAGATCCGCATGAGGACCGACGTAGCTCACCGAATAGCGAAACTCGAGCGGGCAGGGCACATAGCTCGGAACCGACGGCCGTTGGGGCAGAACAGTTCTGGAGTGGCGACCGGAGTGAGAGACGAAGCGTAGGCAGGCCCCCCACAGGATGGACCGACGACCTGGTGACGGTCGCGGGCAATCGCTAGAGGAGCGGCCCGAGACCGTTAGTCGTGGCAATCTTTGAGGGAGGTTTTTGTCCAGCAGTGGACGTCTTTTGGCTAAA
The DNA here is from genome assembly GCA_036365455.1 of Macrosoma leucophasiata. Lineage (NCBI taxonomy): Eukaryota > Metazoa > Arthropoda > Insecta > Lepidoptera > Hedylidae > Macrosoma > Macrosoma leucophasiata. The sequence continues at coordinate 23,002,680 of JAWQUS010000027.1, read as the reverse complement.
ATGATGATGATACCTTATGAGATCTATGATACCTTATCAGGAAATGATGATGAGATCTTGTAATACCTAATTTAAAATCTGATTATGTATTTTTCTGTGTGAGAGAGAAATCAATAAACGATTTTATTTATTTTTATTATTATACCTGAATGCATAAAAGCTGCAGTCGAACAGTAAGTGGTATCATAGATCACTCAATGAAACAGCCTTTTATTTTTAATTTAAAAAGAAGAGAGAATCTTCTATCACTGCCTTACACGACGCTAAATTGTATAATTTATTTTGTACTTAAGTAGTACACGGCACCTGCATAGCTTGAATCAAATTATGAAACGCAAGTGTTTTGAAAAGTTAAAATACAAGACTTGCCTGTAAACTGTGGAAAAATCCATTGCCAGTGACAATGTTCTGCAACTGAGATAGATCCACGACAGATGCGATGCTTGTAGGCTCTTGCTCGTCTGATTTCGCCTGCTCTACCTTATTTTGGTCTTTAGCTTCATCCGATGTAGTCGATAGTTTATTTTCCGCTATATTACTTTGTATCCCCTTAAAAGGTAATCTCGAAGACGCTTCACCATCTGACTTATCATCATCAACTAATTTACTGTCATCATCAATTTCATTATCGTTGTTATTCTCAACATGATCTTCTTGTTTATTTTTCTTATGAATTTCATTTATTTTTATGTCGTACAATTTTGCGGCGAATGACCAATAGAAACCTTCGACGGCGGCGCGTTGGGATAGAGTGGTGGTCAAATCGTCTTTGATTTCCTTTGATGTTTCACTTAATATGTCTTCTATGAGGGTATTCATACGTTGTTTTGTTGTTGCGATTATATTGTGATCTTCCCACTGAAAATTAACGGGTTAAGTTACTTGGGTAGCTTAAGAGTCCAAATTATGAGATGGCGAAAATGAAGTAAAAGGAGGACGAATAATGGATTTTTCCAACATGTTAATATGGTTTAGACAACTTTAAAATGAGAAATAAAATCAATATAGCGAATACTTTTAAGTTATCTGCAAGAAGATGTCAAAATTAAAAGATAATATTTTCATGGTCCTTCGAGCCGGATTGAGGTAAAAATGTAGATATCGTTTTAATAGAGAACCTTGATTAAAAGTAAGTTTGTATTCTATAAACTCACGTAAGCGTAATTATCGTGCAGAGAATATACAACTGCATAGTCATAGATAACGTTAGTCATCAATTCCTGGAAGTACTTGTCTTTCAGCATAGTTTGGCACCAAGGTTCCTCTCCATCTTCAGCCACATGGTCCTCATCAGTTGCAATCTTCCGCAACAATATATTTCTGAGGTAAAAACCTCGGAAGAGAATATTATAAATGTAAGGGATCAAAATATCTTTGGTAAGTTCTTTATTATTTTTATCTTGCGCCACTAGTCGTATGAACTCATTGTCGTCAGCGAAGGGGCAGTTCAAGTGGCCCGCTATGCAATCGCCTCTTAGTGCGAACATTTCTAGAGGGACTGAAGGCTGTTCGTTTTGATGGGCCAATATTTCCTTGGAGAATTCTATGATATCTTTTACGTCGATTGATGATTCTTCGTCAGGCGCGCAGATGAGGTACGGACAGAGAGACACGACGTGTTCAATCTGCGGTATGTCTACTTTCGATTGGCTGTAAGAATAAAGTATATTTAAAGTTATACTTTTTATTATTTGTCTGATTAATAATTTATATTACATATTTTTTTTATTTTTTATTGATTTATACTTTTATGCACATTATACATATGGCGGACTTTTTTGACTTGATATTATTTGGTTAGACTCATAAATGGTAAAGTGACTGATGTAAGACTTAGGTTTTCATGTAGATGTTTTATAATTTACGTGATCTGCAGGCATATGTATAACACATTATTGAATTTTCGTGACAATACATACTCAACATTTGGGTGGATATTAATTACGGTTATCACGGTTCAATTATAAATATAAATACGCTTACACTCACAGCCCCACAGTAGGTATAAACCTGTGTCGTGGGTGCCGTTGTACACATACAACACATACACAAACACCCAGACCCGAAACAAATATCTGTAGGCCATACAAATATTTGTCCCGGTGCGGGGATCGAACCCACGACCCTTCGAATCAAACGATGGTTTCACACCGCTGGACTAACCGGGTCGTCAATTAATTACTTGCAACTTTGTTTATTTATTTTATTTATTTATTTAAGGAGAACCAACAGCTTTTACAATTTTGATAGCATTGAAACAATTTGAAAACAGAGAGCTAATTATAGGTTCCCGCGAATATAAAACAATTTAGTATATCTTAAGTGTGTGAACACAACACATTAAACTACATCTACATCTAAGCGAGAGCTGGGTATGCAGGAAAGAGCATGAAAGTAAGTTGAACGCGGTCGAGATGAGATCTTTGCGCAAGATCTGCGGTGTATCACTCACCGATCGCGTTCGTAATGAAGATGTAAGAAAGAGACTTTGTGTGAATGATAGTATCGGTGTAAAAATGAAAAAAGGCATGCTCCGATGGTTCGGGCATATAGAAAGAATGTCGACTGCTGCGGCTGGGATTTAATCTTGCTAAGTATGGGATCCCATGATGTTGATAATCGCCATCCATCTTCTCTATTGAAATTTGGGTGTTTTTTAATTTCAATAGCCTCGCGTACCATTCGTGGAATGGGTTTGTGTTCTCTAGCGAGTATTTGAATTTTATCAAACCGGATGTAATGGTTCGGCTTATCCGCTATGTGTTCACAGACTGCAGACCTCCCTGTTCTTCGGTTTTTGACATTTTATTTTATTTTATTATTTATTTAAAAACACCCAAATTTCAATAGAGAAGATGGATGGCGGTTATCAACATCATGGGATTCCATACTTAGCAAGATTAAATCCCAGCCGCAGCAGTCTGCAAGACCTCAAGATACCATAAGTAATTATTGTGTTAATCCTGAACGCTACGCAAGGCGTTTACGAAATCGATGGAGGTAGCTACATATAATTTTTTCAAACTTCTGTCAGACAAATGTCACCTCAGTCTGCCCGGGACCACGGAAGCTGAAAAGCGACCGAAACGTTGGGTTGATTTTAAAAATCATTTTAGTTTAATATACGCGAGATAAATCCGCAAAAATAGTTTTATTTCAATGAGTGTAGCTCGCGAAAACCTAAGAAGTTATAAAGCAATTTGTCACTTTATACCTAGTTTAGTATGAGAAATTTGTTCTTCTCGAAAAACCTGTAACTCAACCGCCGTCTCGCCGATGCCACACAGGATGGCCGTGCCATACTTGTGGGTGAGCAGCGCGACATGGGGGGCTGCCGACCTGTTGCCGTGCCATACTTGTGTGCGAGCAGCGCGACATGGGGGGCTGCCGACCTGTTGCCGTGCCATACTTGTGTGCGAGCAGCGCGACATGGGGGCTGCCGACCTGTTGCCGTGCCATACTTGTGTGCGAGCAGCGCGACATGGGGGCTGCCGACCTGTTGCCGTGCCATACTTGTGTGCGAGCAGCGCGACATGGGGGGCTGCCGACCTGTTGCCGTGCCATACTTGTGTGCGAGCAGCGCGACATGGGGGGCTGCCGACCTGTTGCCGTGCCATACTTGTGTGCGAGCAGCGCGACATGGGGGGCTGCCGACCTGTTGCCGTGCCATACTTGTGTGCGAGCAGCGCGACATGGGGGCTGCCGACCTGTTGCCGTGCCATACTTGTGTGCGAGCAGCGCGACATGGGGGCTGCCGACCTGTTGCCGTGCCATACTTGTGTGCGAGCAGCGCGACATGGGGGGCTGCCGACCTGTTGCCGTGCCATACTTGTGTGCGAGCAGCGCGACATGGGGGGCTGCCGACCTGTTGCCGTGCCATACTTGTGTGCGAGCAGCGCGACATGGGGGGCTGCCGACCTGTTGCCGTGCCATACTTGTGTGCGAGCAGCGCGACATGGGGGGCTGCCGACCTGTTGCCGTGCCATACTTGTGTGCGAGCAGCGCGACATGGGGGGCTGCCGACCTGTTGCCGTGCCATACTTGTGTGCGAGCAGCGCGACATGGGGGGCTGCCGACCTGTTGCCGTGCCATACTTGTGTGCGAGCAGCGCGACATGGGGGGCTGCCGACCTGTTGCCGTGCCATACTTGTGTGCGAGCAGCGCGACATGGGGGGCTGCCGACCTGTTGCCGTGCCATACTTGTGTGCGAGCAGCGCGACATGGGGGGCTGCCGACCTGTTGCCGTGCCATACTTGTGTGCGAGCAGCGCGACATGGGGGGCTGCCGACCTGTTGCCGTGCCATACTTGTGTGCGAGCAGCGCGACATGGGGGGCTGCCGACCTGTTGCCGTGCCATACTTGTGTGCGAGCAGCGCGACATGGGGGGCTGCCGACCTGTTGCCGTGCCATACTTGTGTGCGAGCAGCGCGACATGGGGGGCTGCCGACCTGTTGCCGTGCCATACTTGTGTGCGAGCAGCGCGACATGGGGGGCTGCCGACCTGTTGCCGTGCCATACTTGTGTGCGAGCAGCGCGACATGGGGGGCTGCCGACCTGTTGCCGTGCCATACTTGTGTGCGAGCAGCGCGACATGGGGGGCTGCCGACCTGTTGCCGTGCCATACTTGTGTGCGAGCAGCGCGACATGGGGGGCTGCCGACCTGTTGCCGTGCCATACTTGTGTGCGAGCAGCGCGACATGGGGGGCTGCCGACCTGTTGCCGTGCCATACTTGTGTGCGAGCAGCGCCGTGGCCGCGAGCAGCGCGCGGGCGAGGAGCGGGCGGCGCGGGCCCGCGGCGCACTCCGCCAGCGCGTCGTGCCACGCCGTGCGCGCCTCCAGCCACGTGTCGCGCGACATCAGGGGGCCGCCGACCTGTTGCCGTGTCATATTCGATAGGTTAGCTTTAGGCGACCCGGTTCCACTGCGGCTGAGTTTTTGGATCGGACAATAAATGGTATAATGAAATTTCATTTTAGAAGAATCTTAGTGGCACTCTGGTTTTATTTGTTTTCTAAGAAAATTGAAATTTTTGAATTGATACCAACCGGTATATGTAGCGTGACGTCGAACAGTGCTAGCACTAATGGCTCGGCGAGGGTGTAAGCGTGCGCGTGCGTGAGCGCGTTGCACAGTTTGGCGGCGCCGTTGACGGCCGCGTCGAGCGCCGCGCCGCTACCCGCGGTGCCGGCGCCGGCGCCGGTGCTGGCGGTGGCGCGCGCCTCCGACACCTCGCGCACGAACTCCGACACTATGTCGGTTATACACGCGTCGCTCAGTATCATCTCTGGAAATTAAGTGGAACATTTTTATAATTGGTTCATCGTCCGTCGAATTAGTGTGACATTGTAAGAAACGAAACTGTTTTTACAATACTGTGCAGAATATGTTTTATGTTTAAAAATAAGTACGTAGTAAAAAACGCGTGCAATTAAGACGTGACAAAAATGTAAACTTTAATAATTTTCATTTTCTAACGAGACGCTGTATGATGCTTTCTATGTATCATTTTCTCTCACGTTAAAGCTTATAACTCTGTGTCTTTTACTGTCGCTTTTTCGTTTCATCGACTTTGAATTCACAACGATGCAAAAGAAGTGTTCACTTCGAAACACTCGTATAAGAAGTTACCTGAGTGGGGGCGCCGCGCGAGACACAGGAGCAGCAGCCGGCAGCGGCGCGGGCGGGCGGCCTGCAGCAGCGCGCGCGACACGCGGCCCGACCGCAGCCAGCGCGCCCCCGCCCCTCCCCCTCCCCCGCCCCCGCCCGCCGTCAAGTTACCTGAGTGGGGGCGCCGCGCGAGACACAGGAGCAGCAGCCGGCAGCGGCGCGGGCGGGCGGCCTGCAGCAGCGCGCGCGACACGCGGCCCGACCGCAGCCAGCGCGCCCCCGCCCCTCCCCCTCCCCCGCCCCCGCCCGCCGTCAAGTTACCTGAGTGGGGGCGCCGCGCGAGACACAGGAGCAGCAGCCGGCAGCGGCGCGGGCGGGCGGCCTGCAGCAGCGCGCGCGACACGCGGCCCGACCGCAGCCAGCGCGCCCCCGCCCCTCCCCCTCCCCCGCCCGCCCCCTGCCCCGCCCGCCGTCAAGTTACCTGAGTGGGGGCGCCGCGCGAGACACAGGAGCAGCAGCCGGCAGCGGCGCGGGCGGGCGGCCTGCAGCAGCGCGCGCGACACGCGGCCCGACCGCAGCCAGCGCGCCCCCGCCCCTCCCCCTCCCGCCGTCAAGTTACCTGAGTGGGGGCGCCGCGCGAGACACAGGAGCAGCAGCCGGCAGCGGCGCGGGCGGGCGGCCTGCAGCAGCGCGCGCGACACGCGGCCCGACCGCAGCCAGCGCGCCCCCGCCCCTCCCCCTCCCCCGCCCCCGCCCGCCCCCTGCCCCACCTGCATCTGCGCCGTCACGCACCACTCCACCGCCTCGTCGCTCAGCTGCGCACAGACATCCTTATGTCATTCCAACGTTTCACTACACACTGCCTTAATACCTGCCAACCAAACTATAACCATTGACTAGAGCGACTGTTACCCTCCCCCCCCCATAATCTATAGATGGAATAATAAAGGATTTTTGCAGATGCGTTACCACTCCTGAGGCCAAAGGTGTTATTCCTCTGTGCCGGAAATTACAGGGCCGTACATTACCACCTGACCGGAACACGATAATGCTGAACACAACTATTTAGCGGCAATTATATTAGGTAATGCGGTGGTGCCTACGCCCGCGAGCTCCGTCACTAGAGCTCTACCATCAGTAGAACCGTCATTTAATGAATGAGTCGAGTAACGAAATCGGTTCTTCGCGATTAGTCCAATGATGAAAATCTAATTCGCAGTTGATCCTATTAGCGATTGATCGAATTATCGATTAGTTCAATCAGCTACTAGTCAGTTTCGCAATTAGTCCCATTCCCGATGGATTATATAAAAAAACCTAAGACCGAGGGGACCGGGGGCACGGGTTTCCACCTCGACCAATCATGTCCGGGTGCTCTTAATCAATGTAAAAATAATCAATTAGGTAAGTTACCGGTTTTTTTTTAATACGTCCACTCGCGAAGTGGACCAATCGATAATTAGACCAATCGCTAATTGGACCATCCGAAAATTGAATTTTCAAAATTGGACCAATCACGCCCACACTAATGAAATCACTGGTATGGATTTTGAAACATTGAATACCAAATCGGACCAATGCTATTAGACTATAGGCCGACCGTTTAACTCGCGTATCGCCTGCGGGGTACAACGAGAGCGGGGGGAGATGTCACCGGGCGGGTGAAAGGGGAGCGCGGAGCAGAGAGCCACGTCAAAGCGCGGCAGTACGCTGTCGGTGCTCGCAGCGTACGGTTTGTATTTTTGCAATAGACGCTTTGACATTGACGCACAAGGTAACAACTTATCAAGAGGAATCGCCTTTCCTGTTTTTTTAAAAAAAATACAAATAACATTCTACGTTTATTTCTTTTTTTAAAGCCATAGAACAAGACCAAAGTTCTGCGGCGTATCCTCAAGACGATAACTTGAGAGAAGATGAAGAGATGGACAGCTTTATTATTAATTTGCAAGATTCGGACTCCTCAAGCTGCTCAGGCAGTGAAGACGATTCAAGCGATATGTACCTATATTAGTGACGAATAGTCCTAATCCTACATAACTTTTATCTGTGGTTACAATTCGTGAAAGGAGTTATTGTTATTTTGTTATTTAGTAACTTAGAAGCTTTTATTAAAATATTTGAAAAATTATAAGTTTATTTTTTAATTAAAAAATACATACAAGTTTGTATATAATCATATTTTATACTTTTCCAACAATATATCTCGAGATAAGTATTTGGATTATTGAGTCGGTGTGTAGCGTTACCCGCCTCCGCTCCCCTTGCACCGCGCAGGCGATACGTGAATTAAACGGTCGGTCTATAATTAATAAACTTGTTATTAGTTTGGTTTTTAAAATTATGAGAGTAAAAATATAATACCTGATCGAAAGATTTGAAAACACAATCTTGCTCCTCTTCATTCATGTGGTTCATCGCGACGAACACGATGTCCACAAGGGCTTTGCACTGCATGCCTTCCTTGCACAGCCATTCCTTCAACATGTTTTCATACAGCCCATACACCGACTGCTGTTCAAAATGCTTCGCCAAGCCCACAAACAAAGAAGGATTATCGAAATCCATTAGCAGGGTTAGTAAGCCAGAGAAAACTACATCAGAATTTTCGTTTTTATCGCAGAACTCAAAGTAATAACAGAAGAACTTCTCCACTACTTCGTTCAAATTATGTCTGTAACGTTGGACCGTCGCCGGATCACAAGCTTCAGTCCGTATGGCAGGCTCTTCAGGTTTAAATACCTCATCTTCAAACTTAATACTCATCTTTTTCTTTGGTTCGTGTGTTATCGCCGTTTTAAGCGTAACAAGTAGAAGAATATGACCTTCGACCAGTTTGGATATCTCATTCTTATCCGAGGACACCTTACTGATTTGGGCCAAAGCCGTAACGCCAACGTTTTGCCAAAAGTTTCTGACCAACTGGTCGTACTTTTCCCCTTCTTCCTGTGATAGTTTGAGCCAATATTTGACCAATGACGTCATACTGAGCGTAGAATCTTTGATCAAATTTCGTCTGATATTTTCGTCTTTAATTTGGAACAGCTTTTCAAACCAGGTTCTGTGCACGCAAGTGGTAACTTCCACGACAAAATCGTGCTCCTGTTTTGAGAGATGACGTAGGCATTCTATTATAATGGAGATCCACGATTGCCGTTCGCTTTTTGAGTTTAAAAGATTTCTCATTTCCAGCCTATGGAAAAATTAAATGTTTCATGAGTCTTTCAAAAATAAGTTTTATCATTTCCGGGTCAATATGCTTCGTTTTTAAGTGATTACTTAATGTTATACAAAAATAAATATGGAAAGACTTACCCTGTGTACATGGCATTGAAAAATACTAAATAGAAATCCTTATTAATCAATTCCTCAGGTAGTTTGGATAAGAGAGGCAGTAGCATGTCAGCCATAAGTCGAGTTTCTCCCCATCCACCTACAAATAAAACATGCATGTTATCTTCTGAGAATAAATCATTTTGAGTTTGACAAATTTATTAAATAAATTGTATTATATGCATTGCACAAATCCCAACAACTTTTACTATGAAAACTATTTACAAAAACGCAATATTAACGAAGATATTTTAAGATTTCTTTAATTCCGGTGTAGGAGCTCGTAGGGGGGCGTAGGCACCACACCGCATTCAGCACTATCGTATTCCGCTTAGATGGTGATGTATGGCCCTGTAATTACTATCACAGAGACATAACAAAACAACGTAGGTCACACTGATATTAGTGTTCAGCCCTGTTTGCACAGATACAAAGGCATAAAACCTAAGATCTCAGAAGAACCAGTTTATCTACATTGAAGTATTCAGATTGCTTTATCATTATTATTCAAGTCCTAGTCCTTCGTGAATCCTGTTGTTGTTTGTAATAAGGTTCAAATTGCTATCGAAGGGGTGTTTAAAGAAAAAATACGTGTGTTGTTTTCAATGTTTACTGGGCGACTGGCTAACCATTACGATCATTACAAATAGTACAATAACATGCATTCACTTACAACATACCGCCCACCAAAAGGCCTGAAGGTCCTTTTTCAAATAACACTAATCACTGGGCAAAGCACATAATTTCACAACTGGTCTCTTACAAATAGAACCGTCACTTTTCACGCTATACACCCGGGTGAATCCGTCCTGCCCAGGATGTTTATCTACAATCCTCCCCAAGGTCCATTTTGCTGGTGGTAAATTGTCTGATTTTATAACGACCAAATCGCCAATTTGGAATTCGCTCTGTTTCACCATCCATTTTGGACGTACTTGCAGTCTGCTAAGGTATTCTTCTTGCCAACGTCTCCAGAAATCTTGCACCAATTTCTGGGTGTGCTGCCAGCGTGACAAACTGGAAATATTAGTGTGCTGTACGTTAGGCGATGGAATGATTATTGGTGCTTCCCCAACTAAGAAATGTCCTGGCGTTAGTGGGTTAAGATTTTCGAGGTCAGTTTCATCTATAGAGCACAACGGGCGTGAGTTCAAACAGGCTTCTATCTGACACAGCACTGTGGTCATCTCTTCGTAAGTAAGGTTCGTGGTTATAATCCTTTTTAAGTGGTATTTCATAGATCTTACTCCAGCCTCCCATAATCCACCGAAATGGGGGGTATAGGCAGGTATGAAGTGCCACTGTGTGCCTTCTGTAGCAAGAGTTTGTGCTATGTGCCCCGAAAATTGCAACTGAGCTTCCTTCCAGGCGTTGACAAGTTGTTTATTTGCACCTACGAAGTTTCTGCCCTGGTCGCTCCATAGGTGACTGCATTTTCCTCTTCGAGCAGTAAACCGGCGAAAAGCCCCTATGAAGGCTTCCGATGTTAGGTCTCCCACTAATTCAATGTGAATAGCCTTTGTCGATGTACAAATGAAAATTGCCACATAGGTCTTAGTTGTTCTATTTCCTCTACCTTTGCACATCAAAGTTTGGAAAGGTCCTGCAAAATCTACTCCAGCATTCAGGAAAGGCCTCGCTGGTACTACTCTTTGTTTGGGTAAGTCCCCCATTATTTGTGTTCTTGCAGTTGCCTTAATTCGTGCACAAATGAAGCATTTGTGTATGTGTTTCTTGATTAACGATTTAGACCTCAGTATCCAGTACTTCGATCGCAACAGAGATTGCATTAATTGAATACCACCATGGACAGTTCTGGCGTGTGCATCAGCTATAATTAAAGGTACCAGAGTATTTTTGTTTCCTAATATAATTGGATTCTTTCTATCATCAGGTAAGTTTGCGTGTCTCAGGCGACCGCCCACCCTTAGGATTTTGTGCTCATCTAAATACGGGTTAAGTGATTTCAATATGCTTTTATTTTTTACTTGACCTTTTCTGTTTAATCTATCAGTTTCTTCTTTAAATTCTTCTTCTTGAACTCTTTTTATGCAAGTATTTAAAGCTTCTTCTAATTCTTTTGTTTCAATATCATTTGGTGTGATTTGCTTATTTTTATTAAATTTTAGAAATCTTTTACAATATACAATTGCTTTTAATAATTCATTTAGATTGTTAAAATCATCAAATTGTGCAGTTAATGATTTTTCTTGATTTTCAGGATCGTCGGTTGTAAGGTAAGTATTAATCTTTAATGTTTTCATTTCCATATCTGTTTCTATTATTTCTTGTTTACTAATATGTATTTCTTTTTCAGATAGCCAACACGGACCCTTCCACCATAAGTCACTCTCCATCAGTGCTGTGAGCAAGATGCCTCGGGATGCTACGTCAGCGGGATTTTCACGTGACTGTACGTGGTGCCAGTGTTTGTTGTTCAGATTTTCTACTATTTCAACAACACGATTGGCCACGAATGGTTTCCAGCGGTTGGGCTCTCCACAAAGCCATGCAATGACTATCGATGAATCCGTCCATGCATACATCTGGGACGTTGGTATTCTCATGGCTTGTCCTATCTGTTTCATGAGCTTAGATAAGAGTAGTGCACCACAGAGTTCTAAGCGCGGTAAAGATATTGTTTTGAGGGGTGCCACTCTTGTTCTTGCCGCAATAAGATTTGTTTCTATGTGGCCATTTGCGTTTTCAATTCTTATGTAAACACATGCTGCATAAGCGCGCATTGATGCGTCACTGAATCCATGGATTTGGATCTCGTCTATGTTTGTACCGACTGTTCCTATCCATCTCTTTATCTTAACTTCCTGCACATTATGAAAGTCATTTCGAATCGTTTTCCATTCTTCTTCTAGTGTTTTATTCACCTTCTCATCCCAACCTGTCCTTTCTAACCATAATTTCTGTATGAGTATTTTAGCCATAACAGTACTTGGTGCAAGCCAACCAAGTGGATCAAATAGTTTTTGTATGTCGGATAAAATACTACGTTTAGTTACTACTTCTGCCATTTCTGTTAGTTTAAGTTGTATTCGAAATTATCTGTTTTTAAATTCCATGTGATACCCAGTGCTTTAATTGTACCATCTAAGTTCATATTTATGTTAACGTTTGCAGATCTTTTGCTTTCTTCAATGGACTGTATAAATTGAATATCGTTAGATGACCATTTTGTTAGTTCAAAACCTCCCTTCTGAAGGATGTCCTTTATGTCCTTGGCTAATGATATGGCATCATCTGACGAATCAGCGCCTGATAGGAGATCATCGATATAGAAATCTTCTTTTATTGTCTGGGCAGCTCGCTGGTGATATGTTCCTTCATCAAGTGCAGTGCGTTGCAGTGTTTTGATAGCCAAATAAGGTGCCGCGGCTGTTCCAAACGTGACTCTAAGAAGATAATATTCTCGAAGCTCATCTGACTCTTCCGATCTCCAAAGGATTCTCTGATAATCTTTGTCATTTGGGGAAACAAAAATTTGTAAGTACATCTTTTGGACATCGGCCATAAAACAAATGCGACTCATTCGCCATCTCATCAGCAGGTATCTTAAATCTTCCTGCAGTTTAGGACCCACAAGCAGCTCGTCGTTCAACGAGATGTTATTCGCCCCTTTACAAGAAGCATCGAAAACAACGCGAGTGCGAGTGGTCTCTTTGTCATCGCGTATCACTGCGTGGTGGGGTAAGTACACTGACCTTTTTTCTTTATCTTTTTCAGGAACCTCTTCTAGGTAACCATCCTCAATGTATCCTTTAATAACCTTTGTATATTCTCTTTTCAGGTCAGGCGATCTCTTAAACTTCCTTTCGAGTGACATAAATCTCCTTATAGCTATTTCTTTCGTGTTCCCATCTGGTGATAAAGGATGTGTGGTTTTGAAAGGTAAGTTGACTATATATTTACCATCCTCGTCTCTTATAGTTGTTTGTTCGTATATTTGTTCACATAGTTTTTCTTCTTTTGTTAAATGTCTCTCTGATTCTACTTCTACTTCCCAAATTGACTTAAGCATATCTTCAATGTCAACTTGGTGATGCATGACAACATAAGTATCTTCTTGTGGATTTGTACTTATGTCTCCAAAAATTATCCAACCCAGGCTGGTCTTCTGAGCGCATGGTGTACCTGGCGGACCTTTGATGAAGTCTTGTTGCATTATTTTAGAGTACTCTCTGACTCCAAGGAGGAGATCGATAGACCCTGGCGTGAAGTATGTTGGATCAGCCAGGTTGAGCCCTTGGAGGTGTGGCCATTGTTGTGTGACTATTGTTTTGGTAGGTATCTGTGTGGTCAGTTGTTTAGGCATCACGTAGGCTTGTATAGATAGATCAAATGTTGAGTCCCACTGTGAACTTATTTGTAGCTGAACCACATGTTTGATTTCTGATCTCATAGATCCTACTCCGAGGACGCTTCCTTTTATAGATTGCCGTCCTAATTTTAAAATCTGAGTCGCCTTCTCGCTTATGAATGTTGCCTGGGAACCTTGGTCGATAAGAGCTCGAAGCATAATTTTATGACCGCTTGGACTCATTGCTGGCACGACTGCGGTTGCTAGAAGTGCGGTTCCCTGTCTAGTGGTGAAATGAGACGCTATCATTGTGTTGACTTGTACCTCGTCCTCTTCTATCAAGTGATGTGAAACCTGTGGTTGTTGTAAATTGCTCGGTGATGCCACAGATTCTTGTTGCTGGTTAACATGAAGAAGGGAATGATGACGCCGTTGACATATTCTGCAGGACACTGGTATCTTACATCTCGAAACTGGATGTCCTGTCCCTAGACAGTTGTAACATAGTTGTTTCTCAGTAACGTATTTTTTCCTTTCATTTGGTTCCATAATTGTAAATTGTTTGCAATGACAGAGAGTGTGATTATCATTGCACATTATACATACTCGCTTACTGACAGATGTTATATGAAATGCTCGTTCTTTCACCGGTTTTATAGTATGATGTTCACGCGCCGAATTAGTTAACTCCAGAGTTCTAAATTTTGTTTCCAAAAACTTTTTTAAATCACTCCAGGTAGACAAACTTTCAGATTCTTCTTTGTAGGCAAATTCTTCCCAACTTTTGTGCGTGTCTGGGTCCAACTTTTGTACCAAAAGATGAATTATTACAGGATCCCAAGACTCCGTCGAAATTCCCATATTAAATAAGCTATTTAAACAATCAGATGTGGTATCCAACAAGCTTTTCAATTGAATTGATGATTGCGAAGTTAATTTTCGTTGATTAAATAACCTCTTCATAATGGAGTTTAAGATTAGCCTTTTATTGCCATACCTTGCTTTAAGAATGTTCCACGCATGTGAATAGTTATTTGAAGTTATTTGTATATGCTTTAATAACGACTCTGCTTCGGCTGTGATACTCGACTTCAAATAATGCAGTTTTTCAACATCACTTAACGACGTATTATTATGCACCAACGAAATAAATATATCATTAAATGCCGGCCATGCTTCATAACTGCCGCTAAATGTAGGGAGTTGTATTTTAGGTAATTGCGCGATGTTAGTACGGATGCTTGAATTATTTAAACTCGCTGACAATGATTCCGCATTTACACCTTCCAATTGTGTGAGCATATCCTTCAAGTCGCCTTGTAGGTTGATGTACAGGTCTTCGTAAATAAAGAATTCTTCGTTAAGAAAGTATTGTAAAATTCCTTTTCGTTCTTTCGGTGTAATTTTTACAAGTTCCTGATGTGCGTGTTTAAAAGATTTCCAATAGTCGTCTATGATACGTATCCGTGCTTCTATATATCCTTTGGTTAACCGGGCTTTGGGGCATTTCTTCAAATTTGTTTGAGTTTTTTGTAATAAACTTGCCGTATCTTCTAATATTAATAAAATTTTCGCTTCTTCTTGCGTTGCAGTCATCGTAGGTAATAATCACACAATCCGATATAAAATACTCCGTAATGCGTATGCAATAAGACACTCGATAAACTTGTTTTGATGAATAGAATTGAACAAAAGACTTCGAGGCGAGCTTATCAGTTCCGATCTTCGTCACTAGCATAGGTATCCGGCTCGAAGGACCATTATGTTGTTTGTAATAAGGTTCAAATTGCTATCGAAGGGGTGTTTAAAGAAAAAATACGTGTGTTGTTTTCAATGTTTACTGGGCGACTGGCTAACCATTACGATCATTACAAATAGTACAATAACATGCATTCACTTACAACACCTGTCTTTGATAAAATAAAATGCATGCTTATTTGCCAAATAGTGATCGAAAAAAGTGACTCAGGATTTAGATAATGAGTGAGTGAATCAAACATTTGTCACTTACCACTTTCTAACACATCAACTAGTCTCTTTATAAGCAGATCTTTTTTATCCAACAACGTGTGCCAATGCTGCAAAAGAAATAAAAATATTGAAATTATTGTTTCGAAGTCTAAAGCTATTTTCGTCGTTTGTGTACGCCTTAAAGAATATTTAAGGCGACGATACAAAAATGTGTAAATAAAAAAAAAATTGAAGTTATTTTAATTCTATTTAGTCGCATTTCTCGTCATGAATACTTTTAATAAGGTAAAACGGAAGGGTCTAACAATATTTCAACAGTCCATGCTTATACTAATGTTGACTTCATCCCCCGAGGTCTTTTTCTGTATGTAATGTAAAATCATCAGTTACTACGAGTCAGACTTTGATTCAAATTTTACATGTATCAACCCTGATAACATCAACTGACAGCGTATCAGTCGAAAGCGAACGCTGAATTGCTAAGATGCTGCATTTCGTACGCACACATATGTAGCTCTTGCCTCACCGTCACCACGTACGGTATTTGTGTGTGAAATGCTGATCGTTTTCATTGACGACTTGTTAGGGTTGTCAAATAAAATAATAAATAACCCTTTTTTTTTCATGTTGTGATTTCATTGTTTTTGTTTACGTAAAGTGATTAGTAACTTGTAACAGATGAACATCTTTCAATATAATTGGGCTCTTCGGACCTTGTATTTCCATTTTTTTCGGTGTAGAGTACGAGTGTCGAAACTTGAGTCGACACTCCTACTCTACACCGAGTCGAAACTTGACGTACATGTCCAACAAAAAATCGGTGCGTTGTACTATTGTGACCAGTAAGTTCTATTTTTCTTCCACAAAAAATCGGTCACCGATCATCGGACGTCGGCGAGCAGCCTAAAGGGTCTCCGAAGACCACGAACCGAACGAAGAAGAACGAGGGTTCTTCAAGGCGGCTCACGTGAACGGTGCACTCACCTCTCACCGTTCATGTGAGCTGCGCGTTACGTAAAAAGAACATTAGAACATCTCGCAACAAGTTACGATCGTACATACCGGCACGCGATGCACCAGCACCATGAGGGCGTCCCAGCGCGCGGCGGCGGCGGCGGCGCGACTCTCCTCGTGCGCCAGCAGCGCGCGCGCCACACGTCCGGCCGCGGCGGGCGGCAGGCGCGCACTGAAGCGGCCCACTGCGCGCCCCGCCAGGCTGTACCACGCCGCGCTGCAACACGACCGCCCGTATCATCCCGCCTTTCACGTTCGTTAACGTGCCTACTTAATATAAGCTGGGCCAAAACATTTTTGCAAGTTCGCAAAAACCGTAAATGTAAGAGGCGCGGATGGCGGGGAATCGTGCGTCGCTTGACGCAATTTTGGTCACGTTGGAGCGCCTCACGGAACGACAGCGTGCTTTTTACGTAAAACAATTTTCCAAAAACTACGATTCCCGCGTTCCCGTCCTACGCCTCTTTAGAGATGAATATGGATTATAGGTGAGAAGTTATTGTCCGAAAACTGTGGGAAATAGTTTTACGCGAAAAGCAGGCTGTTGTCCCGTGAAGCGCTCCATTAGTGACTAAAATTACATTTTGCAATTGGCAATCCTGCTCACTTCATTTACTAGATTCCAATAGATGAAACTGTTGAGATTACATCAATGCGCGGAGAAACAGGCGCGAGGCGCATAACACCAGGAACGCGGGTGACGGGTAACGGGTAACGGGCACCGAGCAACACGCAGCACTCTCTCTTCCTAGGCGGCCGCGTAGCGCGTAGCTGCACTCCTCCATCTTGTTGCACCTCGGAAGCTTTTATACCATCGATCGATAGTGCGTTGTATTCATTTTGTAACATTACCTCAACGGTTCAGTAAACCGGCTAATTTATACAGCCCACTGTGTTTTCCTTTCAAAAGTCCCAGTAGGAGCCTAACAGAGGCCGTGTAAGCCGCAGGATTTTCATAAGATCCAACTTCACCGATGAAAAAAACTTACCAAGAATTGCGTGAGAAATGTCCAGTTAACTTCTAGCAAAGGGAAGTCTGGAGCAGAATGTCCATCGAGTCTCGGTCTTTTGCAATATTTCTATCGCGTCCTAGAGGCGAAATGACGACAAATGTAAACATCAGGGTTGATGTCAGAAAAGAAAAAATAACTGAACAACATACCGAACATTATGCGAGGAGTGTCCATTGAGCTTCCAGAAGAAGGAAGTCTTGAGCAGGATCTCCGTCGCGTCCCACAGGCTGTCGTCGTGAGCGGGCGGTAGTTCCGCAAGGACCATCTCTAACGCTCGCAGGCTGCTCGTCAACACGCGAGCCACTTGCATCTCGCGGTCGTTCGGATCATCTTTTGTTCTGTCATGAACAATAATTATATTAAAGACAAGGTGTGAATGTAGCTCTGAAGCTTTGTTGCTAATGTAAAATAATGATATGTCAAAAACGCCACGCTGGCGCGGCACATAGTTTTACAACAGGACGAAAATGCCGATCTTGCGTTATGGCACTTACTACTGCTGAAATGAAATGGTTTAAACGCCATTGTTCGGTTGACTGACTGTACAAAGGGAAGAATTCTCTTCCAGTACAAGAAAATTGTTCCTAGTGCGCGGTGGGGTCGTCACGACCCGACAAGACCTCAAATAGAATTTTGATAACTTTAATCGTAACAATAATAATAGCTACTTACTTGTTGCTGATCATAGTCTCAGCGTTTCCTTTGAGGTTATCAATTAATAAAGCCAGAATTTCGGCTTTGCAGAACGCGATCGCGTCCACTAGTTTGCCCTCTGGAAAAGTGGTCTGTAAAAATAACCGTATTTTTTTTAAAAATAACGAAATTTATTTTATTTTTAAAGAAAAATGGAAAGAAAAATTTGACTTCAGGCGAGGCTCGAACTCGCGACCTACTGGGAATCTAGTCCAGCCGCTCTTCCAATTGAACTACTGAAGCCCTGCCCGATTTGTCAAATCTTTCCTTCACATCTATTGCATTATTATTATTATTTTTTTTTTTTTCTTTCCGTTTTTCTTTAAAAATAAAATATATTTCACAAGCATGTGTTAATGCGAAATAATATAAAAATAATAAAGAAATTACATTTTATGTAATTTTTTAAATTTTAAATTGATCCATATTCATTTGTTTCACAATCATTTGTATTGTAGAAATCTTCGAGTTAGCTTATTCATACGTAAATTAGTATTATTAATAGGCTCTCAAACGGTAAGCACAGTAATTTTGGAAAAATGTCTGTAGGTAAAGTCTAGTTTACGGACGATAGTTTTAGATGACAGCGTCATAAGAAAATATGCTTCACAAGCCAAACGCTTAGGCCGATTGTGCCTCTCTACTGCTCGTGCCACTTGCACACTCGGCTGAGGCGGAACGTGACACTCTTACGTACGTGCAGCCAGTGTTCATCTATTTATTAGACGTTATTATGTCAGTTGCCTAGTTGTAATTTTATAAAATTACAGCAAAACAAAATCCATAACGATTTGAAGATTTGATCGATCGATAGGTAAGCGAGCGGTTTTCTCGTTCGTTTTTTGCTCTGAACGTGTAAATTGTATAATGAACTTCCCTCTGAGGTGTTCCCTCGGTGCTATAAAATGGGGTTCTTAAAAAATGGCGTCTAAAGAGTCCTTCAGGGCCGGCAGCGCGTCGGCAACTGCCACTGCAACTGGTGTTGCAAATGTTCATAGGCGGCGGTGACAACTTATTTAACCGTTTGTAAGTGGCGCGCGGGGGTATAGCTGAGGAAGAGAAAAAGATATACCCAAAAAAAAAAAAAAATATCATAAAACAAAGAAAAGGGCTAAAAAAAAGTGTATGAAGCCTTCTTCAACGAGTTCCCCTGCGTGCCAGCATCTCCCGTTTAGGACCACGCCGCTGACGCCTCGGGAGCAGATAGGCCCGGGGAAGGAGGACATTCCTCGATCCCCGAACCATCCCCCCCTCTTGTTGCGCTTCACGCGCGGAGGGAGGGATGATGAATAAACAGTCAGGTGATCATTTTCCATCAGGTGGCACGGCTGAACCCTAAAAAGAGCAAAGTAAAAGCGTGGCCACTCACGGCGAGGTCCCGCAGCGCCCGCGCCTGCGCGCCCCCGCCGGCCCCGCGCGCGGCCAGCAGCCAGGCCGGCAGCAGCCGCCGCAGCTGCGGGGCCGCGCGCCGCCCGCACGCCCGCACTATCGCGCCGTTACATATCTGCACGGGACTTTTATGATCACGAGTAGCAAACAAGTTTACATTTATTTACTAACCGACTTCGAAAAAAGGAGGAGGTTCTCGATGCGTCCAGATATATATATTTTTTTAATTAACTCTATTGTCACACGATACATACACGATATTGGTACAGATGGTGAGCTTAACGCTAAAAGCGCTCTCCACCAGCTAGGCCATCGCAGTAAAGAGAGTTAAGTGGTAGATAGAGCAACACCGGAGGGAAGTAGCCATATGCAGGCTTTCCCCTCTGTCAAAGTACGAGACCGAACGGGCCTATACCTGTCGCCTAGATGTTTAAATGTGTGCGTGAAATTGTTTCTGTATTTTGTTAAAGTCGAGGTGTGAGTTTCGTAGTAATAGACGATTTTTGTAGTGTGCCTGTGTGTGTCGCACGCATTTCCCCCCCGCAAAAAATGACAGACTGTTTTGCATCGGTAATAAACGCTATGGCTACTCCCCTCCAGTCCGCCGCGGCCGGTGGCCCGTGTTGCTCTATGGGGCGATATGATGACACAGCAAACGTGGGAAACCATAGACGTAAAAATAATAATAATACTATTAGACTAGTAAATAATTATTAATAATACTAGAGATAGACATGATAAATACTAAAACAAATAGTTACTACTTAGTTACAAAATTCATAAAAAATATTTACATAGATATGATCAAATATATATACATACAAACAAATATACACAAATATATACATTACACATAAATATGATAATGATAACATGGAGCAGTTTATCGACAAAGACAGAATTTCAGATTTTTGCATTGATGGTAAGTAATATGCATTTATACCTGTGCATTTTCGCGAACTTTGCAGTCAGCGTCGACAGTGAACAGCTGGTAATGATGAGCCCAAGTGGGCAGCGCTGCCACCACATCATCTACTTTGCTATTTTTAACCAGTTCCGTTAGTTCTTGCAAAGCCTAGAATTAGATGGTGCATATAATGTAAGTAAATAAACACATTATTTTTTCAACGTCATTAAATTATTATAATCATTAACTATTTCAATACTATTAGTAGATTTCATCCAGTTAAGTCTTATATGATGGAATAGAACTTTACCTATGTATATAAACAGAGCATTTACCTTGAACAATATGACTAATGACTAAAACCAACTTAACAGATTTCTAATGTTTTTATTTTTTAATTTAGATTTTTTTGTGTTCATTTTTTTATGTAAAGAAGGTGGTAAACCAGCATGCAGCTCACATTGATGTTAAGTGATGACTGCAGCTTTTCCACCAGTTTTCCTATTATTGCTCAAATACATGGCAAAAAAGAGGCATAACATTAAAACCTATGAAAATCTACCTTTGTTTTAGTGACAGGATCCTTTTTACCAAATTTCTTAAAGCACATAGAAAACTCAGCATTTAGCAAAAAATCCGGAGTAGATGTGACAAATGATGGTAATAGGCCTGGCAGTGTGGTACCTGCTCCACCAAAAGATGTATCTATTTTCAAGGCATTGTTGATCACTTCTGCACTACGGCCACTGCTTGATGGCTGGAAAACAAATAAGTATAAAATAAAAAAACAATTAAAAGATATTGTCAATGGAACTTAAGTTATATTTATATTGCACTTTGTATTTATAAATTTTAATTTGCAGTAATAGGCAGGATGTTAGGTCTCAAGAATTAATACCATTTATGGAGATATCTATTTGGCTTGGAAATTTTATGAGATTATACAATTAGGCTAAACGTTCCGACGCTTGACAGCGATTAGGAAGTTCATTTTTTTTTTAAGATAGTACTCGTAAATATAAAGCCGTTTTGTGAAGTTTTACTTTTCGAAAATGCACAGTTCTTAAGATATATTTTTTCAAAATTTCCATACAAATCGACTAGATCGCCATTTTAAGTTTGTTTATATGTCATGTCTGGTGGCAGCATTGACATAAAACGTTTCATTACTCATCAACGGCATTTAGTTCTATTTCATACCATGTTACTTATTTACGTATTTTTCGATTTCGATAATTAATATTGTTCTATTATAAGTATTCATTATATTTTGTGTAAATAATAACTTCTGTAGAACATATTATCGGTATATTTTTACTTTTTTTACACATAAAATATACAAATTCGTTTTTACTTTGTTTGGAACGGAACGCAACGGACGCCATTTTGTTTGTTTTACATGCAGTGACAGCTGTGTCAAGCAGTCAGCGTTTGTTGCCCTAGCAGTTGAGATCGTTTTCACGTACTCCTGTAAGATTTCCAACGAGTGACTACCATGGCGTCTCCTACCCATATTTCCCATGAAGAGTTGGTTAGGTTAGGTTGTATATGTAAAAACAGCGCGCGAGCCGAGCGAGCGAAGCGAGCGTGCCGCGGTAGCGGCCGGCGAAGCGCCAGAACCAAACTGTTGTTTAGGAAATACAAGCGACAATTTTTTTTTTCTTTTAAAACTACGCGTTTTTTGTAGATTGAGGAGTGTAGTATTGGGGAGGGAAGGGTACACCCTCCTTCACACCATTTATCATGCCCTAAAGCCTCCCTCTTACTTCAAAATTGAGTATTTATAATGGAATCAGTGCTATAGCATATCTCCTAAAATCTGGGGTTTCGACCTGAGGGGGGAGGTATAAGGGGGTTGGTTGCCTCCCTCCCCTCCCCCCCCTCCCCCCTTACCCCCACAAACCAATGGTAATTGTTGGAAAGTTTTACCTACAATTACATCATAAATATAATAAGCATGTAACAAATTCAATTTTTTTCATCATTTAGAACCGAATCGATTCTGTATTAGCCTAAAAAAGTAAAATACACGATCACGATCGGCGAATGTTTTGACACCAAGTTACAATGTTATTAGCTGCCCACAACTTATAAATTATGATTACAGAAATAAATATGATTAAAATCTGTATTGAGACATCAAAAAATTATGAAATACGTGACTTAATACGTACCCTAGTGTTGTTCTTGGTTCTCTGGCTTTGCTTAGCTTTGCCTCCCATTGTGATAAACTATTACTTTTTAATAAAAATTATCACACACACGGATCATTATATTATCCAAATTATTGTTTGTAAGTCTGCAGAATTCAATAAAATCTTATAATTATTGCAAAATACGTGCACAAACGTCAATTATTTATGACGTCTTTGACGTTTGTCATTTCTGTCAGCCGTCAGCTGTCAGTGTAACAGCGTCATTGTGATTTTTTTAAATATAATGGCATCGCTGTTAAGCTTATTGCCATTGTCATGTAAAACGATATTTCGTATTTGTATAATAATAAGCAGCGTAAAAGTCGGAATCAGTGAGTCAGTCAATTATTAATATTAGTAGTAATTAGGATAAAGCGATGGCTCATACTATAATAAATATTTGCGATGACTACTTTACCAGAACATTTACAATGAAGTTTTGGAGGCAACCTGAAAGGCCGTGTTTTCGCACTGTTATTCTATACTGTAATAAACCTTTATGATACAAAATGTCACCAACCAAATGTTTATTGTCTAATTTAGCAATTGTAGGTAGTTACAATTTTACATAAATCGGCTTTAGTCTCAGGTAAATCATTTGTTTTGGATTCTTGGCACGTTGTGCGGATGGCTAAACTACAAGCTTTATGTAGGTATGACTTCTTTCTCATGTTTCTAATTAGTCTGTATTCTTTTAACCTTTTTTTTTTCTTTTTTAACCGACTTCGAAAAAAGGAGGAGGTTCTCAATTCGTCCAAATCTTTTTTTTTTTTTATATATGTTCACCGATAATTTGAAAACGCCTGCACCGATTTGGATGATTTTTCCATCTTTATAATGGAGGCGGGTAATTTTGTATCCGCAAAATCATTACTGGTTAACCCATCACACAGTGCATTTTGTAATATAGTTAACAATTTGCAATATAACCGAACTTTTACTTGATCATTTATTAAGTGCTTTCAAAAAATGCCCGAATTTCAAATTATTTATTTTTTCATTATTTGAAATGACATAATTTGTACAGTGTTAACAACTGGGCCCACTGTTTATTCATTATCCCCCCCTCCGCGCGCGAAGCGCAACAAAAGGGGGGGGGGGATGGTTCGGGGGTCGAGGAATGTCCTCCTTCCCCGGGCCTATCTGTCCCCGAGACGTCGAAGGCGTGGTCCTAAACGGGAGATGCTGGCACGCAGGGGAACTCGCTGAAGGAGGCTTCATAATTTTTTTTTTCTTTTTTTTTTACTTTTTTTTGAGCTTTTTAACTCTTTTCTTTGTTTTATTTTTTTTTTGGCATTTTTTTTTAGCTTTTTAACTCTTTTCTTTGTTTAATGATTTTTTTTGTTTGTTTTTGGGAATATTCTTTTTTTCTCCCTCAGCTATTTCCCCGCGCGCCGCCTACAAACGGTTGAATATGTTGATGTTGGCGATGGTAAGGGGCCACATGACCACGTCGTCACCTTGGCCTAAGCCTGACGGCGCAGCCGCGGCCCCGGGCGACGTCTCAGGTTCTCGGCTGGGGGTTGAACCCGGTCGGTGGGCGGGGCTCGAACCCTCCCAATAATCTGCGGGTGGTTGGGGCCTGTCGACAGTGGTATGTGTGTATGTCTGGGCGGGCTTCACTGTGATCCGGGGAATTGGGGCCTTAGGAGGGATGGGGTGAGCGATATCGGCTCGACGCGCCCCTGGCGATGCAGGAGGGAAGATCTCGCGCGGCAACGGACGACCCTCGGGTGGGCGGCTGTGGAGGGGGGCGATTCCGCGAAGATGCTCGTGGGGTCCGTTGTCTGCGCGGTCGAACATTCGACGCGCAAGACGGACCACGAACTCCTCCACGGACTCAACCCCTAGATCCCGGGCGATGACGTCGTTGCGCACGTACCTCCCCGCTCCTGTGATCAGCCGGAGAGACACGTTCTGCTGAACGTGAAGCCGGCGCCGCTGCGTCGCGGAGCACAGTGCATACCATGCAGGCGCAGCGTACGTCAGCCTCGAGCGAACATAGGTCTTGTATTGTCCGGAGTGGCAGTCTCGATTGAAGAACGGGACGCAGCATAGAGCGCGCGGCCGCCGCCTGTTGCACCACGTGATTCACAGTGGGCACCATGCGGAGCGCGCGGTCGATGCTACACCCCAGATACTTCACCGTAGACTGCCAGGCTATGTCCTGGCCTCGGAGTCGGAGCGGCTGCGGTAAGCGGCGGACTTGTACCTGGGCCCAGAAATGTATTCGTGCGGACATCGTCTGTGACACACCCACGTCGGTACCACAGAATACCTGATTTCCTGATTTGCCCATCACCCCCCTCCCCCCTTGAGAGCCAGTCGGATAAACTTCAACTGTGAGGATGCGAGCAGTCTACATTTTTAGTTAATTTGGTCACGTAGTCAGTACTACAACTTATTCAGTACTACTGCTCACTTCCCTCTAAAATGGTCGAGGAGGGCAATGGCTGTCACATGCGTCATACTCGTGAACGGGTGCTGTTGGTGGGGACTGGTCTGTTCTGGTTTGCAGGGGCTACATCACATTTAGTAGATAGCAGTTTATTTGCATCTATGCTATGGACGTTGACATTATTTGATTTTTCACGATAATCTGTACTAGATTTAAGCTCTCATTTAAAAGAGCTCTTACTGAGTTTGTTGGGTAGCGGAGTTCTTCTCAGTAGTGACTGCACTTGGAACTCTGCTAAGTGAATAACATTGATCTTGACGAATAAGTTTTTCTTTTTCTTCATTTATTATCATTGAAGGAATTGAAAAATTTTATGATTATTATGTTTTAACCAAATAGTTTAAATTTTAATTTGTAATTTACTATTAATATATGATTTTGCTTTTACTATATGTAATGGTTATTCGCTCTAGGTAGTTTATGATTTATTGACGTTTTGAAAGTATCTGTAAAGATCTATTCGAAATAAAAATATTTTCTATTTCTATTTCTATTTCTATTTCTATTTCATGATTATTTTCGGTCGTAACCCTGTGTTCTACATTTCTGTGTGTGCGTGTATAAACACGTCACTGGTTGATGACTTTGTAATAGGTAACCCACAGACTAATCAGCCTTCCTTCACGTAACTAAAATAAGCGTCTGCATTGTTTTTTTACGTGATAGAAGTGGCAAACATGCATGCAGTTCATATTGATGTTAAGTGGTGACTGCAGCCTATAGACACCCATACAAAGACCAAGGTCAAAATGCAGATGCGTTACCACTCCTGAGGCCTAAGGTGTTATGCCTCTGTGCCGGGAATTACAGGGCCGTACATTACCACCTGACCGGAACACGATAGTGCTGAACACTACCATTTAGCGGCAAGTATATTAGGTAATGCGGTGGTGCCTATGCCCGCGAGCTCCGTCACTGGAGCTCTACCACCAGTAGGAATTTTAGTCGAGTCTGTGGTGTGTCGGTACTTAGAGGTTAACCGGCAGAGATGATGCGGGCTTTATCTGTCGACAGACGACATTATCTGTACTGGCTCGGGTACTCCAAACGTAAAAACGATCATTACAGAAGTTAAGTAGTAAGTAAATTAAGTCTTACGGTACATAGGAGTGTTTGCGTAGCGTCCGTCTCTTTGCGTAATCCGTAGCACATCAGTCGTTGCGTCGATCGTAGCCATAGAGCAACACGGGTTACCGGTCGCGGCGGACCGGAGGGGAGTAGCCATATGCAGGCTTTCCCCTATGTCTGTCACTTAAATGTTTAAATGTGTGCGTGAAATTGTTTATGCATTTTGTTAAAGTTAAGGTGCGAGTTTCGGAGTAATAGACGATTTTTTTAGTGTGTGTGTGTCACACGTTTTTCCCCGCATAGAATGTCATTTTTTTTGCATCGGTATTATACGCTATGGCTACTCCTTTCCCGTCGGCCGGTGGCCCCAGTGCCGGATAAAGCCGGTGCGGGGCCCGTAGCAAATATATCCATGGGGCCCTAGAGTTACATTGCCTACTGAAATTTAGGATGTAAATAAAACAACATTTACGAAAAAGAATCGAAAACAAATTTAGGGGATTCCCCCTTGTAAGTATTGTGGTATTGCCAACTTGCAACAAAATAATATAGGTACCTATATAATTAGTGGTCAACGCTCCCTTTGAGAATAGCTAAGGTGTATTACATTTTTTTTTTTTTGGGCACAGGCACGGGGCCCCCAATGGCGCGGGGCCCATAGCATTTGCTACTCCTGCTATATGGCTAATCCGGCACTGGGTGGCCCATGTTGCTCTATGTTCGTAGCACATCAGTCGTTGCGTCGGTCATAGCGCATGACTGTAGCACGTAGCCTCGATGATGTTAAGCGTAGCAACAGGTCACCAATTTCGCATACACATTTCACATTCGTTAAGATTGTGACTATGTTATTTTTGAACATGCAGGCTAGATTGAAATCATACAAAGTTTGCATTGAATTGTCAATATATATATTTTTAATATTCATAAATTCAATATACATCATAATATCAAGTAAAATGAAATACTATAATTTATATAGGCAATATTTTAACACATGTTAATCTATGGGTAAGTATAACAATCTAGAGTACCTTACGTTAACAAGTGACGGTGACCACGTGGCCACTGGCCACGCGACCAGATGACCATGCGACCAGCAGTGGCCGCCTCGCTTCAAGGCGCCTCACTCACACAATCACAAACACAACAAACACATTATGGCAATAGGAATTCACGTTGGCTTAAAATTACCCTAAAACTATATATATATAAAGGAAGAAATACTTCTTTGCAATATTGTATTGCACGAGTAACTAAACGTTGCCATAGTACATAATGCCTTTTCATTTTCAAAAATAAAATATTCCATTTCATATAAAATTTACTCGAAGCCTTAAAATTATTTTTGGCACAAAATTAAAACTAAACTAGATCCTACGAACGGTGACGGGATATTATATATTACAGTTTCCACGTCTTTTTATAAACGTAATTAATCTTTGGTTTATCTAGCCCACCGGTGATAATTTCGAAATCACTTCTTACGATAAACATTAAATTAAATTATAATATAAAATATATAATATTTCAAACAGACTCGCTTAGTCGGACTATGATTAATTTTAAATGTGTAAAGATATTCAAATTTCGTATTCATTAATATTATAGTTGCGAAAATTTCGAAGGTAGGTATTTTGAAATGTATTGCAGAATACTGATTATTACAGTGCTCATACACGGCGCATGTGATTATGCGAGTTAATTGCATCAAGCAATTAGCAATTGGGGTAAGTGAGTTGCCCACTGAAACGCGAGATATATCTACCTGCATAACTAAGTATTAAATCACGATTTTCGTTCAATGAGGTCATTATAGAGAGTAGACACCGGGAACAGCGGGTTCCGTTTTTAAATTGATTTGATAGTTATTCGTATGACGTTCTCACGTCAGCTGTATGCAAAAAACTGATATCATGCTATCAAGGGGAATATCCAGTCTAGTATATTAGTACATAAAATAAATAAATATAGAGTAAAAATTCAATTAAAATATCAGTAAAATATGGTAATAATATGGGGAATATGTGTATATGTTAAAATAATTAGAATTGAATTCATTATCAATCCTCTCTCCTACTTTGCGGTGCCCTACAGGGTCCATAATGCTAATGTAACACCACCTACCGTCGTACATTATGGTGCAATAAAGTATTGAGTAGTGAGTACATATAGGTCAATGATTTTCGATTATAAAATTAGTCTCGGAACGAGTCTGGAACGGTTCAACAAATTTTGGTGTAGTAACAAGATAAAGATCTCATTTATATGAATTCTATCAAAAAAACAAAATGTTAGAGCCAAGTGAACAATTAAAAAAAAAAACCTTGTCACTCTACTGTTCATAAAAATCTAACGGCTGAAATGATCGTAAATTAAAAAGTCAAGCTGTTTACAATATGTGACTATAAAATAAGTTCATACGACTGGAATAATAACCGATGACCGGTTCCATGCTAAGTACCTACCTAGTTCAATCGCCGTGTACAAGCACCGTCGAAAGCGTCCGCGCGGTCGACCGGCGTCAGTCATAGTCATAGAGCAACACGGGTCACCGGCCGCGGCGGACCGGAGAGAAGTAGCCACATGCAGGCTTTCCCCTTTGTCACAGTACAAGACCAGTCACCCAGATATTTAAATGTGTGCGTGAAATTGTTTATGTATTTTGTTAGAGTCAAGGTGTGAGTTTCGTAGAAATAGACGACTTTTGTAATGAGTGTATGTCACACGTATTTCCGCCCGCAAAAAAATGACAGACTGTTTTGCATCGGTAATAGACGCTATGGCTCCCCTCCGGTCCCGTGTTGCTCTATGGCGTCTACAATCCCAAACTCTCAAATACTGACTGCCTACATACATATTTTATCTTATGAATGCGCTTATCTAGAAAACGTGTACATACTGCTTGCAATAATTTATGTAATTCGTTGCTTAGAAACCTTTAGAAATTATTAATTGTATCTACTTACATTTATAAAATATAGAAATAATTAGATAGGTATCTCTTAAAATGTATTTTGCTTAGGAACTTTCTGTTCTAATATACTGCTGATGTGATAGATGGAAAAACATGAGTTGGTTCATGAGTCCGTTGTTTACGGAGGATGGGTTCGAAGGTGATGTGCTGGTGTCATGTCGTGTACGACACAAATTAAGTACATCGATAATGAAGCGGTGACTGGCTGGATGAACGTGAATGGCCAAATCTCTTCTTTTGTGACTTTTGAGTTCTCGCTCTCGCTGACCGATGGTTCGGTCAGTAAAATATATAGGTACTGTTGTAGATACATAACAATAAATATTAATTTTGATTTACAAATTACAATTATCGATTAATGTAATAATTTAGCCTATTGCATTCAACAAACAGATGTTCATTATTGTCTCCTTGTTCATTGTGTCAGAAAGCGGCGTCATTGCCGCTAGATTACATCTGGTACATTTAAGCAATCATATTTACAGATAAACGCCTATATTATTTACAATAATAAAATTATTATGTACAGCACTTAAAACACGCTAGTTTTTGGACTAATCGAAAGAGTTTTATAAACACAGTAGAGATCCCATACAAGTATTATGGAATGCTTTAGACTTAAGTAAGATTGAATCTATCTAAACGCTTAAATTTAAAATACGTGAAGCTTATCGATACTTATGTTAAACCTATATTTTCTTTCGGTAACAGATTATTGTGATGCGATGTATTGTAAGATTTGGTACATTCACACCTTAGCATAATTAGACCTTTTTTAAAATACTGATAACCAATGACATTTTATGAATAGACGCGTCATGCACAAATATTATGTTTCAATAATACCGCGTAAAATGTATGTCCTACAATCCGTCTAGATAGGCAGCGATGTCTGTTTGTTGTTAAAAAAGCTTTTTGAATTGATGCCTGACTGAGAACGAGCATTATACGACGTTTTATGTGCCAACGTAGAAGCGCGGACAACGCGTTCAATTAAAAAAATGTCATTGCTGATAACTGATACTTTAATAATGTAACAACCTGAAGTTGATCAAGCATGATGTTATTACATATTAACACTGCAAAGTGTACTCTGTTGTACGTATATAGTTCGTTATATAGCTATTTAATAAGATTATAATTTACGGGTAGCGATATATTTTTTTAATCTACTATATTGTCATCACAATAGACACCCGGGTCGAGTAAACCTAAGCAGGTAAACTCGCGAGATACTGATGCTCGCATATTACCGTAGCTTCGATTTTAAATATTATTTAATATTAATTCCAAATCTTTCACTTTGGTTTTAGAAAATTGATGTGTTTTTAAATAAATGCTTAGAATGTAGGTATTCTCATCTCCCACTAACTGACTTCAATTTAGTAGCTCATCGATTATTGGTTTTTAAAGACGGAAACGTAGAGTAATATACGGGTAGTATGGGTATGAATTCCCAATACTTTAAAGGCTTGGTAATCAGTTGAGTTCAGATACACTAATGTAAAAAAGCTAAAAGATAAAGAGATAAGCAAGCGTGATTCACTAGAAGACTTGCTAATGGGAGAAGGTGAATTTCCATTTTCAGTAATATTATTTTATTTCTATAGTGATTTGTCCACAAAATTATAGGTGTAAGGACAGAAGTTAAGATAAATTAATGCCAAGGTGAACATTCTTATACACAACGGAAGCAAAAAATTAATAAAAGTAAGAAAAAACTTTTATCATCAACGAGTATTAGTTACAGGTACTGGCATTTGGTATTCAGCACGTTAAACTATAATAATTACTTACAGATCATACTGACCTGTCTAAAATATAAACATGCATAAATTTTTTGGCATAAGGTATGGCACGTAATCTTTGGCATATTTGGCACTTGTCGTACAATGTAAATAAGGTCACGTGACATATTAATGTACAAAAATGTGACGTTGAGCAATGAACGTATATTACACTATGTTGCAACGAAAATACCGAGCGATAAATACTTAATTATTATGAGTATTATTATGCTGCAATGCGCAAGTCAAACAGCGACGATGTTGCTGACATCTGCACCGTCCACGGGAGAATAAAACGCACAGCGCTCATTTTATAAATTATTCACAATTTAGAAATCGCAATCAAATACATTATAATGAATAGACCAACAATACGCACGGTCGTATGCGTTTCCTTCTACCAACCAACGATTAGAGTAATAGATGTCATTCAGCCGTCGAACGCATATTTAGTGAGAGTAAACTATCAAAAATGTCCAAATGCTGTATTTTGTTGTCAAAACTAACAATCAAATAAATTAATATCAATCACACACTGTTTATTTTCGCGTCACAATTCCTTTCTTTACAATAAACGGTTGAAGTAAAGGAGATGTTGAGAGCTCAGCTCTGGTTCGTACACGTTCTCAAAAAATAGGTAAATTAAAGAAGAATCCGAAAAAAATACAATTAATTTATTCAAGAATATATTTTAGAGTTACAACCACATTTAATTCAAACGATTTTATCATTTTCAACTATGTTAAACATGGCGGCGATACAGCCGACACTTGGGATCAATCGATTTCGATAGTATTTAGAAAATATTACTTATTTCTCCAAGTGCTATATAATCAAAATACAATTTAAAAAATAAAAATGTCAAAATGACATCGCCCGCCATATTCGCCATGTTGGTTTTGAGTTGCAATTCTAACTGCAAATAATGTTTTGTAACTGCAAACAAAGCTAAATGAGTGAAAATATGCAGTGTTAAAAACGTTTTTATATTGATTTTGCCTGTTTAATGATATTGTGTACAATACATGGCCGGAGGTCCATACATTTTTGCAACATCTCCTTTAATTGTAAACTTGTGTTTTGATGGTCTATTTCTTATAATGTCTTTGATTGAAAATATTATGTTACGAATTGTCATACATTCTTCAATTCTAGACTCTATAGTAAAATTAACGCTCTAATAAGTATCAACAAAGAAGTTAGACTCATTCGATATATTAAGTTGGAATGAGTTAATCTCTGTAGGGTTTGCAGATAGCGAACCTATGGTTCATGTGCTGGCTGTAGGAACCGGAGTGGGAGAACTTTTTGAGGCACTTGCAACACTGGAAGGGCTTTTCACCGGTGTGCAACCGTTTGTGCTCTGTCAGGTGGTGTTTGTGCTTGAACGCCTTCGGGCATTCCACACACTTGTACGGCCGTTGACCTGCAAATGTATAGATTTTCATTAGTATCAGGTGTTTTATGGCATATTCTCCCCCGTCATGACGCACACCACTTTTGTAAGCATCTTTGGGGAAGGCTTTGGACGTCACTTGGATGGAGTGATGATGATGATCATGACGATCACACCTCATAATATTTCTTTATAAATATCTACTAGATCTGGAAGCTATTCTCATTAACTTCAGAGTTTAGTTATGTGCTGGATGAGAGTCAATAGGTTTGCCATCTTTGGTATGGGACTCATAAAAAATTGAACCGGTGAATTGTGGATGTATGGGAAAATCTTAATAGCATTTATCCCTCGAACGAGGATCGAGCCCAGGACCTAAGCGTCAAGAATTAAGTCTGTAAGACTGAATGTGTTTAGAAAATTCTTTAGGAATGTCGGAAAATGTTATGCTTCCAAAACAAATATTTTGCAATAAGTCTTGAATCAAAAGTTATAACAACGCAAAGTTATATATAGTAAGTATAGTAGTTGTATATATAACCCCTCGACATAAGACTTTGCGTTGCAAAATATAAAACCTATTCTATTCTATTGTTAAGATATACAATTGAAGATTGTTCGTACTAACCTGAGTGTTCGTACTTGTGTCGCGCCAAGGAGCTCTGTTTGACGAACGTTTTGTCGCATTGGTCGCACACGAATTGTCCTTCACCCTCCTTGAGCTCCACCTCCAGTTTCAACTTGCTTTTCTTAAGTACTGTCGCTTCAAACTCATTCGCTGTCTGTATCTCTTCATTCCACGTCGGCCTCTCGTAAGAAGGGCTTGATCCTCGTCGGTTATCCGACATCTGCAAATTAAGGATGGGAGACCGCGCATTCGCCATATCATTGTAATGCAGCAGTTTATCCATTGGCATCATTGGATTCAGAGGCAATTTTTGTGTCAGTAACCGTTTGTGCCCGTTCAAAGTCTCACCTGGGGAAGGCGATAGTCGAAAGTCAGTGAAGGAAGAGGAAGAGCAATTGGAATGTGGATAAGTGTTAACGTAATTATTATGGTGCGGCGTTGCACTACGAGAGGACTTTTGGCTCAAATTAACCACTTCCTCAGAGTCGGAATGTGTCACAGAAATGCTGCAAGGTGATGGTGACGGGCTCGACGTCACCGATGTATTAGACTTCTTTGTTGACAAATCCAATGGTTGGTCGGAAACAAACATTTTTCGAATCCTCGCTCTATTGTTTTGAAACCAGACTTGGACCACTCTGTTGTCTAGGCCTATCTGCTGAGCGATCTTTTTGAACTCCTCCCGATTAGGCCGCGGGTTGAGAGCATAATGTTTTTTTAGAATAGTTTGCTGCTCTTCGCTCAGGGCCGTACGAACTCGAATCTTTCTCTCGGTGTCGTGAATTGAAATTTTATCGTTGCGATCTTCCTTGCCAAAGTCTTCGTCTTCACTGGCACTAACAACGCTCTGTATTGAGGCTCGCATTTCAGCTTCTAATCTGTTTAAGGCAACCGTTTCAGCTACCTGGGCTGCCAAGCCCTCGTGTTTTCGAAACATTTTATTACCACACCCCACCTCCTTTTCATGTTCCAGTAAATAACTTTTCTTGCTGAATGTAATATTACAATTCACACATGTGTGAAAATCTTCGGGCTCTTCCTTCACAACAGCTTGTGGAGAAGATGGGCACTCTATACTAGAACAAATGCCAACCTCTACACATGTGAGTGGTGGTCCTCGTGAAAAGTTGACACGTCGATCTAATATTTTATTATAATGCGCGTGACTATTATCCGCTTCGGGACCATTGTTATTTAATGGGACGGTCTCATATTTTTGAGAGGGCAATCTTAAATCGTTTTCATGATCTTCTAGTTCTTTTTTGACAGACACGGCATCTTCGTCTTCTATATCCATCACGAGTTCTGCGCTGCCTTCAGATCGTTTGTCCTCTTCTTCTGTAATTTCTTCGATTAAATCTTCAGGATCGCCAGAAGGAGGTTTGACTTCTTTCGGGCTAACAGGATTCTCAAATTTTCTTTGTTGGTATTGTGATGAAGCTATCTGTTCGAAAAGCTGGCTTAGCGAAGCAGGGAAACTGTAAGGGGTAATGCCACTCGCCGGACTCATGGGCATTCCTGGTGGCATATAAAATGGATTTAATCCAGTTTGGCTCAGAGGCAAACGATGAAAATTGTTTTCTTGAGAATACATAGATGCGAAAAACGTCGCAGGATCGTTGTTCTTCGGCAGGATTGGCAAAAAAGAGTTGCCATTAGGTGTAATATTATTATTCAGTTGGGAAGCGGCAATCGATCGTTTCCTTGCGGTGTTGCGGTCAGGGTTGAGCGCGGGATTATTTGGTTTTATTCTGCCCATCTTGAGGTTCATCACTAGACACTTCTTGGAGGTCATGTGGGAGGAATAGGAGCCAGAGTGCGAGAACTTCTTGCCACAGTTGGCACACTCGAAGGGTTTCTCACCGCTGTGTATCCGAAGGTGCTCCTTGAGGTGATGTTTGAATTTGAATGCTTTGTCGCAGTCATTGCACTTATATTTGCGTAGTTGGGCGCTCTCATCGTGGCTGATCATATGTCGCTGCAAGCGATATACGTTCTGAAAGCTCTTTTGGCAGATCTTGCATGTCTGTTGACAAAAAATTCACACTGTTAATTAGCCTGCAAGAAATTTATAACTAAAGTTCTGTCAATTTTGTGTCTTTAAGAAATAATGGATGCTTAAATGAACAGTTGCTAGATTTTCATTAAGGGTAGCTTTGTTATGATATGATTTTATGGAGTTGCATGCATTATAGTATACTTAGCTTGGTAACAATGGGCACTGACATATTTGACTGTATCCACCTGTGTGTTGGGCGAGTGTAGCGTCTCGTGGCGGTCAAGCTGCTCGCGGGTGGGGTAGGCGCCCCGGCACTGGCTGCACGAGAAGGGCCCGCCAGGCCCCAGGGGCGAGCCACTCCGGTCTTCTTCCTCCTCTGACGGCTTGCCTTCAGAGCCCCCGCCCGCCAGCGGCCGGACTGATGGAATGATGAAAACGCTTCAGTTAGATTGGATATTAGCAGTGTACTTACGTGTTTAATTTTTGCAATGCTCGCTCAAAAATCGTCAATGATTTTAGCTGTTTGAAGGGTAAAGAATTGTGTGAGAACCATAAAATGTGTAACCTAAGTATTCGTATAAACTCATCAGTAATCTGCTTATTTCACTACGAGCAAGTTATGATGCTATGATATTTCACAAGTGCCTAAAATTAACGTCTCTGCCAGCAAAACGACGTGTCGTTTACAATTAAACGTGGTCATTCACATAAAATTTCTGTACAATTTTAACAACACCAATTAAGGTATAATGGAGTTTTGACAAAATCATTATATTAAATGGCTGCAATGATAATAATTCGCTGCTGATTCCTGTAAAAATGGCTATAAAAATAGCAATAAACGGTTCCCGTGTAGTACACGCACGCGAATCCTGTTCGGTAATAAACGATTAAACGTATTGTCGGTATAAAACGAACGAGGACACCTTCACGCCCTGTATAAAAACAAATCCGGCAACAATTCAATTTGGCCGGTTATTTGGGTAATACGGCCCGTTTTGGCGCGTTATATCGTTTTTAAAAGCGGTACGAGGCGCGGTGCGGAGCGCGTGTCGTAAATCAAATATAATAAAGAGCAAAACAACGGCGCGACGTATTAATTAGTGCGGACGCGAGGGAGTCGCCACGACGCGGGCACGGTACGACTGCGACGGTGACGACACGATTGAATGAGAATTAGATCTATATAGGTTATCTACTGTCAGGTCTTCGAAGTGACTGCAGGTAGCTTGGTGGCAAAGCGGCTTGACTGGTTATCCTGAGGTTGCAGGTTCATTTCCCCCCATTCCCGAAGTAATTTATTTTCTTGTTAAGTTTTTTTTTATTTTCATTTCTAATATACCTATTTGAATTGATAATCTCCGAATATCCAAAATTTTGTAATGGTGAAAAAGCCAAAACAACGATTTAAAATATTTTCAGTTTAATGTCTATTAATCCCTACTAATATTATAAATGCGAAGTCTGTTTGTCTGTCTGTTACCTTTTCAAGTCCAAACAACTAAACCGATTTTAATGAAGTTTGGTTCAGAGATAGACATGACTTTGAGAAAGAATATAGGCCACTTTTTAAACGACATCCACGCGGGCGAATCCGCGGGCAACAGCTAGTTCCATATAAAGCAAATTTGTTTCAATAGGTCGAGGTCAATGTCAGGTCGATGAAACCTAAAAAATCACCTATTAATCAGAGTGATGAATGAAGAAGAAGCAAGGGAGGTCTGTAAGTAAATTGATATTTGGTGTTCCAGACTCTCGGCCTATCCCATAATTTTATGTGATAACGTCAAGAAAACATGCGACACCTAGGCCGACCCTCTCTGTCGCTTGTTTCGCGCTCTCGCTTGCACGCCCGGTTTTGGAGGAACGTGACACTTTTTCGTGCGGCCAACCGGCGTTCCTCGATTTATAAGAAACAAAGAATTAAATCGAGTAACAATTGATCTATATGTCAATTTACTAAAATAATATATCATCAAAAATATCACTGAGATACGACAAGGTAAATACAATATAATATAATTTCCGTGCTTCGGAGGGCACGTTAAGCCGTCGGTCCCGGTTGCTATCGATAGATAGCAGTCGTTAAACCTTATCGGAGGCCTTATGGGCGGTTTGAAAACATCTGACAGCGGGTTGGCCACTAACCCACCCACCTCCACCAATCCGCATTGGAGCAGCGTTGTGGAGTAAGCTCCAGGCCTCCCCCCAAAAAGGGGAGAGACTCGTGCCCAGCTGTGGGACGTATAATGGGTTGCCATTATATAAATACAATATATTAATTTGGGTATATCAATAGAATGTCTCACTTTTCCTTAAGGGAATTAGCGTATAGATATAGATCCATTGTTATGCATCTCTATAAATTAACTCTCTATTAATTTTTTACCTGGTAGCTACCAACCGCATCCTACTCCTTTGGGTAACTTAATAGTCTACTTATATACCTACTGTACTGGAGTCTCATCCAGAAATAACGTCAAATTAAACTGAAATATACGCAAGTTCACATCAACTTGTGCAATTTTAATGAACAAAGGTATAATAAACAAATTGCGCAATACCCCTCCAACAGAAAATCGTGTCGGCAGGTGTAAAGGGCCATTATCTAGGTGTACCGGCCGATGTAATTCGCTATTGGAACATCGCTATTGAATTTTAGAAATACGGCCACATAAACCGTCTGCCTTTAACAACAGCGGCTCGCCTATGGCCAGTTTCATTAGCTTCATTTTGTGGGATTATTTATAAACGTTATTAGACAGCTGCTATATGTAAACGGGAATGAACGTATCTATAGTGTTGGTTAGTTATTGCAACACTCTGTATTGCTAAAACAGATTATTATTCTAAACGAGACTAAAAGGTAGCAGTGATTTTGCATTAAACACACCTTTTGTCCTTGGATATGTACCTACACAATCACATTATTAAAAGTACCTATTTATTTATGAAAATCTATGCACACAAATAAAATGCATTACCTTACATGCAACACAAGACTTAATGCAACTTCAGGGCATTATCGACCTGACTGGGCTATTGTCACTATGGTCACAGTACAAATATGAACAGAGTGGAAACTACGTACAAAACGTTGAAACGCCACACTCACACAAACATGCGCATCGACGAGACCTCAAAGCGGTTCTCGCGGTGCTGCAGTACTGAGTCACTCGCTACATCGAACGTCGATGCGCATTTTTGTGTAAGTGTGCCGTTTCGAACGTTTTGTACGTAGTTTCCATACTGTTCATATTTGTATTGTGCTATGGTCCTGTAGTTGCCTCAAATTTATTTGTGCGCATAGAAGTTAAATAAATAGATGTAGGT
The DNA here is from genome assembly GCA_036365455.1 of Macrosoma leucophasiata. Lineage (NCBI taxonomy): Eukaryota > Metazoa > Arthropoda > Insecta > Lepidoptera > Hedylidae > Macrosoma > Macrosoma leucophasiata. The sequence continues at coordinate 22,964,599 of JAWQUS010000027.1, read as the reverse complement.
ACATGTCTTTGAATTAGGTGGTCACTTACTTACCTACAAATGTAATAAGAAAGTTTAAAATATACCTATATTTATATGCTGGTTTAGTCTCAGTGTTACCAAAACGTCAGCATATTGTTAATTATTTGATTTTGAATTGAATAAGAGCTTGAAATTAGAATATTAGGTATTATTAACCCCAAGTCAACCCTGGTGTGTTAAGTGCAAAAAATAAAAAAAAAGATAACTGAAGTGTCGTGCATAATTATTCGTGATTATAAAATAAATAATTATTAAATTGTTGATTGGAACAATTTTATAAAAGAAAATCATACTTGTACATAATGGAGAGACAAGAGACTTCGGGCATCAGTTAATATTTAGGTTTATTGATGGTAGTTAATTGTAGTTATAAGTGTATCAGTATAATTATTATTAGGTACGTAGGTGTATCCAAGAATTATCTGCTCAACTTATGCTTATAGTTAAATAAGTAGATATTATAACAAAACAAGTTAGTTAACATGTACTGTTAAAAGAACAGTTAAAGTTTATTAGGCATAGATATCTACACGTTATATAGATATTATGTATTATTTCACACCCAACTATATTTAGATATTTCTTTAAATAGTAATAACAATAAGTTAATAAGATAAAATGCGTAGTAGGTATAAGTTTTGAAATGTTCCAAACTAAAACTAGAAACTAAAAACTAGAAATATTCCTCAATTGCTTTAATTTTGTAAAAACCTATCAATTGATAATTATATTATCTAAACAAAACTCAATAGCTATAAACAAAATGATTTAAATTATTTAACTCGAAATCTGACTCGAAAACTATGAAGATGTTGTTTCTGCTACTCGCCAACAGATGGCGCTAGTAGTACTCTTCGCGCGGATGTAGAGCGCTATGTAGAGTTCTGCTTGTTGTAATTAGAGCATTTTATTATTAACTTTCGCGTAGTAGTTGTGCATTACATGTTAGTTAAATTAACCGGAGTTTTATGTTACACAATTTCGGTGAAGATACACAATTATAATAATACTTAATAATTATGCTCTTTATTTGAATAACATATTTTTTACATAGATCTAGTAGGAAAACAACATGCTGCTGTTTCATGTTTTTGGTGCTCTTTGATTGCTTGGTCATCAAAGTTGATTAGTATACTTTATATTATAAAAATAAATGTGGAATATTCGTTAACTCGGGATTGCGTTAGAAAATTAATGAGTTGTAATAAGGATATGTTGTGCATAAGGAATTTTAATCTGTATTTCGATGGTTTTTGTGCAGTGTAGATGCCTATAGGCAGCAGCCGTCACTTAACATTAATGTGAACAGCATATTTGGTAAGAACCTGGTGCTGCATCTATTATTACTAATAATACCTACCTCATAAGTAAGAATTTACATAAGTAGGGGCGGATCGTTGGCAAGTTAAAATTCATCATTGTATTCAATACAAAGAAATGATTGAGAATGGGTCATACATTAGGTGGAGCGGACGTCCACCTACACACGTCGACTATCGCCGTAATCTGGCCGGTGCACGGGCGCAGTGCGTCCGTTAACCGCTGATAAAAAACCTACACGCACGCACACACGCGCGCGCCGCTTCCTATTGCAGCCACAACAAATAACAATTATCGCACGCACACCGGCGCGCTCGATAAGGCGCCGATTGTCGATGGTGGCACACAGGCGCGCGCGGTGATTGGTCGCACCTGTGCGCCCGCGACGCGGGGGCCGCGGCCGCACGATACGTGCTCGCTTCGACAAAAAACTCCGCCTAGACTCTGGACTAGGCAGGGGCAAATGGAATAAAAATATCTCACTTATTTATTATATCGATTTTTATTAATACGTTTTAAGTCTCCATAAAATCGTTTTAAAACTGTAGGTATTATTATTATATATGAACAGTAATCTACCTAACTATATTTTTAATAAAAATCGATATAGTAATGGCGTAGTTAATTATGAGAGTTGTTAAAATATTACATGCTTGAAAACCTAAAACATTTCTGCAAGTTCATGTCATGTATTTGTAAAGCAAGACAGTGGCAGCCATTGATTAATAGATTTGTAGTGCAAAGACTTGAAATGTCGTATGCAGTCTGCAACAACACACGATACAAACAGGTTAAATTTTTTTGTAAATGTTCAAAATAGGTATGTATTTTCATCAGGAATTGTAATATCTATATCGATATTCTTTAGCCAAGCCTACTAGACTAGGCACTGGACCTCCTCCTCCTTCTCCTCCTCCTACCTCACTATTGTAATTGCGCGTTGAGAGAACTATTACTGTACCTTATGTTTAGTTGGACGCGAGCTGTTTGCTCAATCATTGTATTGCGGCCGACTAGCCAGTTATTTATTCTATGATACGCGGCGTCTCCTATTAACTTTCGTTTAACGCGCTCGTGACTAGAAGTCGAGAGTCGAGACGATGCCACGATTTGTCTGATCTCGATTTAGAAAATTTGGATTCAAGTGGAAATCGGAAGTTGTTACGAGCAGTAGTCATATTGCATGTCTGTATAGAGTTAATTTTTTTTAGATAAATTAAGAAGAAGCAAGAACATATCTTTTATTTATGTAAACTTTTTCTGATACAAATGATATGTACATTAATGTTATGTTATCTACAGCGAATATCTGCTACGAATAAATAAATTTATAAAAATAATTGATGGGAAGAAAACAAATATCTACCTATGTTTTAAAATGAAATTCTTCTAGTTCATTATTACCAAATAAAACTAAAGAAAAAAAAAGTATTTGGTCGAAGAGGTATAAAATTATTTTTTTAGAGTAGGTGCCTATGTGTGTCGTCTATTGGCCATGTCCCGTATTAGGTAACTTTAATAGAGGTAAGAAACGTAGACCTTAGAGGTGGCAACGCATTTGCATTTTGAACAACGAATTTGTGGAGGTAGATTTCTATAGGCTGATGTATTCATTTAACGTACTGCGTACTTGTTGACCATCATCATCACATAAAACAGTGTTTAATTGCAAACAAAGTAATATAAGTTAGCGATAGAACCAGCCAGTGGAGCTGCTTTAGATCACACTCATACATAGTTACATACAATCATACATCGTTTGATAGTGCTGAACTTTGACGTTTCGTAATAAAAATGTATATACAACACTGTATTTTATCAAAATTAAAAAATTTACCAGCTTCAGGATTGAAGTACCTATAGCTTTCTTTAGTTTTCATGTTTATAGTCGGCATTTTTAATATAAGGTATTAATTTGAAAACTCCATTGACGTATCCTATAACTATACCTAAATATATTGGTACCTATACAAAATAATCTATTTATCTAACAGACACATTTTCATAGGTAGGTATAATATGGCCTCAACACATTACAATAATGTGTATTCGTAATTGAAGTATAGGTACCTATATAGAAAATAGGATACAAAAACACTTTCATGGTGATACTATACCTAATGATGAAAATGAGTGGACCCATAAGACGTCATCCTCCAGTCATCGTTATCGTCTACTATACAGACTTTCTTATAAAAATACCGCTTATGAATCCGTGCAAATATACCTAAAGCAGACATAAAAATGTTCATCTAAATCAATCCTACCTGCATAGGTATCGTTTTTTTAATGCTTATAGATGATAAAATGACATAATTTATTTATATTAAGTTTTTGTACGATTGATATTTTATCAATCGGAGAATACCTATCTCTACAATCTATATTAACTTTAACATTTTTAATAAAATTACCTACTTAGTTACTTACGAGACATTCTAATCTTAATTTTTTCAAATTGTAAGTATATACTTAGGTAGAAAACACATTCACTTTTCTATTGATACCTATACCTACAGAAAACATAAAAATTATTGTACTTTTTAATTACTTACCTAATGAGAAAAATCTGCATGCATTAAAAAAAAATAAAGTCACTGATACGTTAATAGGAGAATAGTAGGTAAACCTGACACAAAAAGTACCTAACACAGAACATTTACAATTTGGTAATCATTTTACTTCATTTTATATATACTTTTTTTTTCTTTTGTCGGCGTCGGGATGTGACGACCCCATCGCCCACTAGCACAAGAATTCCCTTCTGGTGGAGAGGAATTCTTCCGCTAGTGCAGTCAGTCCACCGAACAATGGCGGTCAAACCAGGGCGGTACAAGTACGTGGGATGGGCAGCAGCATCCTGCGTAAAATTGCCGCCACTGCGATCGCCAACCCGCATGCCAAGCGTGGCGATTATGGCATTTTCCCTCCAAATGAGACACAACAAGAAAAAACGGCCCCTAGTCCCCGGCGGCTCCGCTATTCCTGACCATAGTGGTACCGGTCATGGTAACGGCGGGGCAGGGGGTGCGAAGAATCTCCGGCAGATGCCAGGGTACCACAAACAACGACAATTGGCCCTGGCAACATACAACATTCGGACACTGCGGACCGACGAGAAGGTAGCGGAACTAGAGGAAGAATTGAGCGGGTTACGATGGCACATTATAGGGTTATCTGAGGTCCGAAGACAGGGGGAGGACTCGATAACCCTCAAGTCTGGTAACCTGCTCTATTTCCGGGAGGGCGAACAACTGTCCCAGGGTGGTGTCGGGTTCATCGTCCACAAATCCCTCGTGAACAATGTTGTCAAGATCGAGAGTGTGTCGTCGAGAGTGGCGTACCTTATACTCAGAATAACCAAGCGGTATTCGTTGAAGGTCATACAGGTCTACGCCCCGACCTCCGCACACTCCGATGATGAGGTAGAAACTATGTATGAGGATATTTCCCGAGCCATACATAGTTCTAAAACCCATTACAACGTTGTCATGGGGGATTTCAACGCGAAATTGGGCGTTCGAGGCGACCACGAGCTGAAAGTGGGGCAATTTGGATATGGGCGACGAAACACCAGGGGCCAGACACTGGCTGACTTCATGGAGAAAGAGAGCCTCTATATGATGAACTCTTTCTTCAAGAAGCGGGCTTGCCGGAAGTGGACCTGGATCAGTCCTGACGGTGCGACCAAAAATGAGATAGACTTCATTATGTCCACTAGGCGGCATATATTCAGTGATGTCTCTGTGATCAATTCGGTAAAAACCGGCAGCGATCACCGAATGGTAAGAGGCACACTGAATATAAATGTCAAGATCGAAAGATCCCGACTAATGAAGTCTACGCTCCGCCCAGCACCTGCCCAAATCCAAAACCCCGAGAGCTTTCAACTCGAGCTACAAAATCGCTTTGAATGCCTGAGTGACTGCGTAGATGTGGACGATTATAATAACAGGTTCGTGGAAACTGTCCGGACGGCGGGGTCTAAGTTTTTCAAGACCCGCCCTTCAAACAAGACCAAAAAGATCTCCAGCCCAACTCTCAAGCTCATGGAAGAGAGGCGAGGTATGGTTCTAAAGTCCTCTGAAGATGCTTTAGTGTACAGACGGCTCAACAGACAGATCTCCAAGTCATTGACTCGCGACCTTCGGCACTTTAATACTGATAGTATTCAAGCAGCCATAGAGCGGAACCAGGGCTCTAAAGTGTTCGCCAAAGATCTGTCCTTAGGGCAAAGCCGTCTCACTAAGCTGAAGACAGAGGACGACAGAATCGTATCGTCGAAACCTGAGCTTGCAGAGGAGATCGAACGGTTTTACGGACAGTTATACACGACAGCACGACCACCTGTTAACAGTCCGGCAGCAGATCCTAGAGCCGGACTGACCCGACACTACACCGAATATATCCCGGACGTCAGTCTAGACGAGATTAGTACGGCTCTCAAACAGCTCAAAAACAACAGGGCGCCGGGTGATGACGGAATCACTGCTGAACTCCTGAAAGCAGGCGGAATGCCAGTATTAAAAGCCCTTCAGTTGATGTTCAATTCCGTCATATCCGAGGGCAAAACGCCACAGGCGTGGCACAGAAGTGTGGTGGTACTGTTCTTTAAGAAAGGCGACAATACCCTTCTAAAAAACTATAGGCCCATCGCACTTCTAAGCCACGTCTATAAGCTGTTTTCGAGAGTGGTTACGAACCGTCTATCTCGCAGACTCGACGATTTCCAGCCTCCCGAACAAGCCGGTTTCCGTAAAGGCTTTAGCACCATAGACCACATTCACACGCTGCGGCAGGTTATACAGAAGACAGAAGAGTATAACCAGCCCCTATGTCTAGCGTTCGTGGACTATGAGAAAGCCTTCGATTCGGTTGAGATTTGGGCTGTGCTACAGTCACTCCAGAGGTGCCAAGTTGACTACCGATACATCGAGGTGCTGAGGAGCTTGTATGAAAACGCCACCATGTCGGTCCGGCTTCAGGATCAGAACTCGAAACCTATCCAACTGCAGCGAGGTGTGAGACAGGGAGATGTTATATCTCCGAAACTGTTCACCGCTGCATTGGAAGATGTCTTCAAGCTTCTGAACTGGAAAGGACTCGGCATCAATATTAACGGCGAGTACATCTCCCACCTCCGATTTGCAGATGATATCGTAGTCATGGCTGAGACCCTGGAAGACCTTAGCACAATGCTCAATGACCTCAGTAGGGCCTCCCAACGAGTGGGCCTTAAAATGAACATGGACAAGACGAAGATCATGTCAAATGTCCATGTTACACCCACTCCTGTTATGGTCGAGGGTACTACACTCGAAGTTGTTGACGATTATGTATACCTGGGACAAACGGTCCAGTTAGGTCGGTCCAACTTCGAGAAAGAGGTCAATCGCCGAATCCAACTCGGTTGGGCAGCGTTCGGGAAGCTACGGTTCATCTTCTCGTCCGACTTACCGCAGTGTCTCAAGAAAAAGGTCTTTGATCAGTGTGTGTTGCCAGTGATGACTTATGGGACAGAAACGTGGTCGCTCACTATGGGCCTCATAAGAAGGCTCAAGGTCACTCAGAGAGCAATGGAGAGAGCTATGCTTGGAGTTTCTCTGCGAGACCGAATCAGAAATGAGGAGATCCGCATGAGAACCAAAGTTACCGACATAGCTCACCGAATAGCGAGACTCAAGTGGCAGTGGGCAGGGCACATAGCTCGACGAACTGACGGCCGTTGGGGCAGAGCAGTTCTCGAGTGGCGACCGCGTACCGGAAAGCGACGCGTAGGCAGGCCTCCCACAAGATGGACCGACGACCTGGTGAAGGTCGCGGGCAATCGCTGGATGAGGGCGGCCCAGGACCGTTCGTTGTGGCATTCTTTGGGGGAGGCCTTTGTTCAGCAGTGGACGTATTTTGGCTGAAATGATGATGATGATGATGAATCATTTTACGTACAAACCGAAACCGAGATGGAAATTTGCTATTGATAAAATGCAAGCGGTACGAATGAAACTTCCATAATTACCTATATTTATTCATAGCGAGATAAATACATAATAATGTTAATAATGTGAATATCAGTGTGATATCGCTGATAAATATCAATAGTCACGCAAACAATTCAACGATTGGAAAAAAATACAGTAATAACTCAATCGAAGAGTCAGAACATCGGTGTTATCCCAAAAGCTACAAGTAATTAAGGAATAGCTAGTGTGGGTATTGAGGGAGCCGTTAATTTGTCACTCAACAAACAAACAAACAAGTGATTAGCGAGGAGGCTTCAAGCACTTATCAATTCTGGGAAATGTTTGTTTATGCACCAGATATCTATCACGCTGATTATATCTACTGTTTTCCTTGTCACATCGTTAATTACTCACACTTGAAGTCCGTTCATGATATTCATGATTATCGTTGACACTACCGCATAACCTAATCTATCTTCCACCAATTGGTAATATTCAGAACTCAGCACCAGTACACCAGTTTGTTTACCAGTTAGATGGTAATCTCTAATAACTATCACAGCGACAAAATAAGGTCTCAGGGATGGCCATGCATCTGCATATCGACCACTGGTTTTTGTGTAGATACCTATCTATAGGCTGCAGTCATCACTTAATATCCATCTAAACTGCATGCTAGTTGCACTTACGTAACATAAAAAAAAGATTTCTTATAAAAGCTAAATAACATACATACCTAACATACTTACTATTTTGCAGAGAATTGCTGATATAGGTAGGTAGGTAGACAAATGCAAATTTATTCCCAGAAGTAGAACTACATGTGAGTCTTCGAAGTTAGAAGGAAAGTTTAAGTTGAGTTATAATTAAGAGTTTAATTTTACTTTATGCTTATTCATTAGTCGATAACAATTTGTGAACAGCCTAAAATATACTGATCTAGTCAATATTGTATCGTTAGAAATTAATCTTTTAGCAGTAAGTCTTATTAATGTGCAAATGTTTAATTTTAAGAACTTAGTTTGGTAGTTATCGAATAAAATAAGATAATATCAATAAATCGAAATATTTCTTGTGAGTGATATTTATTTGTATAATATACCTAAATATGTTAGTAGATCTAATACGTAGAAAAAAGCTTAGAGATTCCGAATAAAATAGAAACTTGATTAGTTTGCAAAATATCGATGCCTTACTCAACTTAATAATTTTAATTTTCGCTTATCAGACGTGATATAGGTACCTAGTAAGTAAATTAAAATGAAATATTAAAAGTATCTACATACCCATTCCATTAACGAAAACAGACAGAATTTTATTAATTAAAAAGATGGACATAAAAGTATATTTACACTAATTTCTAAATATTATTTCAAACGATAATTATCAAAACATTTCCAGTGAAACCATAAAAAAAGAATTAAGTTTTAAATCAATAAGCACTTTGAAATGCTAACAATATTCGAATCGTTCTGTAAACAATGCATTTTCCTAAAATGTCTAATGATGTAAATACGTAATTAGCCGCACACCTCGCTCGTCTGCCGAATGTTTCACAAACTACGCCGTTCGGTTCCCTGCCACGTTATGCGTTTCAATTGCGCGACCAATATCAATACGCGATACAGGAGGCCCCACTTCGTTTGCAGCTACTTCATTAAATCAACTTTCACTAATTTATTCATACGTGTTCCACAACTCTCGTCTAATAAATATACACTACCGATCACTGAGCGCACCGAATGACTCTATTATTTTATCCACTCCAGACAGGCGGCGCTCAAAGAGGAAGAATGAAATAAAAAAGGTAACGAAAAAGCGAATGAATTAAAACAACATAATCATTTACGATTTAAGACGGAAAAAGAAAGCGGGGTGCCCCTCGACAAACCAAACTTTCTTTGGTACTGTGTGTACCTGTTCCCGAATCTCAAGTGGATGAATTATATCCCGGGGGACTCGAGGGGAGATTACCGAACACGACGGTTATTTCTAATGAAGACGTGTTCGAGTTTTATTTTTAATGCGCCAGAGGTGATATCATTTTCACCTGTTTCACTTTAACTGTTCACTTGCGCTAGGACTCTAGGACTCTACATTTAATTCGTACAAGTTTTGTACGATCGCTCGAGACGTTTTGTTTGTAATGTACGATAAGTTCAAAACGTGCGAACGTTCTTAGATGATAATGAATGTAAACAAAAGGGAGGGTGGATGAGACAGACAAAAATAAATAGATAAATAAAATGCAAATAAACATAAAAGGAAAAGAAGCTTACTCAAGGCCGCGAGCCGCCTGGCCGAGGTGGTAGAGGTGGGGACCTGCTTACTCCTCATGTCCGCAAGCCAACTGGCCGCCAAGCATTCGTACCAACCGCCAACTCCCATAAGCGAGCTCTGCACTTTCATGGAGCGACACCTGGTTCTCACACGTCACTGAGCTATACACGACTAACACTGGCGGCTGCGGAGCCGGCTCCGAGGCGCTGGGTACCGCACGGGACGGGCCCGACGTCAGCGGCGACACTCACATCGGCAGGCGCCCCACACGTTGGCCAAGCTCCACAGGCGGTACGAGTAGCTGTCACCATAGCACCCGAACATCTCATCGGTTCTCGCGACCATGGCCCGCGCGCGCGGACTACGTCTGACTAGCGGCGCGGCGCGCGGCAGAATGATGCCGGCCCGCCTCTCGCCCCGCCCTGCGCGCCCGCGCCCCCCCCACGCCGCCGTACCACCCCGCCACCCCGCCATCCCGCCATCCCGCCAGCTCGACCCCCTTCCTTCCACCTATACTTAATTAGTAGAGTCGGCCTTACCGATACCGTGCCTTGCCGTGTCCCGATGCACCGAGTTTTGCTGCACCCGGTGCAACATTTTACACGTATCATTTACATCATGACTTGTAATTCGCGCACTGCGCGCCTTTCGCTTTGTTTATGTACTACTTTGCACGCTCCACCTTCCCGCTCTACCTGTCTCTATCTAGCGTCTTGTGTTATAATGACGCGTACAGCTATATAACGATGGTTATCTTTGTAAAGAAATGAGGTTGCAGATTTAATCTAGCCGAAGTACTTATATTATTCGTGCGCATTCGATATTTCATTCTCTAAATGTTAACATTATTTCCGAGTAACGTATAAGTAATTTGTATTCCTACATTGCGACTTTGTTCGTTTATATTTTTTATAGGTGATATTTTATTGCGGTTGTAAATAAATTGAGTAAGTTTTGTTTTCAAACAGCTCCATTCAAGCTTCAAAGCGTAGCGTGCGATACGAGGGAGCGCGTGGCGCGTACGCTTTTAGTTCCGCTTTTGGTCACTAGATGGCGGTAGCAGTTGCTTAACTCTGTTTCAAAACTAAATATTCGATAGCTAGATATTATTTATCGTGAAGATGCGCTTTCAGTACTGGTTTATTTAATTATGATGACATGCGTACATTTGAATTTGCTTCACTGATGCTCAACTTAAACAGTAAGTGCATATCGCTCATTTTGTGACTGAACGTTTAGACTTGTAGTAGGTAGGATATACTGTACTAGATTTAAACTCTAATTTAAAAGAACTCTTACTGAGTTTGTTGGGTAGCGGATTTCTTCTCAGTAGTGACTGCACTAGGTAATTTATGATTTCTTGACATTTTGAAAGTATCTGTAAAGATCTATTCGAAATAAAAATATTTTCTTTCTTTCTAAGTATGTATATTTATATACCTACTCTTGCTGACCGTGAGTAAATCAGAAATAGATATTATCAAAATAACATTTAGATATAGCTATTTAAAGGCACCTATTGATAAATACCTACAATTATTGAACTATCTACATAAGAATGTAGAAGTTATTTACGTATCTTAATAAATCAAAGATAAAGAAAAAACGGAAAGAAAAAATTGACTTCGGGCAGGAATCCAACCTGCGACCTCAGGATAACCAGTCCAGTTTATTTTCTAAAGTTCACTCGCATGTGTTATTGCGAAAAATAAATAATAGGTTGGGGAAAAAGTCTTTTCGCATTATAGTATGTATGAACTTGTAATAAAATCTCTTTGGCTGTAGTATTTGTATCTGGCTGGTTTTGGTATCATTGAAAGTTTAAATTTTAAAGAATATAATTGCAAATTCAAATTAGGCAAATGTGTGATTTTCATTTGTTTTTCGAACTGTCAAGATGAGTGAATCTAATGAAAAAATTCGATACATTTTAAAATTTTACTACAAAAAAAGTAAAAATGCAACGCAAGCCGCGAAAAAAATTTGCGATGTTTATGGACCTAGTGCAGTGTCTGTGAGAGTAGCACAAATTTGGTTTAAGCGTTTTCAATACGGAAATTTTGATGTCAAAGATGCACCTCTCTCTGGTCGCCCTATTACGGATAAAATGGATGCCATTTTTGAAAAAGTGGAGCAAGATCGACATATCAGTAGTTACGACGTAGCTGAAGAACTGAGAATTGATCACAAAACAGTTTTGACGCCTCGATATTTGGGTACCTCACGAGCTTACTGAAAGAAACCTAATGAACCGTGTACTCATTTGTGATTCTTTATTACGACGTAATGAAACCGAATCGTTTTTGAAGAAGCTGATAACTGGTGATGAAAAGTGGATCACGTATGACATGAACGTGCGAAAAAGGTGGTGGTCAAAGGCCGGTCAGGCTTCACAGACTGTGGCGAAACCCGGGTTAACTCGCAATAAGGTGATGATGTGTGTGTGGTGGGATTGGAAGGGCATTATTCATTATGAGCTATTACCACCAGGCAGGACTACCGATTCTGAACTCTACTGCGAACAACTGATAAGATTAAAGCAAAGCAAGAATTTGAGAGAAAGCGACCGGAATTGATCAACAGAAGGGGTGTGGCGTTTCATCATGATAACGCTAGACCTCACACATCTATAGCCACTCAGCAAAAATTAAGAGAGTTTGGCTGGGAGGTGTTAATGCATCCGCCGTATAGTCCTGACCTTGCACCTTGAGATTTCCACCTGTTTCGGTCTCTTCAGAATTCTTTATGCAATGTTAGGTTAACATCACGAGAGGACTGCCAAATCCACTTGTCGCGGTATTTTGATGAGAAGTCCTAAATTTTTTATAGCAATGGGATCATGTCCCTACAAGATGGCAAAAGGTTATCGAACAAAATGGTACATACATACTTTAGTTAAATTTAAATAAACTATATTAAAAAATGTTTTGAATTATCTTAAAAAATGCGAAGAAACTTTTTCCCCAACCTATAGTACAAATCAAAGACAATAATGATAATAAATGAATGTTATAGGTATCCTAAACACTGCAAGTCGAGGTCCACATTCATGCGCATATACCTACCTATTAGGTATTATGTAGGTACCTCCATAAACATAAATGTAATGAACTAGATTCTGGAAGTGCCTAATACTAGTAGTTGTCTATAATGGGTATATGATAGGCAGGTCAGAACTTATCTTTGACCATACGTGAAGTAGGTACCTACCGTCCGAAAGCGGGATCAAGAGTTTTCGGATCGGTAGGTAGGTATGAATGAAGAGAGTAATTAAAGTAGAAAAGGCACGGAAGGTGCCTATGTCGGGATCGTGATGTTTGGCATCTTCGTTCTCTGGCTACCCCGTAAGAGCAACCGGCATGAAGATTCTATTCGTCTTCTGATACATTATTTAAGCAAAAGATATATTTAATTAGTAAGAGTAATCAATGAGGGAAGAACAGGATTGACAAGCAATTACTTTCAGCCTAAGATAAAGCCTAAGGTACCAACAGCCACACTGTCCTCACGACTAGGTGTATACTATTAGGTATATAACAAATCAATCCTCATTTGATACCGCAAAGTTCTTTTTTAAGCGATCTGGTTGAACCAAATCATCAACTTAGTAAGCTATAAAATGTTTTTAAATCAGTACTTATAACTTTTCATTTTGATAGTCTTACAAATGTTTTACAGTCTACTCGCCGCTAGATGGCGCTGAACAGTTACAATATTTAAATAATATTATTATACGTTCAATATTTTAATACATATTATTATGTATTTCTTTTTATTGTTTTAAAAACGGTGTCGCTTATTTTACTTATTACATACTTATTATTATGTGAACGACGATAAAGCAGTCCAACACTGTTCTGTGGTACAAGCCTGTTATATTTAGGAGTTTAGGAGCTACAATAAATATATACCTGTACTTATAGGTAAGTATAATATTTAGAATAACACAAAAACATTTCAAACATTTGTTATAAATTTAGTATTTAATTTGAAAATAATAATAAGTTAATTTATTTTTTATGTTTTGTGAAATTGGTAAACAAGTATATTGACATTTACTGGTGGTAGAGCTCCAGTGACGCAGCTAGCGGGCGTAGGCTTCCACCACATTACCATATCTACTTACATTCAGGGCTACTGTGTCGCGGTCAGGTGGTAATGTACTACATTCCGCTTTGCTCCGGTATTGTGACCAATAATAATGCATCTTGTAAAACTAATTGAGTGTCCCAACGAAATCTAAATAATTTATTCATCTTGCTCTGGTTTTATCTGCTCGCTTTAAAGACTATTAGCTGGTCAGCATATCACTTGTGAGCAACTGGACCGATTAGATTGAATCAGACAATAAAGCTCGATTCACACAGAAAGCGGGTGCGGCCGCGGGTCGTTGGCGGGTCGGCCACGGGCACGTTATGCGTGCTTGTATTATCAACTCTTGGACATTATAAAGACATACCCCCTTATTCATAAGTGTATTTTAGCTAAAGTGTTGCTAATCTCTCCCTTGTCTTTTTCTAACCTGCACATTTAACAATGCAACTGACAAAGACAAAGCATTATATAGCTAAAACGTATAGAATAGAATAGAATAGAAAATATTTTTATTTCGAATAGATCTTTACAGATACTTTCAAAACGTCAATAAATCATAAACTACCTAGAGCGAATAACCATTACATATAGTAAAAGCAAAATCATATATAAATAGTTAATTAAAAATTAGAATTTAAACTACTTGGTTAAAACATACTCGTAATAATCGTAAAATTTTTCAATTCCTTCAATGATAATAAATGAAGAAAAAGAAAAACTTATTCGTCAAGATCAATGTTATTCACTTAGCAGAGTTCCAAGTGCAGTCACTACTGAGAAGAACTCCGCTACCCAACAAACTCAGTAGGGGCTCTTTTATATGAGAGCTTAAATCTAGTACAGATTACGGCCCTGTAATTTCAGGCACAGAGGCATATCACCTAATGCCTCAGGAGTGGCAGCGCATCTGCATTTTGACCTCTGGTCATTGTGTGGGTGTCTATAGGCTGCAGTCATCCCTTAACATCAATGTGAACTGTATGCTTGTTTGCCACTTTTATTACATAAAAAAAAAAAAAAAAAAAAAAAAGATTAGGTATCGTGAAAAATCAAATAATGTCAACGTCCATAGCATAGATGCAAATAAACTGCTATCTACTAAATGTGATGTAGCCCCTGCAAACCAAAACAGACCAGTCCCCACCAACAGCACCCGTTCACGATTATGACGCATGTGACAGCCATTGCCCTCCTCGATCATTTTAGAGGGAAGTGAGCAACCCGCCACACGACACCGTCAAAGGCAAAGACATTTAAGCGTGCATGACTGTTCCGGATATGCATACGGCAAAATAAAAGATGGAATTCATTTTCAGCCAGTATCACGAAATAGCCTGGCAGCGATCGCTATAATCCCAAGACGTATTATCATTAAGATAATCACAGGTCTTATAGTAATTACATTTATATAAACGTTCTTTCATTACTTTCATAAATTTATTGATCGATAGACTTTGAATGTTTTTGGAGATTTGATTAAAGAACCGTATACATTGATCTCTAAAAGAATTACTGACCCTATTCAGCCGCGTTGCATGCATGGACAATTTGTATCTACTGAACGTTTATGAATAAGGGGGATAAATTTTTCGCAAAACATTGCGGCGACGACGGTTTCTTCAAAAGCAATAACATTGACAAATCCTGCTAATAGACAGTCAACAAACGAATGTTGCCAAATTGAAGAAAAAATGGTTAATTATTTTAATACTTACATATGAAATAATGACTTTCATTTAATCATTCTGAAATTAGCTGCCATAGCCTATAGCTTTCAAAACAGCGTTTTTATAGCTTCTATTACTTGGCTCGTACAAACACTGTAGGTATTTATGAACACATTCAACATTTCTTTAATTGTGATCAGTGGTGAGACTTACAAACTATTGCTTTGTTAATAATAACAAAACATCTCGCGACCCGCACACGTAGCCGTGTATATACGTACAGGAGAATATGTGTATTGCGACAAATTGAACGACGCTACGCCTGACCCGCACCCGCGCCCGCTTTCTGTGTGAATTGCGCTTAAAGAAACAAAAATATGAAATGATGACCGAAAAGGTATAAATTCGGAGAAATGTGGTTTTATTCTGAACTCATCATATGACTCATCGAACGATGAAGGTGCGTCATTCTCACACGACGAGATCTGTCAGTTAAGAAAGTGCTTACGTATTAAACTTCAGCCTCTATTCCCTGGAGGCGTTGGCAATTATATTCAAACAGACTATGTTATGTTTTTCCCAAGTTGCGAGTCTATTGACATCTTCGCGCACATTATCAAACTTTGAAGGTTGCGTTGGGGAAGCTTGCTTTTGAAAAGTGTAAAAATCTTTCCGTCCCGGAGATCAAACTCGATTGTCAGTGTGAATGTCGATAAGTAACTTACACGCACGACTATTCCAACACTGCTGAATATAATATTTTCAGTCAACATGTCCTAACTCCTAACGGTTAAATAGTGCTATGGCTTCCAGCGTAGCAGCAGGATAAAATTATGGTTTTCAGACGCAAGTCTTTTGGTACGTTATTATTTTATTTATTAAACGTATTATAAAGCCTATCGACTCTACATTTATTTCATGTTTTTTTTTTGTTTAACAATAATTATAATAGTACTCTTTATGGCATACCAGAAGTACATCCGGTTAAAATGACATTTTTTTATGTAATGGAAGTGGCAAACAAGTATGCAGTTCACATTGATGTTAAGTGATGACTGCAGCCTATAGACACCCACACTGAGTCTAAGGTTAAAATGTAGATGCGTTACCACTCCTGAGGCCTAAGGTGTTATGCCTCTGTGCCGGAAATTACAGGACCGTACATTACCACCTGACCGAAACACGATAGTTCTGAACACTACCATTTAGCGGCAAGTATATTAAGTAATGCGGTGGTGTTTACGCCCGCGAGCTCCGTCACTGGAGCTCTACCACCATATAATGTAAGGACATATTTGACAATGGTCGGCCTCATCGCTAGAAGAGCGATTTCTTCCAGGCAACCCAACAATCGAAAGAGATAAATAAATAATAATTATGTTTAATGTGAGCTTAATATTTTTTTTAACTCTTTCTTGTCTTCATATTATATTTGCCTAAAAATAATATAGTGCCTCAGTAGCCTAGTGGTAGCAGGCCACTACTAGGTACTACGCTAGGGTCCTGGGTTCGATATCTGGATCGGGTGCTATCAGAAATAACGGTTTAAAATCTTTTACCTCTGATTCTATCACGATTTTTTCATTTTCTGGAGGTTTCCGAGTACCTCGGAGATTGGTAATGTGCCTGGAGATGTCAACAGGTTCGCCACCTGTTACATGGGCCAAAAACATAATCGGCGAATCGTGGGTGTTTGCATGTATGCTTGAATGCATGTGTTTACCTCTGACTACCTCTGAAGTTACGTTTTTTACGTTACGTTTTTAACATTTCTTGATGAATTTAACGAGGCCAATAACTAGCATAATAAACGTACCTTTTCAATAGTAGGTACCTACACAAATAATTAAGTAACCACAATTATACAAAGAATACCCATAAGCCACAACAAACACAAAATGTATGTCATTGTATTTATTTACGTACCCATAAAGTTATTTCCGTTCGGTCTACCATATCGTCACGTATGGATTAATTAAAATATTTAATGAGTTGGTAACCACGTTTATAACATTTGCCGCGTTGTAAAATTTGCTAATAAACCGCCGTAAATCACCCAAACAAAGACCTGCAACTACACGCCAATAATTGTATGGCCGTTTACCTCCGAACCTGTCATCGAGCAAATTTCAACTATACGGCATTCACGTAAAGCTAAAATTCGATTGCTAGTAAATATTTCAGATGCACACAATAGCATCTTGTCACACGTGTGTTGCATGTGCGCGCGCACCTTTGTCAATTTTGTAATTTACACCAATCTTTGTTTCTAAGCTGTAGTGTGAAATTTGTATACTTTGTCAATAGGTACCTTTGAATACCTTTTTCAAGCAACACGTGTCTGTAGAAGATGCACCGACTGAGCCGGGTTGAGTGGATATTGTGTTGCGGGTACTTTTTGATGGTTTTGTTATTTATGGCTTTAAGGTACGATATTGTACATTTTGGTTATCTTTTACATCTATATCTATAAAAAATAAATAAAATTGGAGTGTCTGTTTGTAATATAAGAAGAACGGTTTTTTACTAAATGCATATGTAGGTATGTATACACGGGACATATAGCAAAACAACATTTTTTACTATTCTTGTCTGTCTGTCTGTTTGTCCCAGCTTATCTCGGGAACGACTGGATCGATTTTGACGGGACTTTCACTGGCATATAAGGAGTAACTTAGGCTACTTTTATACTAGCTACCCTACGACTTCATACAGGTAGATATTGAACAATCATAAATTTTCACGCGGACGTAGTCGCGGGCACAACTAGTTAAAAATTATTTATATATATATACATATATAGATGATTATAATAATGACTCCGTCACTGGAATTCTGCTCTCAAATAGCTCAACGGACACTGACGGAGCTCGCGAGCGTAGCATTACCTTATGCAGTTGCAGCAGTGTTCAGCACTATCGTGTTCCGGTTAGATGGTGATGTATGGCCCCGTAATAACTATCACAGTGTAAGAGGTGGCAACGCATCTGCATTTTGATTTCTGGTTTTTGTGGACATCGGCTGCAATCATCACTTTAATATAAAAATAATAAATAAAAAAAAAATACGCTTACACTCACAGCCCCACAGTAGGTATAAACCTGTGTCGTGGGTGCCGTTGTACACATACAACACATACATTTATACATAATAATATTCATGTGAACTGCATGCTTGTTTGCCATCTGTGTTATACAAAAAAGTTGATATTATGTATCGTATGCCCATCCCGCATATTTGATTAGGTACCTACTTATTAGTCATATATATACATACTTATTCGAATCCGCGGCGTCACTTATTGTATGTGCGAAGTTCGCGGAACAAAGGTCGTGAATACAGGCTCTTTGTTGTTACAAAATTAGTCCATTTAGTAGGTCGGTATGTCAATACATTTATAATTATACCTAATAGTTTTTTTATGTTATAATAGTGGCAAACAAGCATACAGTTCACATTGATGTTAAGTGATGACTGCAGCCTATAGACACTTACACAATGACCAGAGGTCAAAATGCAGATGCGTTGCCACTCCTGAGGCTTAAGGTGTTATGCTTCTGTGCCGGAAATTACAGGGCCGTACATTACCACCTGACCGGAACACGATAGTGCTGAACACTAACTACCATTTAGCGGCAAGTACTTATATTAGGTAATGCGGTGGTGCCTACGCCCGCGAGCTTCGTCACTGGAGCTCTACCACCAGTAAAAAGTGTTATCATACAATTAGTTCAAATAGTAGGTCGGTATGTCAATACATTTATAATTCTTCTAGTGGTAGACCTCCAGTGTAGGGACTCGCGGGCGTAGGCACCACCGCATTACCTAATCTATCTGCCGCCAAATGGTAGTGTTAAGCATTATCGTGTTCGGGTTAGATAGTAATACCACACACGTTCGTTTTCTTTAGACTGTGGTACAGACGGTGATACATCGCTCCGTTATAATAACAATCACAGAAACAAAACCAGCGAATCGTGGGTGTTTGCATACTTTGCACGTGTGCTTGAATGGATGCATCTTTACCTCTGCATACCCCTTTGGGGGTTACAAGCGTGAAGTTACGTTACATTATAATAATAAGGTACAATACTCTCTCACAATGTGTTCACCGATGTGATTGTAAGCTTGTTTGTTGTAACGACATTAAATAATTATTTAATTAAAGAAAAATGGAAAGAAAATTTCGACTTCAGGCGAGACTCGAACTCGCGACCTACTGGGAATCTAGTCCAGCCGCTCTTCCAATTGAGCTACTGAAGCCCTGCCCGATTTGTCAAATCTTTCCTTCACATCTATTGCATTGCTTTATGGTAGCAGTAGCGCCATCTATTACCAACTATGCTAGTTAGGCAACCGATATAATAGACTTTTCAGTTTATTGAATATCGTAAAGAAGTCGCTTTTACCCTTAATAATTGTTTTTATATTATTTCGCATTAATACATGCTTGTGAAATATATTTTTTTTCTTTCCATTTTTCTTTAAAAATAAAATATATTTCACAAGCATGTGTTACTGCGAAATAATATAAAAACAATTATTTAATTGACAAATGCTATTATAAAATTAGTGAATATTATGTAAATGTAAAATAATTTAATTTATCTTTTTCTTAATTAATAAGTAATGACATGTATTAGATATTATTATTATATAAGGATATTTAAAAATTTGTTATACCCTTGCATGCTTCATGTGTCTTGATGTCATAAGTCATAATGTCACGAAACATGTTTGGGTATGCAAATAAAATTGAAATTGTAATTGTCACGACAACATACATAAATGAAACCACATCCCTGTGGACCTTGTCTTGTTATTAAGAAATTATTTTTTGGTTATTAGTTGCAGTAGTCATGAATGAATTTAATTTGTGCAACTCATAGTGTTTATGAATCGACACTAATGACACATACATTGCATTTCCTAACTCGAATGTTCACGTTATTTATTTGCATTAGGGGCCGTTCATAAAACACGCTAAACTAAGACTTTCTGACCCCCTTCCACCTATTGTTACGCTGGTTCACACTATCTGGAACCCCCCTGAAAATTTAACGTCACAAAAACTAAGATCCCTCCCTGAATATGACAATTTTTCTAATCAGGAATAGTCTAACGAAATAATCTATACATATATACTTACAAATGAATAAAATTGGGGTGTCTGTTTGTAATATTAAAATAACCGCTTTTTACTAAATGCATATGTATGTATTCACGGTACATATACCAAAACATCATTTTTTACAATTTTTGTCTGTCTGTCTATTCGTCTGTTTGTTGGGGCTAATCTTGGGAACGGCAGGACCGATTTCGACGGGACTTTAACTGGCAGATAGCGGATGTAATAAGGAATAACTTCGTCACGTTGCCGTGCACCCCGCGCCCCCACTGTCACATTCTGTCACGCTCAGCGAGACTACTCACCCCCTTATATGCGAATGTATTTAATGGAAAGCCCCTTTACCTAAGTAACGTTATATTTTTTTTACCTATTACCAACTAACTACCTACCTGCTATCATAACTATTTTTTTTTTTCGGAATATCTGTGAACCTGTGACCTCAGAATAATTGTTACTAGTCCAGTCGCTGTATCACTAAGCGCTACCCCCCACGACCTCGGTAGCTCAGTTGTAAAAGCGGCTTGACTAGTTTTCTAGAGGTCGCAAATTGGAATTCTTCGGGCGGACCTTAATTATTCTTTCAATTTTTAAGGTCTGAATCTGTAAGAGTTCTCAGACAGTGGTTTCTCCTGGACTCTCTCTTTTGAACCTTCTTTCGTCCGTTGCTATTACGAATTGATCAATTTTTGGTATTACATAACTTTACCGGGATATCTGGCGCTCTACACTCTCTGCCTACCCCGTTAGGGACCTGGCGTGAAGATACATACATACATACATACATAACTTTATCTTTCTAGCACTCGTCGCGTTGTTCGTGCTTTGTGTGATCAGGGGCCATACCATCTCTTGTAGCAGTCTTCAGTCTTATTGTAATCTTACTTTGTTTTGACGTACGACGAACAGTCGAAATATAGTCTAAATTTGCCTTGACTTTTGTTATACGTCAAAACAATGTTAGATTGAAATGAGTCTGCCATAAGAGATGGTGGTAATGCATCTAGTGATCACCGTTCTAACTTAACCTAGCTGTTTCGATTTAAAAAGAAAACATTATCTACGAAACGTCCATGATTGTATCGTTCTTTCGGCGAATCTCTCAAAAATGAAAGGTCTTGTTGCTGATCAATTCAATTTTTCCACCAGTGAGTTTAATCTTTAATAACTCTGATATCATTTTGCTGAGATAAGTTTCATATATTAAGTGTAAATAAAGGGCACCTGAAAATAAATAAAAGCAGTTTTCCTTGTAAGAAATATCCACTAGTATGAAACATACACACATGGAAAAATAAACAAAGGTAACCCGAATATATTATCAAAGATAATTAACATTTAATTTAGCGAAACTCCCGTTTTGAATATGGAATGTGGTGTTTATTTTTAAATTATCGTTTCGTGCCAGGGGCGGTGTGCAGTGAATGTGCCCACCTCGCGCCACGTGTGATCGGCGGTGTGGTCCCGGCCTTGCATTGTCCCGCACTTTATGGCTTGCGGTGTAGCTAGGGATGCCACGTTTTAATTCAATAAATTTCAAGAAACTATAAGGGTTCCTTCTTTACTACAGAACCCTAAAAATGAAGCAACACAATAATAGTACCGCTATTGGAATGGTTTGACCGCCTTTGTTCGGTTGACTGACTGCACTAGTGAGAGAATTCTCCTCCAGTGGAGGACGATGGGGTCGTCACGTCCCGACGTTATATTACTTTGTTTTAATTTATCGTCAAGTAGCTGTTGCCCGCGGCTCCGCCTGCGTGTATGACGCTTTTCGTGTAACCTGTGGAAACTCATCAAATAATCTCATGCCATCCCACAGAAACATTTTTCGGGATAAAAACTATTCTATGTGTTAATCCAAGTTGCCCTCTATGTGTGTGCCAAATTTCATAAAAATCGGTTAAGCAGTTTTTGCGTGAAGGAGTAACAAACACACAAACCAAAACTTTTACTTCTTTCGCATTTATAATATTTATATATGTATACAATACGATATACGATTGTTTTTTCATACCTACGCGAAATGAGAAACATAACATAGATTTTGGACCTTCGCTTTTGCCACAAGAGAAAGGTGAATATTATTGATTTTTACTGTTTCTACAAAAGATATACGGGTTAGTCTGTATGTGTGAACCTTCACGCCAGGTCCCTAACGTGGTAGGCAGAGAGTGTGGAGCGCCAGATATCCCGGTACTGACACACCTCCCGTGCCTCATCTACATTCATCATTCTCTTTATACACGCACGCCGATTCCTAAGACTTTTGACCACACCATCAGACAGTACTCGACCTATTTGGTCATGGTAGGTCAATCTTCTCGTCTAGTCAGTCAGTCAGTTAGTCTTTATTTACGGGGTAGTAAAGCTTTTATTTCTATCTATCTAGGAGTTAATTTTATTTCGGGAGAAAAACTATCGCAAGGCCTTCTTGAATATCACCAGGCTTTATGAAATATGTGTTGTTATTTCCGAAACTAGAGATTGTGTATTGTAGTGTGTGCACGTGTGTGTGTTGACCGCAATTCAGTGGCGAAACGGTGGATTGAGTTACAGGATAATTGACAGAATGTATAGATCAACATGTTAGGTATGCAGGCAGCTACGTGACTACTCCACCGTCCACTAATGGGTGAAGGAAAAGATAATACTTTCGCTCAAGTCAGTCACTCGAACTATGGCGGTCAATACAACCAATATGGCTATAGTAAATACAATATTGCGGTATGGGAAGCAGGTGTAATAAAGCTACCACTGCGATCGCAAATCCGCATGCCAAGCGTGGCGATTATAAAAAAGTAAAATACGCTTACACTCACAGCCCACTGACGGGTCCATAGTAGTTATAAACCTGTGTCGTGGGTGCCGTTGTACACATACAACACATCCACAAGCACCCAGACCCGAAACAAATATCTGTAGGCATATATCCCGTTATGGAGAGGTTTTGGTCCAACGTCTTCCGGCTGACTTCATGATTATGAAAGAATAAAAACCTTTGAATCTGTTTGGACCTATATCTCCTAAACTGCTACTGCGTGTTACGAACTAAATTAATTAAATCATCATCATCGTTTCAGCCAAAAGACGTCCACCGCTGGACAACGGGCTCCCCCAAAGATTCCCACAACGAACGTTCCTGGGCCGCCCTCATCCACGATTGCCCGCGACTTTCACCAGGTCGTCGTTTCATCTCGTAGGGGGCCTGCCTAGTCTTCGTCTTCCGGTAAATATACATGAAATAACGTTAACAAACTACACAAGCTATAAGCTCTGGTGTTTTTCACAGAACCATTTTCACTAATAACGGGGTCATTAGTGAAAAAGATTCTGTGAAAAACAACCAGGCCCATCCAGTGAACAAACCTTTTTTTACCTGTGGAAAATGCCTCACACATCTCTGAGGAGAGGGGTGGGTTATGTACTCCGGCACAAGAAAAAGACCCGTTTACCCATTAAAACCCCTGGGTGTTCTAACTCGTCCGCCATTAGTGATGGGGTCACAGGAACGCATTAGCATACATCCGTGACCCCGCTGGCATCCAGTGACAACCCTACGCTAAGCCCGCATACCTACTGGCGCGGTGAAACAATGGAATGGCTTACCTTGTGTAACGTATTGTACTAACGGTTCTCTTTCAATATAGGTGGGCATATTGTTGTCTTTGGATAGGTCACAGTTTAGTGGCAGCTTCAATTACATACTTTAAAAAAAATTGAATAGGGGTTGATTACTTCATTAAAAAATGTCAAGTTTTTATAACCTCAAAGAGATAGGCTGTCGATGCATGTAGGTATACATTCACGATTAATTTGATTGTTTAGTACGATTCCGTTCACCAAAAGGAAAAATGGAACCTTATAAGACCATTCGTGTGTCTGTTTGTCCGTCTGTCACAGCCATTTACTACGAAACTATTGGGCCGATGGAGTTGAAATTTTGTTAAGTAAATATTTATACCAAAATATGCAGACGTAACGTATTTTTTTTTCTATGTCGTGAACTGGCAAACAAGCATACAGTTTACATTGATGGTAAGTTATATTGTAGCCTATTAACAACAACACGAAACCAGAGTTTGTCTGAGCTTAGGCCTAGAGGTTGCCACTCTTAAGGCTTAAGGTGTTATGCCTGTGTGCCAAATATTATATTACCACCTGGCCGGACCACGACAGTGCCGAATAATACCATTTCGCAGCAGATAGATTATAATATATTATTATGTATATGGTAAAGCGGTGGTGCCTACACCTACGAACTCCGTCACTGGAGCTCTACCAATAGGCTGAGAAATGAAGTAAGAGAAGTGCAATTCAAATGAATACGTACCTTAAAAGCCCCATAAAATATAACTGACAGGTACACTAACACTTAACTTACTGGTGGTAGAGCTCCAGTGCATTACCTAATATACTTGCCGCTAAATGGTAGTGTTCAGCACTATCGTGTTCCGGTCAGGTGGTAATGTACGGCTCTGTAATTTCCGGCACAGAGGCTTAACACCTAATGCCTCAGGAGTGGCAGCGCATTTGCATTTTGACCTCTGGTCATTGTGTGGGTGTCTATAGGCTGCAGTCATCACTTAACATCAATGTGAACAGCACGCATGTTTGCCACTTTTATTACATAAAAAAAAAAATTGAAAAACGTCAGAATACTTTACATAATAATATTGTTTGTCTAATACAATGTGTAATGGTCACATTTTCTGTACAATAAAGCAGAGCAAGTGTTCTCACGGCTGCAGTGAATTGGTGGCAACATCTGGCGAGGATAGTAAACAGGTAAACACCAACCAATATATTATATACGATTGCACATTAAAGTTCAAGCTGAGCGTCCACTACAGGCAGTTCGAAATAGGGACAGAGCGGCGAGCATTATTAATTATTGAGTAGGAGGTTTATTACATTTTTTTCGCTTTGTTTCTGACTGAGTTTTTGTTTTTTTTTTTGTCATTTACTTAGTACGTATATTAATATGTAAGCAATATCAATAATGTTTTGTATCATCTACCAAAGTGATATTAACAGCATAGGATATTACTTTCATCCGTAGTGTGAAATGTCAAAATAAATCATCTCTCGAGTCTAACTTATATCTAACTAGCTGTTGCTCGCGGCTCCTCCCGTGTGTAGATTGTTTTTCGCGTAACCTGTGGCGACTCATCAAATCATCCCATGGCATCCCACAGGAACATTTTTTGTTCAACACAGTTGACAGAATCCGTGGCACTCCATCTTGACGCGCTTTTTTGAATTGGATGTAGGTATGTATGTATGAAATCTCATGACAGCCTTATAGTTCACGTGGCAAGTGGCGAATGAAAATGCCTCTTAGCCTTAATATTTTTTTATATTGTTGCAGTTGAAACCTCATTGAGACCAACCGGTTTAAGGTATTGCTGTCAACTTGCGGGTCAAGTTGGGTCTTGTATTCAGGGCGGGATCACACCACGCCTGCTGTAGCATCATGTAAGAGGCAGGTGCGGTGCGATGTGGTTTCATATAGGTAGCAGGTGGATTTTTTAGTTGCAATGCGGCACGAAATTTCTGTTCGTACATTCCGTTGATGGAAAAAAACCTAAGACAACAAAAACATCTTAGAATTTTAAGGAAACTGTCAGAAAGCACAAATTTTATAGTACGGTGCTGTTTTCATCACATGCAAATTATAGTTACCTTTAAATAACTTGTTCGAAATACTTTGAATAATAGAAAAACTCGTGTTTTGTAGTTGATCCCATTCAGTGGATGTAAACATGCTCGGCGTAACGTTGCGGTGGTGTCGGTCTGTAGTGGACGCTCAGCTTTATAATGTCCTTACCTGACCAATACCACATTTACCGGTTGATAAACAATCAGTAGGTATGAAACATCGGTTATTTTCAGTACTACCACAAAGGTGAGTTTATGATACTGTTTAGCTTAGAGTGCGGTTTTGAATTTTGTTCCTACACTACAAATATGGTTTGTATGGTTTGTGAATATATGTTTTCATTTCATTGATATAATTTTAAAAAATGCATACTACATATTTATCGGCTTCCTCTTTTATTACATGAAATTAAGTAGTAAATAGAAGCGCTAAATGCTATTTTTCGAGAGATATGTACCCAGATGAGATCATAAGCACACCGCGGACACTCCGCCAAAATCTCCGCCGTCTCTATTACACAGACATCAACCAGTGACGTGTATTTACACGTGCAGCTGTGTGCGTAGCACGTATATACGTAGTATGATTACTTATTCTCTGTCATAAGTTTTGGAATGTTTTGACTGTGCTGCTGATATGATTTTATTTTACATCGTTGTAATGGTAACCAAGTATACAATTTACATTGATATCAAATTAATACTGTAAGCCTATAAATATCCACAAAACCAGAAATTTCATTATAGACAATGGCGAGTGTTCTGCTAAATTGTTCAACATGGTGCCACCGTCTCTTTTCCTGTACCGTACTACCCGCCGAAGAGAGAGGTTCCACCCTCACTGACTGTACACCTGGCAGTGTTCTAACGTGTAAATTGTGGAATGAACTTCCCTCTGAAGTGTTCCCCTGATTGCTCAATTTTTCCTCAATTTTAATCCCTAATATGTGGTTCTTCAAAAATGGCATCAAAAGAGCCCTTCAGGGCTGGCAGCACGTTGGCAATTCTGCTGGTGTTACGAATATTCACAGGCAACGGTAACCACATTCCGTCATGTGGCTCGTCTGGTTGTCTGGTCAACCTAAATACAATAAAAATATAGACTCGGTGTCACTCTTGAGTCGTAAGGTGGAATGCCTTTGTCTGTGTCAAAAATTACCGGTCCATATTACAAAATTATCGCCTGACTGAAAAACCATTGACCATTACCATCAATAAACTTTGACACGAAAAGATTCGCTGAATAACTAAATAAAAACTAACCCCCTTATTAATAAACGTACATTAGATACGTTTTAGCGATAGAATGCTTTGTCTTTGTCAGTTGAATTGTCAAATGTGCAGGATAGAAAAGAACAAAGGAGACATTAGCAACACTTTAGCTAAAATACGTTTATGAATAAAGGGGTCAAGCTTTTGTAAGAAACTTTTCAAATGAATACTAATTATGTAATTGAAAATAAATATTCATACAAGAGAATGAGAAAAAAAATAGCAAGAATTACACAATAACATACTCTATAGTTCCACATCTATCCCGAGTCGATATCGAATCGATATCTAGGCGATAAAGAAGCCGATAAAAGCACGGTGCATTATCGACCGCCCGCATTCACTACCTATTATTAGGTTTGTATGTATTTGTGATTTTGACGGTTATTTGTTACATGTGGGAATATTTTTAACAATACGATATAATATTGAAAAGAAAATAAATATCGTTTATTGATCTACATCATATTGAGTGAATAAGTCAACAAGTAGGTACTTATAACCATAGAAATAATTGCTCATTATGAACTGCGATATAATTTTATCTCGTATTTTTATATGTAAAGGTGGCAAACGAGCATGCAGTTCACATTGATGTTGAGTGATGATGGCCGTCTGTAGAAAAAACAATGCATTACACCCCTGAGACCGTATATGTTGTTTCTGTGAAAGTTATTACGGGGCCATACATTACCATCTTACCGGAACACGATAGTGCTGAACACCACAATTTGGCGGCAGATAGATTATGTATTTTTATATGCTATGAAAGTGGCAAACAAGAATGCAATTCACATTGATGTTAAGTGATGACTGCAGCCTACAGACACTTACACAAAGACCAGAGATGCGTTACCACTGCGGAGGTCTAAGGTGTTATGCCTCTGTTCCGGGAATTACAGGGCCGTACACTACCACCTGACCGGAACACGAGAACACCATTTAGCGGCAAGTATACCTATTAGGTAATGCGGTGGTGCCTACACCCGCGAGCTCTGTCACTGGAGCTCTACCACCAGTTAAAAAAGAATGTATACCTATGCCCTCGCGAAACGATCTGTGAAAGGCTTAGTTAGTTAGTAGGCGTTTGCCCCGTTGAGTTTCGCCCGATGCGGGTGGAACGACCACGTCTATTTATTTTTAAAGAAATATTTGTTCAGTCAGAATGTAAAATCTTAAGAAGGGTGATATATTATAATTGTGATATTGTTCATTATCGATATACTCGTATTATTCTTTTATTATATTTAAGTATTTAAACCATACTTTACCTCCAGTAAAATTACAGTAAAGTAATTTATTTACAAACATTACAATTTTATGCAAATTCGCAACAGCAATGATAGTAACATTTTAAAATACTAAATTCAATTCTGCCAGGTCAATACAATATACCTAGTATTATAAATACACTTGGTACTTTTACTGGTGGTAGAGCTCCAGTGACGGAGCTCGCGGGCGTAGGCACCACCGCATTACCTAATATACTTGCCGCTAAATGGTAGTGTTCAACACTATCGTGTTCCGGTCAGGTGGTAATGTACGGCCCTGTAATTTCCGGCACAGAGGCATAAGACCTTAGGCCTCAGGAGTGGTAACGCATGTGCATTTTGACCTTGGTCTTTGTGTGGGTGTCTATAGGCTGCAGTCATCACTTAACATCAATGTGAACTGCATGCTTGTTTACCACTTCCATTACATAAAAAAAAAAATAAGAAAAAATAAGAAAAATATGTTTAAGCACCTACGTTCCAGTTTTGTTGCAATGACTAATGAAATGAATAAAATAAAATGTATTTTTGCAAAGGTACGAGTATTACTGTTGTGTTAGGTAAGAGGAAAAAAAACCCGGTATTTAGGTGAGGTTACACTGGTGTTGCCCATTTTTGTAGAAATTAGATTTGGTGGTCAGTCCAGGTTAGTGCTGCATATAAACACTTTATTTTAGTCATTAAGTAGTAAATAAGCATGTTCACAATAAAGGTAAGTGAATATTGTACTCTCTAGATATCTAGATATAAGACAATTTATAGTACTTTTAGGAATTGCAAATTAAACTATTGTGTTGCTCTGAAAAATCAAAGATTTATTTTAAAATTTATACACAATAAATATATAACAGTTTTACTACATACAGTGTAATATCTTACCTGAGAAAATCAAAGAAACGACAATTAAAGTTATTATTTGATTTGTCAATTCCCTCTTTACATAATTATGTTTCATAATAGTTAAACATTCTCTCTAATCTTCAATAAAACATTTTTCAACATTTGATTTTTCTATAACATGTCATCTCCTAGGTGATGACATGTGTTCTTTAATATTTTTGAAAATATAAAGAAAGGCTGTACAGAGATAATAAATACTCATCAGATACAATTACATTAAAGAATTAATATTCTTTACATACATAAAACCACAGATTTTTTTTATGTAACAAAGTTGGCAAACGAGCATGCAGTTCACATTGATGTTAAGTGATAACTTCAGCCTATAGACACCCACAGAAAGACCAGAGGTCAAATGCAGATGCGTTACCATCCCTGAGACCTAAGATGTTATGTCTCTGTGATAGTTAGGTATTACGAGGCCATACATTATCACCTA
Source organism: Macrosoma leucophasiata (assembly GCA_036365455.1). Lineage (NCBI taxonomy): Eukaryota > Metazoa > Arthropoda > Insecta > Lepidoptera > Hedylidae > Macrosoma > Macrosoma leucophasiata. Next base: position 22,934,585 of record JAWQUS010000027.1, on the reverse strand, counting down.
ACTGGAACTCGATAGTGCTGAACACTACCATTTAGCGGCAGATAAATTAGGTAATGCAGTAGTGCCTACGCCTTCGAGCTCCGACACTGGAACTCTACCACCAGTATCAATGAGGATGCGTTACCACTCTCGAGGTCTTAGCTGATATCCCTCGTATTGTACATTTGGACGGCCTTTTCAAAAAGGAATACTAATATAATTAATGACTCATGATAGACATTGAACAATAGATAGACATTTTTATGAACAATCTCGCGCAACAAAAATATTAACAGTCATTAGTAACTGACAAAAACTGTCACTCAGTGTTATCTTAAAAAGGAAACGTATATCCATTTAAAACTATCATTGGCAGTAAACTGTTTAGAGGAGCGATAAAGAGAGGTGGAGAGTCAGTGTAATCAGCTTACAGTCCCTTTGGGGTTATCGGTGTTACATCGACTATCGACATGGCGACTTGTATCGCAGCCCTTGCTGGGAAACTATGAAAAAATGGACCGACAACCGACAATATTTATGAGCATGTATTCCAAAAAGATCATTGAATGGCAGAAATCAAATTTGTTTAATCATGTCAGAAAAATCATTAATGCACACGAGTCTACCTTGCAACGCCATTCTAAACCATTACAATCAAAGTCAAAGACATTCATAAGTCCTTGTTTTCTCACAATTGGATTAAGACAAAAGTCCATTAACGTGTCTTCAACATTTTCTAGTAAATGCAACAAGTTTGTCATTTCAATCGATTCTTTTTTAGCGAACAAAGCTATTGTTTCACGTGACATGCCCGTCCATATGGTCACCATCCGTGTTCACCGGTAGACTGGGACCTGTAGTCAACCAATTGTTCTGCCCTGCATTGTCACTGACAAATATACCTTGATCTCTCGCTGCCCACATTAACTCCACAACGCGGTCCTCACACTGGTCGACGGTCACACAGGCCGGTGCCAGATGGTCTACAGGATGCGATATAAGTGTCAAAGCTGTAACTATCCGCCAGATAATGAGATGCAGTAAATCCCTTGTTTGTAAAGATAAGAAAAAACAACAGAATTATATTGTACCAGTGTATTAAAGGGAGGTGATGGACGTGTCGCATAGTGCTTGATGGTGGGTTTGCGATTTTTAGTTTTTTTTATTACGAAAATGGAAATATTGGTGCGTTGCACATTTAATTTTATGGCACTCGGCACTATGGCGTCGAGATATGACGACCCCACCGCCCGCTAGCGGAAGAATTTTTTTTCTACTGGAAGAGAATTCTTCCGCACGTGCAATCAGTCAACCGAACAATGGCAGTCAAACAATTCCAATAGGACAATAGTAAATATAACAACGCGGGATGGGCAGCAGCGTCCCGCGATAAAACTACCGTCACTACTCTCACCAATCCGCCTGCTAAGCGAGGCGATTATGGCATATTCTCCCCTAATGACTCCCGACACGTTTGTGGGCGTCTTTTGGGAAGGCTTTGTCCAGCTGTGGACGTGTTTTGGCTGGAATGATGAAAATGATGACATTTATGGTACTGACTGAATGAGAGTATCTAGTATCTATTTACTGCTGGTAGAGCTTCAGTGATGGAGCTCGAGGGCGTGGGCACCACCGCTTTCCTTAATATACTTGCCGCTAATGGTAGTGTTCAGCACTATCTGTTCCGGTCAGGTGGTAATGTACGGCCCTGTAATTCCCGGCACAGACCTCTGTGGGTCACAGGTCCAATTTGAACCCGGGACCTTTATCAGGCTATTATATTATTATTATACCACTCATTTATTTTAAAACTTATTAAATATTTTCTTACATATACATATAAGTATAAAAAGCAAATATATATAAAAAAATAAAAAAATGCTTGCCGCCGGCAGCGGGAACAGGGCCCAAGCTACCGGTGGTTAGGGACGCAGAGAAAGGAACCTCCTCACTATTCGTGCCGTGTCGAGGAGTACAGCTTTCTGCATCAAGCCTCTGACCCAGCCGCCCAACGCGAGTCTCTTAAGGTGTCGGTCGAGACTCTTAGCGATAAGGCCATTGACCAAAACGACTATCGGTACAATGATCGCCGCATCCATATGCCACATGCCGACAATCTCGTGAGCTAGATCCAGATATTTTAATTCTTTATCCTTCTCAGCCTTCACGAAATTCCCGTCATGAGGAATGGTAATGTGATGATCATGCACGGCGCTCCGTTCGATCTACCAACACTACATCAGGCTTGTTAGCAACTATAGTCCGATCAATGATGATAGATCGATCCCAGTACAGTGTGATACTACCATTCTCGAGAACTGGGTCGGGCATATTATATATTATTCCACTTATTTATTGATACAACTTATTAAATATTTTTTTACCTATATGTTCAAAAAAAATCAACATATTATTATTATTATTCTCATTTATTCAGCTTTTTACACATTTTCTATATTTTACATACATATATATTAAAAAAACATACATATATAAAAACATACAAAATAGGTTCCGCCGGTAGCGGCAGCAGGGTCCTAGCTGCCGGTGGTTAGGGGCTTAGGGAGAGGAACCTCCTCACAATACGTGCCGTGTCAAGAAGAACTGCCTTCTGCACAAAGCCCTTGACCCAATTTCCCAGCGAGAGCCTCTTGAGGTGTTGGTCGAGGCTCTTCGCTACGAGTCCGTTAACCGTGACTACTACCGGTACAATGACAGCCGAATCCACATCCCACACGGCGACAACCTCGTGGGATAAGTCAAGGTATTTTATTATTATTAATATTTGCCACTATCTTAACCCAACATTTTGAGGTCTAACAAACTAAGTATGATTAAGGCACCCAAAACACGAATAATTAGTCAATTTCTACGTCAAAACGATGAAAATATAAATCCAAATTGTAAACAATTCAACGAATTAATTACTGCATTTCTATCGCCAAACCACACGCGTAATATCCTTATGAGAAATACCGAATCGGAATACTTGTTACCTTTATACTTAGCCATGACGTTTGTGCAAACCTACAAATTATCAACACCAGAAAATAACAACTTCGTTTGAAAGAGAAGATGAAGAAAAAAAATATATTTGGTTATTGGACCAGCGGGAGGCTTTGGTATAAATATACTTGCCGCTAACTGGTAGGGTTGAGCACTACCGTGTTCCGGTCAGGTGGTAATGTACGGCCATGTAATTTCCGGCACAGAGGCATAACACCTTATGCCTCAGAAGTGGTAACGCATCTGCATTTTGATCTTGGTCTTTGTGTGAGTGTCCATAGGCTGCAGTCACCTTGTTTGCCACTTCCATTACATAAAAAAAATAATAAAAGGGATACATATGCCAAAATCGCCACGCTTGGCATACAGATTGGCGATTGCAGTGGTAGTTTTATCATAGGACGCTGCTGACCATCTTGCGTTATTGCACTATCTACCGCCCCATTGGAATGATTTGACTGTAGTAGTAGTCGAGTCTCAAATTCTTTTTTTTTATGAATTGGAAGTGGTAAAAAAGCGTGCAGTTCACATTGATGCTTAGTGATGACTGCAGCCTATAGACACTCCCACAAAGACCAAGGTCAATGTGTAGACGCGTTACCACTCCTGAGGCCTAAGGTGTAATGCCTCTGTGCCGAAAATTACCTGACCGGAACACGATAGTGCTAAACACTACCATTTAGCTGAAGCTCTACCACCAGTGAAATTCTGCGTAGGGATTCTTTTTAGGACGTAGGACGTAGGTGCTGCCTCAGACAGAATTTCCTTTCAAGAAATTCAACCCATAAGGGTGTGTTTTTGGGGTTGATAGCATATATGAAACAGATAAATCAGGGCCTGTTTAAGGGAAACTTACCACTATCGGGGAGGTGACAATAGGAATTGAACCGTATGTGTTCAACAAACATTTATTAAGTACTAGCTGTTGCCCGCGGCTCCGCCCGCGTGTACGTCGCTTTTCGCGTAACCTATCCAAACTCATCAAATCATCCCATGACATCCCACAGGAACATTTGTATCGGGATAAAAACTATCCTATGTGTTAATTCAAGTTACCCTGTATATGTGTGCCAAATTTCATGAATATCGGTTTATCAGTTTTTGCGTGAAGGAGTAAGTAACGAACAAACAAATATACAAACTTTCGCATTTATGATATAAGTAGGAAGTAGGATTAGTAGGATTTGTATTTGTTTACCATATCGAACCTTTAGTTATTTTATTTAAGTTATTTATTACTAGAATTTTAGTAAAGAAGTAACTATGGATTAGTGCAGTTTTAGTAGTGGTAATGTAGATGACTTTGCACCCGTCGCGAATCGCAATCCAAGAAAAAAAAGTTAAATATACGCGAGATAAATAGTTTAATGAATAGTTTAAAGTCGCGGACCCACCTCAGCGCACGGAGAGGTTACGTACGCACGCTTCAAGCTTCGCCTTGCAAGAAAATTCAGATTGTGTCCACTGCAACCCACGGACATGCTATGCATGAATTGAAATACGTGGCTTGGTCAGATAAGAGCGCGTCAGCTCAACGCCGGCGAAGCTATACACGCTGTATACACGGTACACTGGCCGGTACACGGGCCGGTTGATGGGTGAGACGCGCTTGTAAGTCAATTCCGATGAATTTTTATATAGTGCAGTATAGCGTGTTCAGCAGTGGAAACGCTGATCAACGTTGTCAAATTAATGAACTCATGCGTCGCGTGTTCGTGCACAGCGTGCGCTGCGGTGGATCCGTGACTTTATTTCAATGAGTGTAGCTTGCGTCTGAGCACATTATATAACAATTTATATCTTAATTTAATTCATAATTCACAATACATCATTAACACACGAGCGGTCCGCAAAAGTTTGCGAGACGCCATTGTTCGGAGGTCGTAAAAAGTGGGGACTATTGTTATTATTTGTTAATTAATTAAGGGTTTGGTCCCTGCGCCGTGACGCGGAGGAATCATAGAAGGGACTGTCACTTGGTAGCCAGTGAAGGGAGAAAGGTTCAGAAGTGGTGCATTCAAAAGTAGGGAATAAAACTTCAAAATCCCTTAATCCATACTTTACGTTATGGATTAGTGGTTTTATTCTTACAGAAAAATTTTATCTGAGTAGTATAATCGGTCTAATATATTATTTTTTGTTTAATATCGTATATAGGTCGCGCCACGTAAAAAGAACGCTGGAAGAAAGTAGAAGGGATGTGTTCGCGCATCGGTACACTCGCGCACGAAAGTACTAGCCCTATTGGTTTATTTTTGATCTAGCTTTCGCTTGCGGTTTCGTGTATTGGTAGGCAGATTGAAAACTATATTACATAGAATAACATAAAATGAAATAAAAACACATGACGCGCAGCTTGACCGCCAGCGTTCTTTTTACCTGGCGCGACCTATAACAATGTGCGTGAACTTATTTTGCGCTGAACATTTCGAAAGCGTGAGTAATAATAATTTAAGGAAAAAAATCACATTACCATTTTTTAAGGTTTCGATATAATACATATAGTTAAGGAAAACCACTGTGCCGCTGCAAAACAACCACAACCAACTCTGTTCGTCTGTTATGCTTTCACGATCCCATCGCTGAATCGATTGTGATGAAAATATACATGGCGATAGTGACAGCTTCGAGAAAGGACATACGCAATTGTAGCAATATGCAGAACACGTATCAAAGAAGAAGGGACGCAGTAACACGAAATATATTGGACTTTTATGCTTTATTTTTTCAAGGTCCCTTATTAAAGAAAGCAAAATAATACCGTTATAATCTCGAAAGTATCGCCCCGTAATAACTATCAAAGAGGTAATAACTTTAAGCTCAGGTTACAATGAATCTGCGTTTTCTACTCCGGTTTTATGGAGATACCTTTAGACTGTAAGCGTCATGTACCAACCTTGTCAACTGCAAGGTTGTTTACCAACTGGTGGTAGAGCTCCAGTGATGGAGCTCGCGGGCGTAGGCACCACCGCATTACCTAATATACTTGCCGCTAAATGGTAGTGTTCAGCACTATCGTGTTCCGGTCAGGTGGTAAAGTACCGCCCTGTAATTTCCGGCACAGCGGCATAAGACGTTAGGCCTCAGGAGTGGTAACGCATCTACATTTTGACCTTGGTCTTTGTGTGGGTGTCTATAGGCTGCAGTCATCACTTAACATCAATGTGAACTGCATGCTGCTGGCACGCGTTTTTTTTTTAATTTAATTGTTTACAATTGAACTGTCTTGGTATTATATAAGTATGACACCGAGTTGTATCATCATAACGTATCTATATTTTGTGAAACCTTTAAATTTCACATCAATCAAATGTAAATGAATTCATACAATAACCGACGTGGGACGTGCCGGGTTGTTGGAGGAGAGAGGTGCGCGCGTGTATAACCGTCATTTGCGATGAGTTTATCGCTCGTCACCTCACGACCGCGCTACGTCGCGCTCGCATAGGAGGTATCCACATTATAAATAACAATAATTTATTTTCACAATCAAGAAAAGCACAGATACTAGAATAGATTTATTAGATACTAGCTGTTGCCCGCGGCTCCACCCGCGTGTAGGTCGCTTTTCGCGTAACCTGTGTTAATTTTAATGTAATGGAAATGGTAAGCAAGCTTATTTCACATTTGTGTTAACATTGATGTTAAGTGATGACTGCAGCCTATAAACACCCACAAAAAGACTAAGGTCATGATAAATATAAGAAAATTAGTAAAAGGCAGACCTGTGACCAACGCGGTTTATTCGAGAGAGAATTCCATAGATTAACAGAGAATACAAGTTACGTCTAGTGACGTTCCACATTTGTAGTGTTGTGCCCGCAGACTGAAATTTAATATTACAACACTCTTACCAAATTGCAGTCTTTCATATATGAACAATGAACAAAATTAAATACAAAATTTACTAACGCATTAATAGGCACAACATATCCTTTATCATACAAGTGTTTCTTTAACATAATAATTTTATACACTTTTTACTAAATAATAATTTATAAAGGCATGCTGTATGTAATAAATCTATTAAGTTTCAATAAAGACACTCTTACCTAACAATAACTTTACAAGCAAATTAAATCATACAGTATAACATTACAGTTATATAAAAAAAAATATTAGGTAAGTTTCAGTACTCCTATTTTACTTCTTAAATACTGAAAAGTATCTCTAGGCAAAGCCTTTGTAAATATATCAGCATATTGTTCTTTAGTACAAACATACTCTAAATCTATTTGTTTTTCAGAAAATTTCTCTTTAATAAAGTTATATTTAACATCTATATGCTTACACCGTTTATGGTAGTCCACATTTTTAATTAAACAAATTGCACTTTGATTGTCTATATGTAAAGTCACTGAATCTTGATGATATGCACTTATGTCTATTAACAACTGTTTTAACCACAAAGCCTCTTTAGTGGCAGCACATGCAGCCATAAACTCAGCCTCAGTAGTAGACAGAGCAACACTTTGCTGATGCTGAGATGCCCATGTTATGGCAGCTCCATTTTTAATAAATACATATCCTGTCAAAGATCTCCGTCTGCATGTATCCTTTGCATAGTCTGCATCACTAAATGCCAATAGTTTATTACTATACGTTGATGTGTAACATATACCATAGTGTTGTGTTTCTTTTAGGTATTTCATAATTTTCTTCACAACATTCCAATGAGTGTCATCATAACTGTTAAGATATTTACTCACCAGACTGACTCCATACATAATATCGGGTCTGCTTACTATAGCCAGGTGCATCAAAGATCCAACAGCTTCCCGGTATGGTATATTCTTGTCAGGTGCGACAGAACTCTTTTCCAGTGCTGTATGAGGATCTACTGGAATAGTATTGGAGTTAGCATTCTGCATATTAAATTTACACAATAATCTTCCAATATAGTTTGCTTGGTGAATAAATATACATCCTTTGGATTTCTCTATTTGTAGGCCAACAAAATTCTTCGGCTTACACACTTTGATATCAAAAATTTTACTTATATAATTAATTACAGTATCTATAGACTTCAATGATTTTGACAGTATGAGCCCATCATCGACATACAGTAATAGGTATACCAAATTAGAATTTACATTGCCAATGTAAACACATCTATCTGCATGACTGTTTTCAAAACCAAATTTTTTTAGAAAATTATCAAATTTTTGATTCCAGCACCTCGGTGCCTGTTTAAGGCCATAAAGTGAACGTTTAAGTTTACATACCAAATTTGGTGATGCTTCTAAACCTTCTGGTTGTGCCATATATATATCCTCCTTTATGTCTCCATATAAGAAAGCGGTTTTCACATCAAATTGAACCATCTCCAGATTATGGTGAGCAGCTTCTGAAAGTAAAACCCTAACCGAATCATACCTTACTGTAGGTGAAAAGGTTTCAGAGTAGTCTACTCCTTGTGTTTGCGCACAGCCTTTAGCACATAATCTTGACTTGAATAGCAGGCCAGATGGCATGTCTTTTATTCTGAAAACCCATTTACAGCCAATTATCCGCACTCCTTGTGGTCTATCCACTAACTCCCAAGTCTTGTTTTCTGAATGTGCCAACAATTCATCTCTGATTGATTGTTTCCACTTTGCTGCATTTATATTATCTGTAGATATTGCTTCGCTATATGTATATGGGGCGTCCATTGCATCTGAACCATCATCTGTGCAGATAAAAGTATTACCTACATTATTCATTCTATGCTTTGATCTTGTTGTTACATTTGTATAAATATCTTTTAAATTTATAGATTCTTCTGGCTCATATAAAGATCCCTCATCAGAGTGAAATGAATCATCACTTGTAACATATTCTTGAGACAATACTGAAGTTGATTCTTCATTTTCTAAGACAGCTTCCGAGGTAGATTCTGACAATGGTAATTTAACATAATTTCTTATGACAGAACTTTCTAAAAATTTCACATCTCTGCTTATAAACACCTTCTTTGTTTTAGGATTAAAAAGTCTATAACCTTTGGTCTGTTCACTGTAACCTATGAATACCATTTTAGTTGCTTTTGAGTCCCATTTCTTGATCTTTTCTTTTGGTATATGAACCATTGCTTCACATCCAAAGATCTTTAGATTGCTAATATTGGGCTTTTCACCTGTCCATATCTCTTCAGGTGTTCTAAATTCCAGTGCTCTGGTCGGACAGCGATTAGTGATATATGCTGCGGTCGAGACTGCTTCTGCCCAATACTGCTTCTGCAATTTAGCATTTAATAGCATACAACGAGCTCTTTCTAATATTGTACGATTCATTCTTTCTGCTAACCCATTTTGTTCGGGTGTATAGGGTGTGGATGTCTGATGATTAATTCCACATTTTGTTAAGAAAGATTTGAACTCATTACTGAGATATTCTCTACCATTATCTGTACGCAGGGTCTTTATTGATAAATTAATTTGTTTTTCAACCAAGGCTTTAAATTCTTTGAACTTTTCAAAAACATCAGATTTATTCTTTATTAGATAGACAAATACTTTCCTGGAGAAGTCATCGATGAAAGTCACAAAATAGTGTGCACCTCCCAGTGATTGTACCTCCATGGGACCACAGACATCTGAGTGTATTAGTTCTAGCAAACCTTTTGCCCTGGAACCTTGTGAAGGAAATGGATTTCTTGACTGCTTTCCTTCAATACATGATATACATACAACTTTGTCTTTATTTTCTATTTTTACACCTGTACTATCTGAAAGTTTATTTAAATCTTCGAAGTTCAAATGTGCCATTCTCTGATGCCATAAATAACTATCATTTTCTTGATTTGTTGACATGTATGCTTCAACACTTTTGGTATTAAGCCGGTACATATTATTTTCTAACCTTGCATTTGCCACTTGTGTACTATTTTGGTTATATATTCTGCAACCTTCTTTGTCAAACTGTACTTGACAACCATTTTTTATTATTTGGCTCACAGAAAGAAGGTTGGTGGCCAACTGAGGAACATAAAGAACATTTTGTATTAGTATAACTTGAGACTCGCTATTCTTATTCAAAACGTGTAGATTCACTTTACCACATGCTTTTACATTAAGTTTCTTGTCATCAGCTACTTTAATTGTGTTAACCGGAGGTGGTATTTCATCAAAAAGCCAGTCACGGTGCATTGTTAAATGCATTGAAGCTCCCGAGTCCACATACCAGCCATTGTCATTACATGTTTTACTCGCTGATGCAGGAAAAACAGCCACATAGCCAGAGTTCTCATCTGATTTATGTTCTTTCTTCTTGTTCCTACAATTCTTTCTAATATGCCCATATTTGTTACATATGAAACATCGCGGACCTTTGCTAGATTTATACACCTTTTCAGAAGCATGTTTGGCAAACTGCGAGTTAATTTTACTTCTGTTAACATACAGCGCAGTCGTTTCTGATTTTCTAACATCTTGTAAAAGTTTTGTTTTAACTGAATCAGCTGTTATTGCCAAACCCGAGCTTTCTAATGCCATAATCATGGGCTGATACATTTCTGGTAAGCCAGCCAATAGTAAAGTACCCAACCACTCATCATTCACAATGAAACCAATGTTCCTCAGTTTGTGTGCAGTGGTCATGATCCGGTTTACGTAGTCCTCAATATTTTGGCATCCATCTAGCGTTATGGTAATCAGATCTCTCAACAACCCAACTCGGCGGGTCAATCCACTGTCGTCAAAAGCTTTCGCTAAATTATCCCATACTTCTTTTGCAGTTTTAGCTTCCTGGATGTGAATGTAGTTGATGGGATCTACTAATAGAATAATCTTTGATTTCGCTTTAGTATCCTTCTTTGCATCAACTCCTTCGCCTGAAGTCTGTGTGACGCAATGCCACAATTCTTCATGTTCAAGGTAAGTTTTGACCGTGAACTTCCAGGTAGGATAATTATCTCTTCCTGTCAGCTTCTCAATTAATGTCATTGAACTATTTGAAGACATATTTATGCTGATGAAGACGCTTTTGTACAGCCACCACGTTGTCACTTTTAGGTTATACAGCACTACTTTAATTAGGGTGAAATATTTATTACTTTTACTGATTCTAAACTTTTGACAATGAAATTTTGAAAAATTAGCTGGGTCTGGGCCCATAACCTGATAAATATAAGAAAATTAGTAAAAGGCAGACCTGTGACCAACGCGGTTTATTCGAGAGAGAATTCCATAGATTAACAGAGAATACAAGTTACGTCTAGTGACGTTCCACATTTGTAGTGTTGTGCCCGCAGACTGAAATTTAATATTACAACAGGTCAAAATGCAGATGCGTTACCACTCCTGGGCCTAAAGTGCTATGCCTCTGTGCCGGTAATTAGAGGGCCGTACTTTACCACCTCACCGGGACACGATAGTGTTGAACACTACCGTTTAGTTTACTAGTTATAGTTTAGGCAAGTATATAAGGTAATGCGGTGGTGCCTACGCCCACGAGCTCCGTCACTGGAGTTCTACCACCAGTAAAATCAAACCTCACAAAATTAATCATATCATTCCATGGGATGCCATGGATGCCACAGGAACATTTTTCGAGATAAAAATAATTCTATGTGTTAATCCAAGTAATCCTTTATGTGTGTGCCAAATTTCGTGAAAATCGGTTCAGCAGTTTATGCGTGAAAGAGTATCAAACAGACATACAAACTTTCGCATTTATAATATTTATACGATTAAATACTTTCTTATTCTTTACACATAAGTACCAAACACGCTCAGAGACTGGTCCTGATTGTCCTAGACTTACACGTGTCCTATGGTTATACAGATACAGTTGTACGGTCCCGTACATAGCACATGAAAATCGCGCCATCAGCAATATTGTAAATCATGCATTTTTACGTTAGTTCGCAAACAGCTATCATTCAACAAACATCGCGTACTCATTATTAGCATATCTTTTATAGCATTTAATATAACAAACAATATACAATCTTTACTTGACTATCGAATCTTTGATTTATCTATCATAACATTTCAGGTGTATAGTCCCGGACTATACATCGTGTGGTCCTTCGAGCCGGATCTCTCTGACACCTAAAACACAAAACCAAATAACTCTAGGCCATTCGCCGATGCGAAGCCGGGGCGAGCCGCTAGTTATAGATAAAAGATAGGAAGACATTTTGAAGGGAACATTACACGTATACGATGAAGTAAGATGGGGTGGTTGCGAGGTGAGGCTTTGGCGACATGCCAACTGTGTCGGTGTAGTGAGCAACTGCACTTCTTACCATCTGGAAATTCAGCTTTTTGAAAGTGACTGGACCACTCAAGATTACTATAGCTATAATAGCTAAAATCACTTTTAAAAGAAAGCTCCGAGACTATTATCTAAAGATGCTTTGAGTTCTTTTCGATACAATATAGAATTCGTCATATTATTTTAAGTTGATTGTTATCAGAATTATATATGTATTATAGTTATGTATGTATTATATTCATGCATATATGTATTTATGTTATTGTCTAAATATTTATGTATATATTTTCCTATATGTATTTCTTAATGTATAGTCGTATTTATTCATGAAATATGTTTTTATGTAATGACTTTTAACTTACCGTATCCTACACATTTTCAATGCATTACTAATCTACGTTTTCTACATAACCCTAAGGTTGACTGGTAGATAATGCTGTCTAGCATTAAGTCTGCCTCTTGTGCGTTAATTGTATAGAAAGCTTAAATTAATAAAGTAACAGCTTTTGCCACAAACTTCGTTTCACTTTAGTTCTCACTATAGGGACCATTTTTACTGGTGTTAGAGTTCCTATATAGGAGCTGGAGGTGGAGGGTGTTGGCACCACAGCATTACCTAATCTACCTGCCGCCAAATGGTGGTGTTGAGCACTATCGTGTTCCATTTAGATGGTGATGTGCAGCCACGTAATAACTATCACTGATACATAATTATCAACTAATGTATCAGGGGTGGCAAGGTATCTGCATTTTGACCTCTAGTTTTTTGCGTACCATTAAGCTTCCGAAGTCCTTAAAAAATGGACTTTAGGCAGGAATATTTTAAGAACTTTGGTAGCTTAGCCGAAGTCAAATTTTTCTTACCATTTTTTCTTTTATTTCTAGATTCGTTGCCGTTTGTTCTATAAAGGTACGGAACACAAAGCAGATATTGGTTTGATATTTTACGATTGCCAAATGATCACAATTTTCCATACAAATATTATCATATGAAACCAATAACCCTCCCCGATGTGCGTAACAGGTAGGTAATAACTGGAACAAAGAGCAATCAATCAGCATCTTCCTAGAAACGATAGCGATACGATATCGCCGACGACACGTGAACGATCCTTCACCTCCGCCCCGTAGATAACACACACAAATACACACCACCGATTGACGTCAACACTTACACCGCACGCGTAGGTAACCCAACACACTACATCACAACCCTATTGCCTTCTCATAAGGTCCCTTCTCCTCCAATCCAACAGCAAAACCCAGACGGTGCACCTCCGTGACATAACCTCGCCAGTCGGCCCCATTCCGCCGAGGTTCACAAATTAAATTACGACGCAATACCAGTAAAAATAACGGAGGCAATAACCTTAGGACGACGTGGATAACGTGACGTATGATCGCTTTAATCGTGGCAGCTTATCAAAGGCCTTATGTCAAAAACATCCTACTTGATACACATACGGCCAAATACTCAAACGACACTTAAATCTAAGTGGGACTTAAAAGTCTTCTGTCTTTATAAAACACGTTCAAACGATAGAGACAGCGCACGTTTGAGCGTTGCTTAAAATTGAGTGACGTTTGAGTATTCGGCCATTAGCCTGGATTTCAACACGATATTTGTTAAAGTTTGAATTATAATTGTGGTTAAATATCCCCCTGTCGAGCATTATTATATATCTGTATGCAAACACCGGATCAAAAATGTTCGGTCCCACTAATACGATACTGAAAATAAGCCGCGGGATTAAAAGCACCATTTATGTCCGGAATCATCTTGCAACCCAGTCTTTCAGCTGAAGTAATGAATAAATTTGATAAACAACAATATGTCCTGAAATGAAGTCGCTTATTTCACCGCATTCCGGTTAAATGGTAATGTAGGCCTCCATTTCTGTCACAGAGGTAAAATAACACAATCCTCGGAAGTGGCAACGCATCTGCATTCAGAACATTCTAAAAGTATAAAAATATACACCTCATAATAACTATCACAGAGATATAACTACAAAGGTCTCATGGTGAGATTCACAGACCGCACTACGACTTTACTAAAGTATGCTTAGAACTGTCAGAAATGTATGGGTTTTGACAGTTCGAAGCGTACTTTGCTCGAAAGTAAAGTCGTAGTGCGGTTTGTGAATCTCACCATCAGAGGCGGCATCTGCTTTTTATCCTGTTGCTTTTGTGTGGATTTTTATAGATTGCAGTCATCACTTAGCATCAATGTGAACTGCATGCTTGTTTGCCATATAACATAAAAAACACACACTCAATAACAATAACAATAATACCTGGTTTCGTTTTCAAGTGTTGTGATAAAGAATATCGAAATAACCCAGCTCATTAGTGCTTCAATACAGGTCATGCTTGCGGTTGGTACCTACAGGTAAAATCCCGCGATAAGAAGTGCTAGTATAGGTAGCTACTTTTCTAAGTCCGTCGATGACACAACCATGACATGTGACTGAAGTTATAATAGCTGTTATATGATTCCGTCGGTAAAAACAAAAAAAAAAGGAATCCTTATAAAATCACTCCTGCGTCTGTCTGTCTGTTTGTCCGTTTGTTACAGTTATTTGCTCCGGATGTGTAATTGTGTCCGTTTGTCCGTGTATGCTTGAAAAAATATTATTTTTTTAATTTAATTATCAAGATTTGTAAAAAGTCGTAGAAGAAAATGTCGTTGGGGTTGATGTAGAGGGGCTGCCTGTAAGAGTTGGTGCGCTTATTTAAATTAACGCTGTACAGAGGGGCCACTTTAAGAGCCTATAAATAAAAATAAAAATAAAATACGCTTACACTCACGACCCACACTAGGTATAAACCTGTGGGTGCCGTTGTACACACACAACACATACACAAACACCCAGACCCGAAACAAATATCTGTAGGCCATACAAATATTTATCCCGGTGTGGGGATCGAACCCGCGACCCTTCGAATCAAACGGTCATCTCACACCGCTGGACTAACCGGGTCGTCGCCGGTTCGGCCGTTCGTTCGTCCGGTTCGCCGGGACTATGAGACGTTGATGGTATTAAGTTAACATAGAAAAATAATTAATTGTACTTAACCCTGTGCACGTGGGTTTGACTCACATTTTTTTTCTTCACGGTTTTTTTTATGTTATTTTATTCAGAAATCTAGAGAAATAGGCGTTTATCGGCACGTTACACCTAGAGGTAAAAATTATGTGCTGCACTCTATGATTATATATACGTATATTATATAATCAAAGAGTGCACTCAACGGTCAGCTCTAAACTTCTGTAGCAGTCAAGTAAAAAGATTTTTGTGGAATCGTTTGGAATTTTAAATAGGTATAGTCGGCGATAAAGAACTGGAATTAAAAATGTATGAAGTACAAAATTAAAAACAATTTCATCGAATTTGCAGTAAATATAATCTAACGCACACGCTCACACGTTATCGTTACACATACACGAGACTCATTCATAGTTTCACCGCCATTTTGTTTTGTATACCTTTTATCATCGGACAAGGAAGAGGTTTTTGTGGAAATATATTTAAATATTTAATTTAATATTCTGGCGTTTCATTTAATAATTACATGTTTTAAAATTACTGTTAAAGAGATTAGGAAGGTAAGTTTACCATATTTTTTAAACTATCTGTTGCCGCGGCTCCATCTGCGTGTAGGTCGATTTTCGCGTAAGCTGAGGAAACTACAATTATCCAGACCTATAATATACTTATAGCTAATTCTATAGTATCCTACTCCCGTAACAATGTTATATTGCCATTATGGTGGGGTAGGGGGGAGCCAAAGCACGTCAGATTAAGAATCAGATATAGGATATACCTTGCACCCCGTTCAATTCCTCCAGCAAATCTAAGATTTCCACAAAGGGCCGAACCCTTAGGTCTTTTGCCACAAGCTTGCCTCGCATCCAAATCGTCAGAATTTTGGGTGAGAGTTTTGATTCAAAATCAAAATAAAATCAAAAATTAAAATGAATTTTCAAAATCACTTCGATTGGAAATAATAGAATATGCTTGTGATAGGTCAAATTACAAAATATAAAATTAAATCGAATAACAACTGATACGTTGATAAATATGTCAAAGTAAGCAAAAATAAAATAAATAATGGTCCAAAAATACTTAATAATAAAAATAGGTATCAAACAGATTGGCTTCACTTTACATCCTCTCTTTTCTTGAGTAATTTTTCACCTTCATTTTTGAATGAATCAGATTTGTAATTGGTGGCGAGCCTGTTGCCATCTCGGTTATATTACCAAACTCCGAGGTACTGGGAAACTTCCAGAAAATTGAAAAATCCGAATAGAACCAGAGATAAAGGATTTTCAACCGTTATCTCTGATAGCCCCCGAGAATCGACCCCAGGACCTCCAGCGTAGTAGTAGTGGTCTGTTACCACTAGGCTACTGAGGCAGTTAACAATTTTCATGTTTGACGATAAATAGGTATCGCGACTATTTTCTGTTTTTTTCTATTAGCAGAGGTGAATGCAGAATACTATAGCTACGAGCCCACGATTCTGCTGTTATGATTTTGTTTGTATTTTTGATAAACTAGGTAATTGCATCACTAAAAAGTGCAAAATAACAATACAGATTTACAATTTTTTTACTTAATCCTATAGAACCAACTGAGTATTACCATTTAGCGGCAACTAGATAAGGTAATGCAGTAGTGTCAACGCCCTCGAACACCTTCTCTGAAGCACCACCACCAGCAAAAAAAAACCTTCATATTATCCTTATAGACTAAGGGATCGTACCCAGATTCATCAGGGTATTCATTTTGCTCAAAAAATCTATAAAATTAAAATCTATCGTCGAATAAGTCGAATTTCAGCAACTGGTGGCGTTCTAGTGAGTATAATCATTCGAACAAATATTCCTTATAGGTAGGTGTGAGTGTGCCTTGGCCTGTGACCACGGTATCACTCCTGCGCTGCGTCTGCCGATAGCGGCGCGTGTGTGCGAGCGCGCCTCTGTGTGCTGCTTCCGTCCACACGTATAACACGGCACTCTGGATTATTCTGTAAATACAAAACTCATTTTACGAAGTTTTTTATAATTGCCAGGGTCAGTAATTTCAGGAGTTTAGTTAGTATAGAAGTTAGTAGGAATATGGTAAATTTTAGATTATTTTCTGATAACTTTTAATAAATAATGTATTGTAAAATAAAATAATTAAATAGTCAATTTAATACAGTCAATTAATTGGCTTTGGAAACAACTAGGTCGATTTACTATGCGTACAATCTATACTTATACGTATTACTTATTTACTTATTACTTATATATTATTATTTACATTATAAAGCTGAAGAGTTTGTTTGTTTGAACGCGGTAATCTCAGGAACTACGGGTCCGATTTGAAAAATTCTTATAAAGTTAGATAGCCCATTTATCGAGGAAGGCTTTAGGCTAAGACGAATAGGAGAGGGTAGGTAACCGGTGCGGGCCGCTAGTGTAAAATGAATTTCAGATATGGTGCCTGACTATATCACAAACGAAAACCCTTAATGTGAAAATTAAGTAATATTTTTTTTATTTATTATGAATAATTTATTTATTTAATCTTATTACAGAAACTCGACATTGTATACAATAGATAAGTAGACACTAGCAAATAATAAACCTGAATTTTGAAAAAAAAAATAAACAGTGTTTTTTATCTATGGTATTTAGAGTAAATAGGTTAACACAGGACATTTCTTAATTCGTACTTGACGAGTTTTTTCAATGAAATTTTATTTGCAATCATAAAAGCCGTTCACATGGATGATAAATGAATACTGACTAAATCCTATTTACACAATAACAATACGTAAAAAAATGTAATTATGACATGTGACCTTTGGCTACCATCTTACCCGAACACGATCGTGCTGCACATTAGTATTTGACAGCAGATAGATTAGGTAATGTGCTAGTGTCGATTTATTTTTGTAATGCTGAAAATCAAAAAAGATTTTTCCAGCACCAAAAAAATGTGTGAACGATCGTTGCTCTCACTTTATTAATTCCCATTTTGCATTTGCTTAAGACGGCACGCAAGCTCACCTCACTCGAATGAAATGAGTTTAGTGCAACCGAATAACCCTGCAGATAAAGAGACGTAGGTAAACAATTTTATATTCAAGTGGACATTAAAAATAGAATTTGTTTGTAGTATTTGACTGTTTTGAAACGGGTAATTAACGATATCGTACAAGTCATGGCCTTAAAGGTGGCAGAACTTTTTAAGGTTTAGTACATGATAAGGAAAAAAGTTTTGCAGTTAGGTAGGTTTGCAATTAGGATTACAAGTGGCATGGTATTTACGGATGACAACGAGTTTTCAAACTGGCTACTCTCCACCGTTGAATATGTAAGAAAGTGGCTTTGTGTGAATGAAAGTATCGGTGTAAAAATGAAAAAGGCATGCTCCGATCGATCGGACTGACATATAGAAATAATGTCAAATGACTAAACAGATATTATACAATGTAAATGTAAATGGCTGCAGAAGCCCACGGGTGCGACCGGCTATCGACATTGCTATTGTCGTTGTCATTGCTGTCAAATTTTCATGTCGATTTGTAGCTCCTTTAAAAGCAGTAGTGATAATCTGATCGTTTTTTTTGCTTTCGTAGGTAAAAAACAAGCGATAGTGATAGATTATTTCGATTATTGTTATTTAGTTAAAGTAAAAATTGACATGAACATTTGACAGCAATGATAACGGCAATAGCAATGTCGAAAAGCGGTCGCACCCCAGGTCGAGTACTGTCTGATGTGGTGGGGTCAAAAGTCTTAGGAATTGGCGTGCAAGTATGAAGGGAAGATTAATGTAGATGACGCACTAGAGGTATGTCAGGACCGGAATATCTGGCATCCTACACTCTCTGCCTACCCCGTTAGGGATCTGGCGTGAAGATACATACATAAATAAATAAAAAAATAAAATACGCTTACACTCACAGCCCCACAGTAGGTCTAAACCTGTGTCGTGGGTGCCGTTGTACACATACAACACATACACAAACACCCAGACCCGAAACAAATATCTGTAGGCCATACAAATATTTGTCCCGGTGCGGGGATCGAACCCGCGACCCTTCGAATCAAACGATGGTTTCACACCGCTGGACTAACCGGGTCGTCAACATACATACATTATTTCGTTTAATAATTGTACTAGTGGTAGAGTTCCAGTATCTCCGATACTCAGGGGCGTAGGCACTACCGCATTACATAATTATTATTTATCTGCTGTCAAATGGTAGTTTAGTACTATAGTGTGCCGGTTAAATGGTCACATGGTTCCGTTATAACTATCACAGAGGACAAATAACTTAGGCTTTGCCTATCGCATCTGTTTTTTTTTTATGTAATGGAAGTGGTAAGAAAGCATGCAGCTACACTGATGTTAAGTGATAACTGTAGCCTATAGACACCCACACAATGACCAGAGGTCAAAATGCAGATGCGTTACCACTCCTGAGGCCTAAGGTGTTATGCCTCTGGGCCGGAAATTACAGGGACGTACATTACCACCTGACCGGAACACGATAGTGCTGAACACTACCATTTAGCGGCAAGTATATCTGTATTTTGATCATATGTTTTTGTGTAAATGTTTATAGGCTGCAACAATCACCTGTCATCCATTGGAACTGCATGATTCTTGCCATCATCATTATTTAAAAAAAAAGATGTTATATATGTGTATATTTGACCAGGACCCAGTTGGTCCAGAGGTGTGAGACGACCGCTTGATTCGAAGGGTCGCGGGTTCGATCCCGGCACCGGGACAAATATTTGTATGGCCTACAGATATTTGTTTCGGGTCTGGGTGTTTGTGTATGTGTTGTGTGTGTACAACGGCACCCACGACACAGGTTTGTACCTAATGTGGGGCTGTGAGTGTCAGCGTATTTTATTTTTATTTATTTTACTTATCTAGTAAACCTGTATCAACAGTATTCAGCCATTGTCATATAGTTAATTGTTTTAAGGTCAAATCAATTAAAAATTAATTAAATTATCGCGTAACGGGAAGGAAACACTGTAGAATATTTACGAGGTGATGATCGATTGCGAATTATAGTCAAGGTCGTTTTTTTCAAGGTTAAATCACGTTTGTATTTTCCGAAGGTGTATGTTGTATGGGGGGGTAGATGCATTGGCTGTATCCCATCTGGCCCGGTGACTTGGCCCGGCACCGGGCCAGCAGATGCAGGCTGATGCAGGCTGGCTAGATGCAGGATGCATTTAACCATTCACGCCAAAACCTGCAGGCTTAACCATACATGCCAAAACCATTTGCCATTTAGGTTTTGTTAAGACTACTAGTCTTGGCACTGGGGAACTTTCAAGAAATGGAAAATTTTTCGACCCGGGAACGCACCCAGGACCTTAGCGTAGCTGTAGACTCCTGAGACAGTTAATGTTCAAGTTTTAGTAAGACTTTTTTATGATTATTGTTAATATTATGAAGGTTATTTTATACGCGTGTATCTCCGGGATTTCCAATCAGATTTTTTTTTGCGTCTTATTATGTTAAATTATTGAAGAAGGTTACAGGTTAAGGAGAAGTAAAGCCAATCTGACCGATAAAAATGGCATACTAGTCAGTTAACAGTATAGTTGATATCGAGAGGCATAGATAAGACAATTTTCCCAAAATAATATCTTATGATAAACATTTCATAACTTCATTAACTGTCTCAGTAGCGTAGTGGTAGCAGGCCACTATCACAAAGCTGGGGGTCCTGGATTTCTGGAAGTTTCCCAGTACCTCGGAGTTTGGTAATGTGCCCGGAGATGGCAACAGGTTCGCCACCTGTTACATGAGCCAAAGAAAACGTAACCGGTGAGTCGTGGGTGTTTGCATGTATGCTTGAATGCATGCAATTACCTATGCCTACCCCTTCGGGGATTACAGGCGTGAAGTTATGTATAACTTCATAAACAATTCTTGCAACAGGCAGACATTATTATTAATTTTTAATTTTACCATATGGAACTAAATTTAGGCAATTATCTAGGTCCTAGGTGGTAAGGGTGACAAATGTATCAGCATTTTGACGTTTGCCTATTGGCTGCAGCAGTTACTTACCATCCATGTCAACAGCATGCTTGTTTGCTTCCTTTAATAGGCACATAAAACAACTAAGGAACGAATCGGGCGTAGACATAGTTCGAGCCAGATGCCATGGAACCCAATCACACCGCAACCATCCATCCAAATTCATAATTTGGATGGTTTACATTACCTCATTCACATACAGTACGAAGCGGTCTAGCCGTGAGAAAGCAGTTCAATTCAAATCACAGGTACAGAAGCTTAAAATAATACAAAAGTCAGCGTGTCTTTGTAAAAAATAGAAATTGGGTAGTTTTGGTAGTTATTTAACCGAAAAAAGCCAGGTGATCTCTATATAGTTACACGAAGATATCATTATGTTACCACAGTATAGATAAATCCTGCCGTGTGTTGTTGGGTTACTAAAGTCGCTGCAGTTGGTTGGCCTCGTAGTGCGCAGTTCCTAGGTTGCTTACCGTGGATAACTGCATTACCGTGGATAATCGGCGCAACATTCTGTTTGTCGTTTTTATTACCGTACTGCTCTCCTTCATGTAGACATGTGAACCAACATTTTAATGGAATATTAACGCCCTGTTATTTCCGGCACAAAGGCATAACACCTTAGGCCTCAGGAGTGGTAACGCATCTGCATTTTGAACTTGGTCTTTGTGTGGGTGTCTATAGGCTGCAGTCATCACTTAACATCAATGTAAACTGCATGCTTGTTTATCACTTCCATTACATAAAAAAAAACGCTTATTAACTCGTAAATGATGTAAAGTATACAGTAGTGGTTGTACATTACGATAAAGGACATTGATTGGTGCTAGAACTACAGGGCCGTAGCTCGAGATCGTAAAGACCATTGACGTATTACTTGGTTTAAATAAAATTAATAAAGCTATTCACATCACACAATTTATTGAAATGAAGTACCTACCTACTTATTAAAATACTGTATTTTTTGAAGTTCTTCTTTTGGTACGATTAGTAAAATTAGGACAGGGAATTTTTAAGATGCGCGCGCACACCGGCAGATAAAAACAGCAGTCTGTAGTTAGTTGCTAAACTTACACTGCACGTGGCCCGACACGCACTTGACCAGTTTTTATATAGAGACAGCTTGAACAATTTCGACATATGCAAAACCAAGCGCAATTACTAGTTACATACCTATACGATAGTATCATATCAGTATAGATAAATCCTTCCGCGTAACGTCGGCTCTCAAACGTTGCTCCAGTTGGTTGGCCTAATTACGAGCAGTTCATAGGTTGCCCGCGGTAGATAACTGCGGTACGTCATGTGAAGCGCAACATTCTGTTATTGTGTCGTTTGTTCACCGTACTAGCCTGTCATACGTAGTAGCGTATTAGTGATTTTTTTTTCATGTAACGTAGGTGGCAAACCAGCATGCAGCTCACATTGATGTTAAGTGATGACTGCAGCCTACAGACATCTACATAAAAACCAGAGGTCGAAATGCAGATGCGTTGCCATCCCTGAGATCTAACATTGATGTTAGGTGATGACTGCAGCCTACAGACATCTACATAAAAACCAAAGGTCAAAATGCAGATACGTTGCCATCCATCTAAGGTGTCTTTCTCTGTGATAGTTACGTTTAGCTACGGGGCCACATTACCATCTAACCGAAACACAATAGTGCCGAACATATAGCGTTTTAAGAATTTGAATTTGTACATTATCTATTGTTATAATCTATTTATATGAAAATCAATTGCTGTTTGTTAGTCTCGCTAAAACTCGAGAACGGGTGGACCGATTTGGCTAATTTTGGTTTTGAATGATTTTTGAAAGACCAGGGAAGGTTTAAAAGGTAAAAAAAAATGAAACAAATGAAGGAGAGTAATAAAAACCACAATTTTATTTTCCCGTATATATCAAACCTTTGACACATTATTTCATTCTAAGGCAAAACGAAGTTTGCCGGGTCAGCTAGTAAAATGTATTTTTTAAATTGGATTATTAAAGTGATCCGTAATATGAATAAAAAAAAACAATGTAACCTGGTATTTACTA
Source organism: Macrosoma leucophasiata (assembly GCA_036365455.1). NCBI lineage: Eukaryota > Metazoa > Arthropoda > Insecta > Lepidoptera > Hedylidae > Macrosoma > Macrosoma leucophasiata. Next base: position 22,911,279 of record JAWQUS010000027.1, on the reverse strand, counting down.
CAAGAAATAAATATTTTCATAATTATTTCTGAGATAGGTCAATTAGGTCGCCGGTCCTAGACAACAATTTTGGGGTTTTTTTATTGCATAGGTAGGTCAATCATTCATATGTTTATAATGTGTTGGATACCTACATAAAACACTTCAATATTTGGACGAAATTGTTGAATGAAAATCGATTATTGAAGAATTTAAGGAAGATACTGGTGGTAGAGCTCCAGTGACGGAGCTCGCGGGCGTAGGCACCACCGCATTACCTAATATACTTGCCGCTAAATGGTAGTGTTCAGCACTATCGTGTTCCGGTCAGGTGGTAATGTACGGCTCTGTAATTTCCGGCACAGAGGCATAACACCTTAGGCCTCAGGAGTTGTAACGCATCTGCATTTTTACCTCTGGTCATTGTGTGGGTGTCTATAGGCTGCAGTCATTACTTAACATCAATGTGAACTGTATGCTTGTTTGCCACTTTTAAAACATAAAAAAAAAGATCCTTACTGAATATTATTGATTTGGGCCCTTAATACGGTACTGAGCTGAAAAATCTATGACTTAAGTTCGTCTCATAAATATGATCTAATGGATGAACTACTACTATGAACAAGAACTACTTATTTGTTTGAAAGATTATTCACAAAAACAACGAAATGCGTTGATATTCGGATTTTATCACCAATTACCGCTTGTTATCCGCCAATAAAAGCATGTCGTGTGCACCGCAGCGGATGTCAGCGAATTCTTCCAATCTGTATAACGTCTGGTGATTCGCGTTCCACTTATTATGGCACCGTGGGCATTTGCATAAGAATAACAAGGAGGATTATTGATGTCCCCCCGCTCCCCGCCGCGCTTGCCGCGCCGCCCCCCGCGGTAGCCGCTCGGATCACTGTGGCGATGGCTTAAGTTTATGAGAGGTAGCGTTTTGCTAATAGCTTCGGTTGCTCATATTAAAAGTATTTTTCTACAATATGAGATGTGTTCCACTGGTATTTGGATGTAACGCACAAACACTAAACACAGGCATAGATAAAATGTTACTGATTATTCAGATTGTCAGTGGACTGAGAAAAATATGTAGGGACTCACAGATTTTTTTTTTATGTAAAGAAAGTGGCAAACAAGCATGCAGTTCACATAGATGTTAAGTGATGACTTCGGTTTATTAGACAGAAAAACCTGAGGTGAGAATATAGATGTGCTGCTACCACTGAGACCTTATTTGTTATGTCTCTGTGATAGTTATTTTATCCTTTTCGGGTCTGATAGTTTAGAATTAACCTGCAGATGAGCTAATACAAATACTTAAATCATGGAATATTACCCGTGCACTTTACAACACAAACGAAATAATTACAAACGTATAAGCTTATATGTAATTAAATTGCAATATAACATAACCAAGCATTACAAATATTACTGCGAACATAACATCGACTGCGACCGCACCCGCTACCTCCTGTGCCCGACATCCACCTCTAATGCTTAATTTTGTTCTCTTTTCATGTTTGCTCTGTATACATTTCGTCTAAAATGGAATGGAATAATTTGATGTAACGCCGCCATCGACGTGGGCCGGATTGGATGCTTCACTTTTATGTCGACTCCGACTCCGACTCCGACTCCGATCCGCTCCGCTCCGTTCCCCGATTGATATTGTATGTAAATGCCGTCCGATGTTCCTAGTTATTGTAATAAATTATGGATTATTTCTACTTAGCTACTGCTCCTTTAGTCCATACTAATATTATAAAGAGAAAACCTTTGTATTTTTGTATGTGTGTCATTAATTGGCTCGGAAATTACTGGACCAATTTTGATAACACTTTCACCAATACAATGCTACGTTATCATTGAGTAAGAGGTTTCGTGATTGATCAAGGGACCCGACTAAAATACCGAGCCGGTAACGGATGGGAAACAAGCACGCAGTTCATATGACTGTTAAGAGATGTCTGTAACCTAAAGACTGTAACTAAAGACCTAAATTGAAATAAAAATAGTTTTATTTCAATGAGTGTAGCTCGCGAAAACCTAAGAACATATCATGTAAAGACCTAAAGACATCTATACAACCATAGATCAAAATGCAGATGCATTGCCACCCCTGAGACTTAAGTCATTATATCTCTGTGATAGTATTACGGGACCATACATTACCATTTAAGTGGAACAAAATAGTGCAGAACAGTACCATTTGGCGGCAGATAACAGTGCCTACTCTCTCGAGCTCGTACTCTGGAACTTCACCAGTAAAATACCATATTAATTAAATTAAATATTAAATACACTTACAATCACAGCTTTACATTAGATATAAATCTGTGCCGTGGGTGCCGTTGTACACATACAACACATACACAAACACCCAGACCCGAAACAAACATCTGTAGGTACCCGCGACCCTTCGAATCAAACGGTCATCTCACACCGCTGGACCAACTGGGTCGTCAATATTGGTACCTACATTGCACCCATGTGAAACCGGGATGAGTATCTAGTTTTCCGCATAGGCGCAGCTAGAATGTGGATTGCGTTCAATCACAAGTTTCCCGTTAGCGAGATATGTAGCGTATGTAAACATACATTTGTATGCTTGTTTTGTAGATGCCATGTTGATAAAATTGTTTACGTAAATTAGAGTTTATTGAAATTGTGCCTATTGATGATGATTATTCAGATATTTGTAGCTTCATATTGTTTTCATTAAGTAAAGAATTTCTCGAGGCGCATATACAGCTCTATAAATCTCTGAATTATCATGGACTAGTTTTTACCCGCGACTTCGTCCGCCTTTACTTTTAATCATTGCAAATTGTAGCCTATATGTTATTCCAATGTATAACCTATATTCCTGTAAAGTTTCATCCAAATCCGTAAAGTAGCATTTTCGTGAACACCATGAGTAACAAACATTTATCCATACTCACAAACTTTGACATTTATAATATTAGTAGGAACAGGAAAGTAGGGTTTATCCGTCATGGGAATTTCATAATGAACACAGAGTTTGTGGTAGGTCTGTGATAGATATATTTCGTCTTAGTTCTGATGAAGTATTTACTTCAGTAATTAATGACAAGCTGCCTAGGCAGCTTGGGCCTAGACCCAATGGATTTAAAATATGCTTTAAATTGCTAGGAACAAAGTCTATTATCGGTATTATCTTGGTGCAACGTATAATTAATATGTACACGAAATGTAACTTTTATGCATTAAAAACTGCATTTCTTTTTTAATCGACATTTAATATTAGTGAAAATCACCTTATTCAGGCAGAATCATTCCAAAGCTTAAAAAAATTAAAGAAATGTAAATTCATTAGGTACTTATTATTTCACTGCCTTATAGTTCAGTAATAGCAGGCTTTTACAGCAACGTTGGGAGCCTGGATAGAGTGGGTACCATTCTTGGAGTTTAGTGATGTCTCCTGAGATGTCAACAGTCCACCGAATTACATGGGAGAAACCGTTACTGGGGAATCGTGGGGGTTTGCATATATATATGTTTAAATGAATGCATATACCTCTACCTAACGCTTACAGTTACAGTTGCAGTACAAAGAGAAGTTAAATTACGTAACTTTATTACTAATGCCTTGATTTCAGTTATCAATTGCCATTAAAGTTTATAATTAAACGAAAATTTGTTCAATGTACATAATTCAATCGATTTGAAATTTCTTAATGACGTCGTGGAGGGTCAAAGAAAGTTATTGGTTCGATGTTAAGTGTAAAGTTTGAAGTGAACAAAGTTGAGCTACCTTCATCATGGAGCCCGCAGTAATGGAATTAGCAGCCTCCGTAGCCAGCCGCTACGGTGCTCGGCTACGCGCTACGGTGCTACGGTATGAGCTACGTGATTTGCACATTTTCTACGAAGGTGTTTTTCTTTCTACAAAGCTTATTTTCTACACAACAGAAAATAAGCTACCTACGTACATAAAAATACGTTGATATGCAGGAATAAATCTAGTTTACAGAATTATCTCGCGTACATATATTAAAATAAAATGATTATTTAAAATCAACCCGACGTTTCAGCTTCGTTTAAGGTAAAATGATTTTACCTCAATGATATTTTCAGAGATTTATCAATTGAAATACACGTATAAGTTGAAAGAAAAAAGGGTTTTTATCTTCAGTTCTAAGGTGGAAGATCCCCATATTTTAAAAATGTTTGTATCAAATTCATAAAGTGGTTAACTAAATACATCTACTTACCGAGATTCAAATATATAGTCTTAATAGTTTAGGAGTAAAGTGGTTGTGACATACGGATGAACAGACAGATAGACGGACATACCGGCAACGGAACCCTAAAAAAATAATATGCTAGCTTCACGTAAATAAAACGTCCACTTCATCATGTCAAAATACATTTATCACTTGGAAATTATTAAATTTTCTTGTGATATCAAATCACAAATAACAATCGCTAAATTGATTAATATGCCTTAAAAATAAAATAGATAATCGTCCAAAACTTGTCAAGAATTAAAGTACGTATCAACAGAATACATAGCATACATACATACATTCATATAGCATACAGGCCTTCAAACCACTTTTCCTAATTTAACATATCACACACTCACATCCAGAATTAACAAAACCCCAAACACAAAACCGAAAACAATCAAGCAATCAATTGAAGCTAGAACGTCAGCGAGGCATTTCGGCCAAACAAAATAGATATTCAATTGAACTTTTAACCCCAATCAGCAATCGGAACTAAACTGACCGCTCATCGAAATTAACCTTAAATAAACCCGCGGCCAACTGTCTGTGTTCCCACGATTAAAATTCCCAAATTCCCTTTTTGTCGGCGCGGTGTTCCGGGGCCTGAATCACGGGCAGCGGGCAGCCGGGCACACGGGCTGCTTAATTCAATCACGATAACTGCGGTCCCGGGCAGGCGCAAGAAATAAATTGACCAATGACCGCCCTAGCGAGCCTCCGTCTAGGGTTGGCCATCTTTGATTTGTTTTAGAATTTCTTGTCTTAAGAAGTAGATTTTGATGATTAGTAATAACTGAGCTTATTCATATTTTTGAAGAGTAAACTTGCGGCGCCTTGTACTTTTTGTGATGGGTCTTTTAAACTTGCGTCAGGACGCGTTACCTTGATCGAAAATACGTAAGACAGACACGTGACCAGAATTAACTACTTTGTGGGGACTCAGTGACAGCTGTTATGGTGGTGTGGTGTGGTGGTGGTGGTGTTAATGGTGCCGGCTGTGGTATTGGTGGTGTTGGTGGTGTTGGTGGTGTTGGTGGTGTTGGTGGTGTTGGTGGTGTCGGTGGTGTCGGTGGTGTTGGTGATGGTGGTGGTGGTGGTGGTGGTTATGCAACAAAACAAAAATGCACTACGTTAGTATTCAAGTTTTCGCTTCTTCCGGCACTTTCGGAGTGCAACCTCTTTTTTTTTTTTGTATAAGTCATAGATGTCTAAAATAGATGTGAGGCTATAATGTGTTGTGACTTCAAAGATCTCAAATGTACTTTTTACAGCTGACGTTATGATTGACGATAATTAAGAATTTGACAACTGCTTAATAATTAATATTTTATTTTTCAAGAGTACCGGTATTTATACTTGAAGTCCACGCAGACGATGTCGCGGGTAAAAGTTAGTAATAGATAGACATATCATATATCGAGATACACCATGCATTAAAATGCTGAATCAAACTTTCATTTTTAAAATGTGAAACACAAGATATTTTACTTTGCCAAGTAGCATATTTTCAAGTGAAAAAATTTAAAACTAAATTTAAACCAAAAGTAGAACGTTATAATAATGTTTGGTTTCATACTTACTTCTGTATATTTTGGCACGCTTTTTTAAATTTAAATTCTTATACCACCGAACTTGGCCTCCTTTTTATATTAATATTTTTAGTAGAGTTATTGCATGATGATTATAATGCAGTGATCAAAGTGATTTTTTGTGGATTTCTTCAGTTTTTTAGGGCTATCGGGGCAGGGCTTTATTTAAATAATGTCAACAAATTATTGTACATTTTTAGCACTTACCAATATAGTTTAGTTAATTGACTTGAAAGAATTAGATGAAGACTTTTATGTTGGTGGTAGAGCTGTAGTGACACACCAGCGCATTATATTATCTTCTAGCCACTACATGGTAGTGTTCAGCGCTATTGTGTTTCAGTCAGGTGGTAACGTATGGCTCCATTATGACTATCACAGAGGTAAAACATCTTTGGCTTCAGGGCTCAATTTGCATATTGACCTCTGGTATTTGTGTAGTTGTCTGTGGGCAGTATTCACTCACCATCAATGTAAACTGCATACACTTTTGCCGTAATTATAACATAAAAAAGCGGCCAAATACGTGTCGGACTCGCGATCACAAGGTTCCGTACAATTAACGAATATCCAATTAAATGTTTATTTATACCATAGACAGTTGACGTGTTTACCTGCTGTCTATAAGTAAACAAATATTTTATGGATTTTAATAATATTTAAGTGCAGATGTTTTGGAGATAAAGGGGGAAGAAAGACAGGTCATATTTGGTCAATTTTCTTGAACTACTTCAAAACTTTATTTTACAATTAAATATATTTTGATATTCAATAAGCTCTGTCTCACGATATGCCATATAATATAGTTAAAGTTATTTTTTTAATTCTCGTACTTAACCTCCCTTCTGTTGTAAATGTATAAATGTTTGTTACACGTTTAATTTAAATGTAAGTATTAAATTTCAACTAAATCGCTTCAGTATTTTCGGAGAAAATCGATTGTGACAGACGAATGATCTTATAAGGGTTCCGTTTTTTTTTTGCGGTACGCAAACCTAAAATTATCATAGACCACCTACGCGAACAAAGTCATAAACAAAAGATAGTCATGTTATATAATGCTTGTTGTGCAAATATAATAATATTGTGATTAGTAGTGAATAGTCAATTGACGTGTTTGTTGATTACGCTCATTTATTTACAATCAATTAAATTCATTGATAACAACTCTGTAAACATTGAAGTTATTACGATAAATTAAAAAAAATCTCAATGATTTTAGTGAGCAGATGTGTAACTTTTCATTCATGGAACTACTTGTAAGTTTTGCTTTATTTTTAATCCAATTAATAAAGCAAACAAGTCTCATGGAAGGTTAGTGACTACTGCAGAATCTATATATATATATATATAAAAATGAATATTTGTCCGTATGTCCTTTATAGAAACAACGCATTTGATCATTTGACGATCTTTAGCAAAGTTGTTGTGCACGGAGGTACCTGAGTTGGCAAATTCGACAGATGGCGCCACTGCCATTTTTTAGTTGGTGGCGTAGCAACGCCCGCATGGTACAGTTAATAATTTATAAGATACTAGCTGTGCCCGCAACTTTGTTTGCTTGGAATAGTGGCTTTGGGACTTTGGGCAGCGATTTTGGTTATTCATTTTAGTTAATTTTGGATCATAAACACTTTTGGGTAGTTAAAAAATCTCATTTGCAGTAATGATTGTCTGTACACCATATAAGATTTATGGCCATCGGGGATAAAAGCACACAGGCTGCTAGAATTGCGAAAAATTGCTAATTAAGTGTTTAAACGCGCATCCATCCTATGCTGAACCGTATTTTCAAAAATTTTCAAAAAATTAGCGTTGTGCATTTTTACCCACTACTGCCTCCAACACCACCACTACTACAATCGCCACCAACACCACCACCAAACACCTACGCTACCAATGACACAAACGCCGCTAAGACTACCGCCACCACCACAACCACTGCCACCAACGCCTCCAAAACTAAGAACAACACCACTAACGTCACCAACGTCACCAACGCCACCAATACCTCCATCGCCAATAAAAACCACCGCCAGCACCTCCAACGCCACCAACACCACCACCAGAGTCACCAACAACACCTACGCCACCAACGACACCACCACCACCACCAGCACTACCAACACCACCAATGCCACCAACACCACTAACGCCACCACCACCATCATCATCATAATCATAATTATTGTTTTATATTATTTCGCATTAACACATGCTTGTGAAATATATTTTATTTAAAGAAAAATGTAAAGAAAAATTTGACTTCAGGCGAGACTCGAACTCGCGGCCTACTGGGAATCTAGTCCAGCCGCTCTTGCAATTGAGCTACTGAAGCCCTGCCCGATTTGTCAAATCTTTCCTTCACATTTATTGCATTGCTTTTATGGTAACAGCAGCGCCATCTATTACCAACTATGCTATTTATGTGAAGGAAAGATTTGACAAATCGGGCAGGGCTTCAGTAGCTCAATTGCAAGAGCGGCTGGACTAGATTCCCAGTAGGCCGCGAGTTCGAGTCTCGCCTGAAGTCAAATTTTTCTTTACATTTTTCTTTAAATAAAATATATCATCATAATTACATACAAAGACGTCCATCCGTCTCCGCTGATGCTCCGAAGATTCTCCTAAAAGTGTTATGCGCCAAAAAGAAAGAATATGCCATAAATTCCATGAAAATTTTAAGCGTCTACTTACTACCGTTGATAATTTCGAGTAAAAAATATACATAAAAAAACACGTTTATTGTGTTTATTTTTGTCGTTTTAGCGGTAACAGATTTCTGTTACCGCTAAAACGACAAAAATAAACATAATTTGTGAAAAGTTTTCTAGCTATCACTTTCTAGTTTATGAGATACAGCCTGGTGACAGACAGACGGATGGACGAACAGACAGACAGACAGCGGAGGATTAGTAATAGGGACGTTTTTACCTTTTAGATAAGGAACCCAAAACAGATAGAAGAAAGATACAGAATAGTTTAAAAATATTCAATATGATTTTTTAAATTGTCGTAACTTTTTTATTTCTGAACCGATTGATATGAAACAAACACTAAATGTTAAGTGAAACTTACCACAATATATTAATAAAAATAACAATTCGGATAAGCCATTTCTAAAAATAGCGTGCACAAACACACAGACAAGCAGACATTTTTCCGGGATAATAAGTACCCAGTGTTGTGCGCCAAACGTTAAAGTATAATTGTACCAAGTTTCATCGTAATCGGACCGGTAGATTTTGTGTGATGCTTGAACAAACAGACAGACAGACAAAAAAAAATCTAATCACATATTTGTGTTTGGTATCGCTCTAGTAACATGGTATTTTTTTTTTTTAATATTTTCAATGTACAGAATTTACACTTCTACAGTTTTATTATAAGAAAAGATTAAGATAACTGTATCGGTGAATGACAATTCTGTGATAGTAAAGATAGTCCCTATTCCGGCCATTCTGGACGATATTGTACCGGTAGATAAGATAACAACTGAGAACCGCTATTGGTTGTTGTATTTTTAAACATCACACAAAAATTATTTTAAAATTCTACTATTAAAAACAGAAAGTGGCAACCCTGCGTGACTAAAAGCAAGTACCTGATGTAGTTATTGAGGACGACCTTGCAGCGGCAGATAGCATTTGAAGACCGCTTGTTGTCGTTGTATTTGTGTTGTGTTTACAAATAAGTCACTTACGTGACTGACCGGATATTTCTTCGATAGAACTTATTCTATCACTGGTCACCTATTGTAAGAAAAAAAATAAATCTAACGAAACAATTGTAAATTAGAAGAGCGGAGCCCTCTGGCACAGGCATTTTACAATGCTTAAAAGGGGACTCCAGCCTATTTGTGTCATAAAACATTTTGTTAAAGAAATAAAGATTATTTATTATTATTATTATTATTATTTATAAACATCTTAAATAAGTACTTTCCTTATCTTATGCGAACCCGCCCGCGGGCTCATACATCATATTCATAAACAAGTTATTATACAGTTTGAAATACAACTATTTTTTTGTATGTAATAAAAGTGGCAAACAAGCATGCAGTTCACATTGATGTTAAGTGATGACTGCAGCCTATAGACATCCACACAATGACCAGAGGTTAAAATGCAGATGCGTTGCCACTCCTGAGGCCTAAGGTGTTATCCCTCTGTGCCGAAAATTACAGGGCCGTACATTACCACATGACCGGAACACGATAGTGCTGAACACTACCTATTAGCGGCAAGTATACTAGGTAATGCGGTGGTGCCTACGCCCGCGAGCTCCTTCACTGGACCTCTACCATCAGTAAATATCATAATAATATAAGATGAAAGTGACAACCCTGCTTGTATAAAGGCAGTACCTGTTCTAACCATTCAGGGCGACCTTGCAGCGGCAGATAACAATTGAGAGTCGCTCGCCGCCGCAAATTCAATATCCCGAGGTGTCACCGGCCGCCCCCACCAGTGCCCACCACCCTCCTTGCACCTTGTGTTTAGTCCACTCCCTGTTAAAGGGGATATAACCACTTAACGTGGACTGAAGTCTAGCTTCAATTGAATTTGGGTACACTGACGCCCGTGTAAATATAATTGGATGACCGTACGTCGCTTTTCACTTGCCTCGTTGCCTTGCTAAATCTATAACGTTCTGACTTCATGTTACTATTTGTGGAGTCGCGTTTTGGTGGCAGCTCCCTTTGAGTTGGATACTCAATAAATTTTTCGAAATCAATGAAGAATAATAAAATTGAAGACAGAATTGTAAATATTTACATTAGTAGGCTGCCTGTCTTTCGTTGTGATGATAATTACTTATAGTAACTAAAAAGCAGACCAAAATTGCTCAGTAATTAATCTGAGGTATTTATGTATGTATCTTCATGCCAGGTCCCTAACGGGGTAGGCAGAGAGTGTTAAGCGCCAGATATTCCGTTCCTGACACACCACCGGTGCCTCATATACCTTCATCATTTTCTTCATACACGCACGCCTATTCCTAAGACTTTTGACCCCACCATCAGACAGAACTAATAATAATTAACTATCTGAGGTATATACCACAGAACAGAAATGTATACTATATTTGAAAATACTCATGTTTTTGTCAAATAGTATTTATCAAATTTTCATCATATTTTTTTTCTCAATGGATAGGACGGTGGAAATAAAATGCTTTAATATCTAACACATACTAGAAAAGCCATTAAACACTTGCAATTGGAAAACCCTTATTAACTTTTAAACGAGGAAGTAAATTACGGAGCATTGAATTTTCCGGTATAAAGGTAGTAGAAATATTACAAGTGGTAGAACTTCAGTACCGGTGTTCGATGTAGGCGGCGGGTATTACCTAATCGTCTGCCCGCGAAATTGTAGTGTTCAGCAATATCGTTATTGCAATCTTTGGAGGAAGCTTTTGTCCAGCAGTGGACATCTTTCGGTTGTATTGATTATGATAATGAGAGATGTCCGCGCATATGACGCACGTTCAAGAGATGACAGCCTAATTCTCAGAAGTGGAAAAGCATCAACATTGAAATCTCTTATTTTGATGTGTAGACTAGCTGTGCCCGCGACTTCGTCCGCGTGAGAATTTGTGATTGTTCAGTACCTACCCGGAAGAAGTATGGGCGCAGCTAGTATAAAAGTAGCCTAAGTTACTCCTTATTACATAAGCTATCTTGCCTGTCCCGTCAAAATCGGTCGATCCGTTCCCGAGATTAGCGGGAACAAACAGACAGACAGACAGACGGACAGACAGACGGACAGAAATACAGACAAAAATTGTAAACAATGTTGTTTTGGTATATGTACCATTTAGTAAAATGCGGTTATTTTTATATTACAAACAGACACTCCAATTTTATGTATTAGTATAGATGTACAGATGTTCACAGGCTACGATGTCCACTTGACATCTATATGAACATCTTGTTTACTACTTTCATGGTATAAAAAAAAACTGAGAAACAATAACATTGAGATAAGAAACACACTAATTTTCCACTTGGAGATAATAAACCAATAAAATATATATATATATGAATAAAATATCTACGAATATAAAAACATGTGTGTATTATAGGCATAACACAGCCACGCGTTGGGCGCCAAAATTACGACTTACAAAAATTACACCACAAAGGAAAAACCGGAGGAAAAATTCATCCAAATAGGATGCTTCCGAATCACGTATCGTGCTTTATCTGTCGGTTGCGAGCAATATATTTGTTAGGAGATAGTTTGGCGGCACGATAGGCCGGTCCGGCATATTAAACGACGATTAACCCACCGGCCGCTCGCACTGATTTATGTGAACTATTAAAATCTACGAAGGCACAGAATTAATTGCGCTACTTCAGTGTCGGCTGCTTTATTAATCGGGACCGAGTCGCCTGTTGTTTATGGACGTTTCCCTTTCCTTGGAACACCCTTATCTTGACCCGGTCCGCTCCAATTTGTCCACTCGCGTCCCGTTCACTTTCAATGGCTATTAAGGGCCCTACCTTCCTATTCTCGGGGCCGCAATCAAAGCTCGCGATTGTGATTCTAATTCCGCGAGGAAGATGACGATTAAAATTTAAATTTGTGGAAAATTTACAACTCGGACAAGCGTGAATTACGTGCGTAGGTAGCCGGGAAGTTTGCGCATTTACATTTAAATGCGGGTGTGAAATATCACCTTGCGTGCGAGGTCGGAGGCAGGTCGGCGGTGCGAATAGGGCTGTAGGGGTAACAATTAGCGCGTGTGGCGACAAAGTTGCGCGAGCCGATCCGTCCCGCTGGTCCCCGGCGAGAGTCACGCCGGTCGCGTGTTTTACATTTATTTTGAATGTCGTTAATTTGGATTGTAGAAGTTTTAGAGTTTTCCATTCGATGTTTTCATTCCAGTCTGTGCATGAAGCAAGAACATAGAGATATATCTACAGTACGCTGCAAGGTATATTGCTTATTGACCTTGGGAGAGATACTTTTTTACTGGTGGTAGAGCTCCGGTGACAGAGCTCGCGGGCGTAGGCATCACCGCATTACCTAATATACTTGACGCTAAATGGAAGTGTTCAGCACTATCGTGTTCCGGACAGGTGGTAATGTACGACCTTGTAATTTCCGACACAGAAGCAAAATACCATAGGCCTCAGAAGTGGTATCGCATCTGCATTTTGACCTCTGGTCTTTGTGTCGGGTTCAATAGGGTGCAGTCATCACTTAACATCAATGTGAACTGCATGCTTGTTTGCCACAGAGGCATAACACCTTAGGCCTCAGAAGTGATCTCTGGTCTTTGTGTAGGTGTCTATAGGCTGCAGTCATCATTTAACATCAATGTGAACTGCATCCTTGTTTGCCACTTTCATGACATGAAATTGTAAAATATGTAAAAATGTAAAAATATATGTTGTTATACCGGAAAATACAGGAACATACATTATCATCTGCCCAGAACACGATAGCGCTTAACAATATCATTTAGCGGCAAATAGTTTATGTAATACATTGTTGCCCATTCTCGCTTCTTGCGGATGAATTCATTAATTCATTATTTCATTCGCAAACTCCGTCACTGGAACTCTACTACCATGCTTACGTTGGTAAAGAAATGTAAGTAAGAGTACACAGAAGATAACATTACTCATACGTTTTTAGGTATCGAATGTTTTAAAAAATAGAATAAAAAAAAAAAGGATAAACAAAAGTAAATATAGATATTCATGCATGGCTATGTTATTATGAAAATACCCATTACTCACTAGTTATATTTTTAGATTCAACGGTTATCAATTGATCCTTGACGTGACCAATTCAGGAAGGTAAGCGGAATATGATAGCGATGAATACAACCATGAAGCGGCAGATAAAGCACTGCGGTGGTGCTTATGCTCTCAAGCTCTAACATAGAAGCTTTACCACTAACAAGCTCTACCAATTTTATAAGTTATACTTAGAAGTTGCCCTTTATAGGATGCTGGCACATCAAATTCTAAGCCGTACCCAGAAACTGGTCCACACCGTTCACGCCTTACGCCGCTTCTGGTCCTCCATCCATGTAATTACTATCAGAGAGGCGAAACAACTTCACGACCTCAGTTTTTGGGTGAGTGCCTACAGAATACAGTTTTTACTTATCAAATGTCAGAAGTCTTAGGAATCGGCGTGCATTTATGAAGAGAATGATGTATGTAGAAGAAGCACGGAAGGTGTGTCAGGACCGGGATATCTGGCGCTTCACACTCTCTGCCTACCCTGTAAGGAACTTGGCGTGAAGATACATGCATACATGACGGAGCCATATAGTTAGAACAAGGCTAAGGATCGTGACGACCCCATCCTCGCACTAGTAAAGGAGATTTTTTCTGCGTGTGAAGCAGAAAAAATAACGTAAGATAGGTGGCAGCGTTTCCACTGGTGGTAGAGCTCCAGCGACGGATCTCGCGGGCGTAAGCAACATCGCATTACCTAATATAGTTGCCGCTAATTGGTAATGTTCACTATCGTGTTCCGGTCAGGTGGTATGTACGGCCGTAATTTCCGGCACAGAGGTATAACACCTAAAGCCTCAGGAGTGGTAATAATTGAATAATTGATTAAGGGTAAGAGCGACTTCTTTACGATATTCAATAAACTGCAAAGTCTATTACATCGGTTGCCTAACTAGCATAGTTGGCAATAGATGGCGCTGCTGCTACCATAAAGCAATGCAGCAAATGTGAAGGAAAGATTTGACAAATCGGGCAGGACTTCGGTAGCTCAGATGTAAGAGCGGCTGAACTAGATTCCCAGTGGCCGCGAGTTCGAGTCTCGCCTGAAGTCAATTTTTTCTTTCCATTTTTCTTTAAATAAAATATATTTCACAAGCATGTGATAATGCGAAATTATATAAAACAATTACAATTAATTTACTCAAGAATTATTTAGAGTTACAACTACATTTAATTCAAACGATTTTATCATTTTCAACTTTGTTAAACATGGCAGCGATACAGCCGACACTTCGATTTTGATAGTATTTAGAAAATATTAGTTTTTTCTCCAAGTAATAGTTAATCAAAATACAATTTAAAAAATGCAAATGTCAAAATGACATCGCCCGCCATATTCGCCATGTTGGTTTTGAGTATTCTAACTGCAAATAATGTTTTGTAACTGCAAACAAAGCTAAATAAGTTAAAATATCCAGTAAAAAACGTTTTTTTAATGATTTTGCCTGTTTAATGATATTGTGATATTTAACATATATTTTTTATTTTGTTTGACATGTATATCAATTGTTGTTCACTTTAATTTATTTTATTTGTTTTTGACGTGTCATAAGAGATGCCTGTCACCCTAAATGAATAAATGAGTTTCTGATTCTGATTCTGATTCCGTGTACAATACATAGCCGGAGGTCCATACATTTTTGCAACATCTCCTTTACCGCCACTGCGGTCACCAATTTGCCAAGCGTGTCGAATATCGCAAAGCCTAAAGGTGCAGCAGTTGATGTATTAACTATAAAATGATAATGATGATAGCCCCAAAAAAGTCCTTTATAATTTGATTAGTATCTTCTACAAATGTTATTCAAAGATAGGGACTGATAAGTCCCCAGCGTGTCCTGCACCTACGACTGCGGTCCGTGGCGTGTGGCGTATATTTGTCTTGCACTTTAAATTGTCTGTTGATTAATGCTACACTTCTCTCGTCAGCCGGCTAGACGGCCTGTTGTTATTATTTTTTTAAATTTTATGATCGAATCCTCTTATTGGTATACTTTGAAAGATTCTGAGACTCCTCTGAAATCTTTTCGATCACTAAATCATTTTATTTCAGTACACACACTACTCAGCGACTTATGGCCATATATACTCAAAGGTCATTTGATAAGCAAACCTTAAATATATAAGTTACTAGCTGTTGCCCGCGGCTTCGCCCGCGTGGATGTCGTTTTATAAATATTTTTTCTTGAATTTTCTTTGCTATAAGCCTCACGGAGCCCGAGACCTTTCCAACGAATGCAAATCCGTGGAAATCGGTTCGTGCGTTCTGGAGTTATAGCGTCAGGTAGGAAAACCCGACTTATTTTTATATTGCAGACTAGCTATTGCCCGCGGCTTCGCCCTCGTTGAATTTTTCCTGAATTTTCTTTGCTATAAACCTCACGGAGCCCGAGACCTTTCCAACGAATGCAAAACGGTGGAAATCGGTTCGTGCGTTCTGGAGTTATAGCGTCAGGAAGGAAAACCCGACTTATTTTTATATTATAGATTTCTGTCATTTAAACAAGAGACAAAAGATTTATAAGTGTGTGATTTAAATGTCATTTGAGTATATGTCCGTTAGTTTGTTTTCTTATGATAAAATTAAGGTTTCACAAGGTGCTACGAAAATGCCAAATTCGTACATTTTCCGCACATAAAACATGCAAACAAATAAAACTTATCGCGTTTTTGTTCTTACCTCAGCTTGCCATTTCAATCCAAAACATTCTTGGCTTTATATTATCGTGATAAGGTAGGTTTTCGTTTGTGATTTTTTAATCTATGTGAGGACAGCTGAGATGATCTCAATAGGCGGTTTGGATTTTATGTCGGTTGGTGACTCGCCTCGGGGACTTTATATCGGGATACGGGAACGCGGCCACATGAGGTAGATAAGGTACGACATGAGAAGCGGAGGAAAAGATATTTTTGATGAAAAGAAGGAAGAAATGGGAGCTAAAAAGTGATTGACGTGTCGATATGCGACGTTTACATTGTCCTCGTTTTGCTGCGTGTCTTTCATTCCAGTACAACAAACAACTCCGGAATGTTTTCTTAGTTAAGGAAAACCATACAAAATAGACAATTTTACTGTACTTATTCAGAGTTTGTGTAATCTCTCTCACCATGCGCTCCTATAAAATAAAAATGTGCTAAAGGTAGACTACACCTATCATCGTAAACAGTAAACATCACAATATACCTACTTTACTTCTAGCGCATACTACCTCTAATATGACTAAACTTAAATAATCACTGGTGGTATAGTCCCTGTGTCGGAGCTCGTGGGCGTAAGCACCACAGTAGTGTTCAGCACTATCGTATTTAAGCAAGATGGTAATGTATCGCCTCGTAATAACTATCACAGAGACTAAACAACTTTCGCTTCAAGGGTGGCAATACGTTTTCATTTTGATCATCAGTTTTGGTGTAGATGTCTGTAGGCTGCAGTATTCACTTACCAACACTATTAACTGCATGCTCGTTTTCCATTATAATAACTAAACAAAAAAAAATTATATATTCCACAAAAATGGGGGTAAGGGTGGACCATTGCCCCTAACCCATCAAAACAATCGAATTCAACCATATAAAAGCTCTCACATGGATTAAGATGAGTGCATAATATTTCACCGTGTCAACGTTGAATAAAAAATCTCCCGGTCCATAGCCCAAGAGTGGCATAAATCATAAAGTAACTCGAGGTGCAAGACAAACGCACTCCGCACTGCGGGTCCCAGGTGCGGGACATGCGGGACGTGCGTGTGGGAGCAGCTTTATAATTTTCAAATTAACGTTAAGGCTGAGATACATCATTAGGTATTTTAGCTTTAACAAACTTGTTAAAGTGCCAATTAAGCAAAATATGAGTTGCAACATTTGAAAATTGTTAAATATTAATGACGTCATAACTTTATGTGATAACTGTAATCTGCTAATCCTGCGCTGCACTAAGATATTTGTTACAGTTATAGTTAGTGTAACATTTCACATCCTTCTCTTACTTAAATAAATCTGTTAAAGTTAGAGAAGGATGTGAAATGTTACACTATGGTGCAACCCAGGCTCAGAGGCGTTGGTTAAAGTGTTTGTTAATGTCAATTATCTGTTAAATATTGTAACCTCACTTTTTTTTTACGAGGTGGAAATGCCTTTGCATTCAACCGACTCTTTGGGGGAAGAGTCGGGATATGAGGGACCTGGACCCTCTAAAACTACCTCGGTGCCGACTTCAGTGGGGCTCAAAAAGGGGGGGATCCGGGTACACTATAAACACTGCTCCGGTTCCCCCCTCGCACTTCGCCTCCATCCAAGGCTCGTCCACGGGGGCTTTGTGAGCCCCCCCATCGTCACTTGCCACGATGACCTGCGGCTACCTCGGTCACCGTCCTCACGGAGCCGCGAGTGCTGAGCGACCAGAGCCCGGCATCATATCCCCTTTTAGTCGCCTCTTACGACAGGCAGAGGATACCTCAGTCTTATTCTATAGGCCCGAAACTGCAGGGCCCATTGTAACCTCACTTGCAACCCTGGTAGCTTTTACAGTATCAAAAATACTAAGGTGTAACGCATTCCGCAATAACTGTTCAAGTTTATGTTACTGTCGTTGTTAAATTTAACTGCCTTAGTAGCCTAGTGGTAGTAAGCCATTACTACTACGCTGGGGTCCCGGGTTCGATTCTCGGGTCGGGGGATATTAGAGGTAGCGGTGTGAAATCCTTTATCTCTGGTTTTATTGGGATTTTTCCATCTTCTGAAAGTTTTTCTGGAAGTTTCCCAGAACCTCGAAGTTAGATAATGTGGCCGAAGATGTCAATATACTCGCCACCTGTTACATGGGCCAAAACGTAACCAGCGAATCGTGGGTTTTTGCATGTATGATTGAATGCATGCATTTACTTCTGTCTACCCCTTCACGCCTGCACGTGAAGTTACGTTATTGTTAAATTTGACAAAAACCAGAACATTGACAAACATTTTTGTGCAACCGAACCGTAGACTTCCACATATATACATTTTGTAACGACTATGTGTTTTGTTTCGAACAGCTGTTTAGATGGGTACTTAGTTTGAACGGACCAAAAACAATGGACCGTTTGTATGTCACTCAGTCGGAGTTTCTAACAAAGGTGCGTCATGAGATGATGTTTCTAGAGGCCCGTCGCAAATTTGGTGTTAATCGTTGCTGGACACGAAATGGTATGATCCAAATAATTGCGCCGGATGGCTCTCGGCACCGGATTGAGAGCCGAACTGAACTGGATGCCATAAAGATTTTGCCGGTTCCTGGTCCTGTTCCGCAGCCTAGTACCAGTACCAGTACTAGTACTGGCAAAGCAGCGGAAACTAAAACTGCTGACAATTTTTCAACGCGTGTTAAAAGGAACACCAAGAAATAGTCATAGTCCATCCTAATGTATGTGTTAATAGGTTACTTTCACTATGCTTTATTCCTTTTATGTTTACCCACTCACTTTTTATTTTTGTATTCCGTAAGCACGTCATAATTACTGTTTGTCTCTGTATGTTAACTTGTAAATTTAGAACCCATTGACAATATTAATTTTTTGATTGTTTGACAAGTCAGTGAACATGACATATGTCAAAATTGTTTGAAGTGTCTCTTTTTTTTTCTTGTTTTGGTCTTTGCTTCAATGACATTATGCCAGGGGGTCATTGTCTTCTGCTGCATTGGATTCCTTATTCATAAACAGGTTTTTTTTTTAATTTATTTTATTATATTACATTTTACTGCATGGATTTATTATCTATCAAATGTTTTACATTAATTTAATACTTTTAAATGAATGTACTGTTTTAATACTTCTTAATTATTTTTATTTCTTTTTGTATTAGTTTGATTTTTCTTTTTATTATTAACCAATGTTGGAGCCAGTGACTGCCCTGAGATGTAATTAATAAATAATATGTCTATGCTGTGCTGTCATTTCGTAGGTATTTGAAGTTTTTTTTTTTTTTTTTTTAATTTGTTTACAGTTTTAATTACAATCATGATTGCCGTGCTTACCAACAATCTTCTCATACTTAAATATTTTACTGTTATTTTATTTTTACATTGTTTTAAGGATAGGATTTTATAAATTTACTTTTAGGTATATAAAGACTTTTTTACCATTTTATCATTATTATTATCTATACAAAATAATTTAATGTTTCTTACTTTTAGTTTTACTTTTTCACTAGATAACATCCTTCTTTTTGCTGGTAGGTAATGTTAAGATTTTTAAAGGTTTTATTTGTTTTTTATTTTTATTTTGTGTTAGTTTTTAAAATAGTACTTAGTTATTGTTTTATTTTATTTTTAACTTTTTTTTTTAATCAATTATGTTTACAGCATGTGACAATGATAATAGTCTTGATGATGATTTTAGATCCCTTAGTCCTTCTGATAATGTTTCCAGTGACAACAGTTTCCAAAGTTTACCTTCTCTCTCTACTTCTTTAGATACACACTTTTCTGATGTTCGTAAAAACTTTAACATTGTTCATATTAACGCACAGAGCATTCCAGCACACTACCCCGATATGTTAGCATCATTAACAGGTTCCCACCTTCACGCAATTCTAGTTTCAGAATCCTGGCTCAAGCCATGTCTTCCCTCTACTTCCTATGCTATTCCAGGCTTTCATCTTATACGCAACGATCGTGCAGACCGCGGTGGAGGTGGAGTGGCCATTTATCTTCGTTCCCATATACCCTTCTCTATTGTTCTTAAATCACCCAATATAAATAATACTGGCGCGGAACACTTATTTATAGAAATTATCTTCGGTCACACTAAATTGCTGCTTGTTGTCTTCTACAGTCCTTCATTAACAATTGACTATTTTTCACTCTTTGAAAATCTTTTAGAGGACATCACTCCATCATATAATCATACTGTTATAATGGGTGATTTTAACACATGTCTTTTAAAGAATGACACAAGGTCTATACGTTTAAAATCTATAGTTGATGCTACCGATTTGCATCTTCTCCCACTTTCTGCCACACACTATTTCCCCAATTGTTCTCCATCTCTCTTGGATTAAATTATAGTCTCTGCAACTGATCATGTGGCGAAATTTGGTCAGTGCCCTGCTGAAGCCTTCTCATATCACGACCTTTTATTTGTGTCATACAAAATCCGTCCACCTAAAGCCAAACGTAAGGTGCTTCTACAACGTAATTTTCGTGGTATTGATTTGAATAAACTTCTTGAAGATGCGTGTAAAATAGATTGGTCCGTAGTTACAAATGCCACTGAAGTGAATGAACAGGTCGCAATATTTAATTCTTTGCTAATCGAGCTTTTTGACATTCATGCACCTATCAGGCCAGTAAAAGTAAAACATCTACCAGCTCCTTGGCTCACTGACGACATAAAAGCAGTAATGGCTAAGCGGAATGCTGCTAAGGCCAAATTTAAAGTCAACCCTTCGGACATTAACCGCGACAAATACAAGTTCTTACGTAATCGCTGTAACAAGTTGTGTAGAGATGCACAACGACGCTATATTAATTCCACACTCCATAATGCAGACCCATCTAAGGCATGGAGGTTTCTCAAAACTTTAGGAGTTGGGAAAGTTAATTCAGAATCCTTACCCCATAATTTAGATCTAAACCTACTTAATAGTTTCTTCTCATCTGTTTCTACCTATGATGGTTCATTAAAAGCTAGTGCATTAGCTGAACTTTCTTCTTTTCCCACTCCTAATTATCCAATGTTTTCTTTAAGTCCAGTGTATGATCGTGATGTTAAGAAGAACTTATTAGATATCGATTCTGATGCTGTTGGATGTGATTGCATTAGTCGTAAGATGATCATTCCTCTCCTTGATTTCCTATGTCCTGTCATAACCTCAATTATGAACCTTTCAATATCCTCTTATTCCTTTCCTACTGCATGGAAAGATGCTTATATTATTCCATTGCCTAAAAAATCCAATCCTATATCCTGTTCTGACTATCGTCCTATCTCCATTCTTCCATTACTCTCGAAAGTCCTAGAACGTCTTATCCATACTCAACTTAGTTCATACCTTGAAAAACACGCTATCCTTAATCCTCTCCAATCAGGTTTCCGTCCCGGTCATAGTACGACTACTGCACTTATTAAAATTACAGATGACATAAGGCTCGCTATGGATAATAGGCAACTTACAGTATTAACCTTGCTTGATTTTAGCAACGCTTTCAACACTGTAGATTTTGAGATTCTAATTGCTACTCTACGTTCTCTTAACATATCTCCGAATGCAGTTGACTGGTTTCATAGTTACTTGTTTGGTCGTCGGCAACGTATACAGGTTCGGGACACTTTCTCAACTTGGTGTACAACTGTTGCTGGCGTTCCACAAGGTGGCGTGTTGTCTCCTTTACTCTTTGCTATCTTCATTAATTTAATAACTCAGCGTATATCTTCTCTCTACCACTTGTATGCAGATGATCTACAAATATATAGTCATGTCTCCCTGGATGATCTTCCAAACGCTTTAATCTCTTTAAATGATGATCTTTCTTCTATTCTACGATGGAGTCTTTCTTATGGGCTTCAAATAAATCCTATTAAGAGTCAACTAATAGTAATTGGGAGTTCAAGGTTATTAACTAAGATCAACTGGGACACCTTGCCGTGTGTAAAATTTAATGGGCATGTCATTCCTTTCAGTGAAACTGTGAAAAATTTGGGTATTATTTTTGATAGGTACTTATCTTGGGTGCCACAAATTAATATTATCAGTAAAAAAATGTTTTCGGCTGTACATTCTTTGAAAAGATTGCGAAATTTTCTACCTGTGTCCACTAAAATTACGCTTGTACACTCTCTGTTATTTCCCATTCTCGACTACGCCGACACCTGTTATCTTGATCTAACAAAAGAGCAACTGAATAAATTAGAGCGTCTCCAGAATTTATGCATAAGATTCGTATTTGGCTAGCGCAAATACGACCATGTCTCTGAATATCGAAAACAGCTCAAATGGCTCCCAATCTCTCTTCGCCGGAATGCTCATGTGTTATCTCTTCTCTTTGGTATTTTATTCAATGGTCAAACTCCTTCTTATTTAAAAGATCGTTTTAAATTTCTGCATCTAATTAACTCTTATACCTTACGCTCGTCATATAATTATATGCTTGAAATCCCTACCCATTCTAGTGATTATTATAAAAAGTCATTTACAGTCCAAGCAGTTAATTTGTGGAATGCACTACCATTATTAATAAGGAGTGCCCAAACTTTAACATCATTTAAGTCCCTGGTCAGGGACCACTATCTATCTTTTGATTAATTTTGCCTCAACTGTTGTCACTGTATTTATTTTTCTTATTATGTATTTTTCCCTTCATCGCTATTCTATCATTGTCATGTCACACACTGTTTAATTTTAGCATGTACTTATTATTATTTCTTTTTTATTTTCTTAGCTTTAATTTGTACACCCCTACTTCTTCCTAAGCGCATTTCTGTTAAATTATGGTTGCCTGGAAGAAATCGCTGGCAGCGATAAGGCCGCCCGTTGTATTTACTGTCCATGTATTATTTCTGTTTTGTGATTCTGTTGAGTGTACAATAAAGAGTATTATCACTGTTCTCATTTATTTAGCTTTTTACATATTTTGTATATTTTTACATACATATATTATAACAAAAATAAAAAAAAACAAACATATATAAAAACATACAAAATAGGTTCCGCCGGTAGCGGGAGCAGGGTCCTAGCTGCCGGTGGTTAGGGGCTTAGGGAGAGGAACCTCCTCACAATACGTGCCGTGTCGAGGAGTACCGCTTTCTGCACCAAGCCCTTGATCCAACTTCCCAGCGAGAGCCTCTTAAGGTGGTGGTCGAGGCTCTTCGCCATGAGTCCGTTTACCGTAACGACTATCGGTACAATTACAGCAGAGTCCACATCCCACATGGCGACAATCTCGTGAGACAAGTCGAGATACTTAATTTGTTTTTCTTTTTCCGCTTTCACGAGATTCTCATCATGAGGGATGGTGACATCGACTATAATTGCGCGGCGTTCCAAGCGATCTATCACCACTATATCAGGCTTATTGGCGACAATAGTCCTGTCAGTGATGATAGATCGATCCCAATACATCGTGACATGGTCATTTTCGAGTACTGGGTCGGGTGCATACCTGTAGTACGGCACCTCCGTGGCTACAAGGTTGTATTTCAAGGCAAGGTGCTGGTGAATTATCCTGGCTACTTGGTTGTGCCTGTGCAAGTATTCGCCGTTGGCAAGGCTCGAACAGCCGGACACAATATGCCTGATGGATTCCCCCGGTCGGTGGCATGCCCGACATATGTCGACCGTGCCATCCTTCAGGATAAACTTCCGGTAGTTCTTGGTCATTACCACTTCGTCCATAATTGCACATACAAAACCTTCGGTTTCCCCAAAGAGGTCCCCGAATCGTAGCCAGCCTACAGACGCAAGAAAGTCTACATCGGGCCCATGAAGGGCCCGGTAAAATCGTCCATGCAGCTCCTTGCCCTGCCATACACTCACGCGGTCACTGGTCGTGAGCACCACAGGTTTGCGCCAGTTCTCTTTAGCCAGTGAGAGAGGTGTGAGTCCGCTGTCAACTGCCACCATATCCCGGTGCATACCCCTATTGGTGGTCCGAAAGTATTCTCTAAGATTGCACACCTCACGGTTGTGGAGGGTTTTAGCACTAAGAAAGCCTCGGCCCCCACACTTCCGTGGGATGTACAATCTCATCACCGATGAGCGTGGGTGGTGCATCCGGTATGATGTCAGCAGAGAGCGGACCCCCCTATCTAGGGCATCCAGGTCGGTCTGAGTCCACTTGAGTATGCCAAAGGAGTACATCAAGACTGGCATGACCCAACCGTTGAAAGCACGAACCCTATTACCGCCTGACAGGAAACTTTTAAGAACTTTTTTCAGGCGGCCAAAGAATCGTACTCGCAACGATTGTCTCATGTCAGCCTCGCATATACCTAAGGCCTCTGACATACCCAAGTACTTGTAGGTTTCGGTTGCGGAGAGTGATCGAAGTTGAATGGAATCCGTGAGTTGTACTCTCTCGGATTCCATTATCTCTCCTCGAGTTACATGCATAACCGCACATTTTTCAATTCCAAATTCCATCCTGATAGATTTACTAAAGTTTTCAGTCACCTTCAATAACTCCATCAGTTGCGAATTATTAGAACCGAACAATTTCAGATCATCCATGTAAAGTAGGTGAGATATCACCCGACCACCTCTTCGCAACCGGTAGCCGAGTCCTGAAGCCTCCAGTAGCGTACTCAGAGGGTTCAGGGCTAGGCAAAACCATAAAGGGCTCAGACTGTCGCCCTGGAATATACCTCTTGCAATTCTTACAGGTTCGCCAACCGCCAGGGGCTGCCGAGGATCCTGGATAGCGAAGCACCGTGCTCCATTGCGACATACATGACATGAGGAAGGTGCGTAGGGTTGTGTTGATTTTATACAACTCCATCACCCTCATCAGCCATGTATGCGGTACGGAATCATAGGCCTTCTTATAATCTATCCAGCAAGTCGAAAGACTCTTTCGGTTACGTCGAACCTGCTGGCTAATGGTCATGTCAATTAGCAGTAGCTCCTTAGCACCGCGGGACCCGCCCCTACAACCATTCTGAGAGTTAGACATGATGGAGTGGTCTTCAATATGCTTAGTAATTTTCACTCTCAGAATGGATGTTAGGAGTTTATAGACCGTTGGAAGACAAGTTATTGGTCTATAGTTCTTAGGTTCCGCGGTGCTACCTGATTTATGGAGCAGGTGGGTCACTCCAGATGTTAAAAACTGTGGTAGCGAGGCTGAGTCCAGAGATGACTGAAACTGAGCAGCGAGACGAGCGTGCGAGCTTCGCAGCCATTTCAACCAAAAGTTATGCAGTCCGTCCGGTCCCGGAGCTTTCCAGTTCGGCATCGGACGGACTGCATGTGCTACGTCATCTGCAGATATTAATACATCGTCCATTTCACGAATCGGCTCGCACGCTCTCTCGATATCCAGTATCCAGTCATCCTCAGAGTGCCCGACAGGTTCCGACCAAATGCTGCGCCAGAATGCAATCATGGCATCATCATCCGGTCGGCTCGTGTCAGCCACTCCAGGGTCAGATCGCTCCCACGTTCTGTAAACCCACCTTTGGTCACTTTTGAACATCCTGTTCTGCATGTATCGGTCCACGCGTTCTTTATAACGCCTTATTCGGCTTGCCCATGCACAGACTTTCTGCTTCAGGAAGTCAATGCGTTCTGTGATGCGAGCTAGATAGTTTTGTGGACTGACTCCCGTCCCTGAGAACGCTCGCCTCACAAAACGCATCACTCTTGGGCGTGTGTTGCCCATCCTGAAGCAGAGTAGCTTGCCAATGAGCGCTCTGGCCTCGGCGATACGGCGCTCAATCCGGCACTGCCAGGCAGGCACGGCGGGTTTCGGTCGTGAGGTCATGTCAAGATTTGGGAATTTGACACGAGCCACACGACATGCCGCGATCGCCGCGCAGTACAGGATCGAGTGGGTATCGCTAAGGTCTTTACTATTATCTATGTACTCGGGTAATAATGAGTCCAGAGCGCCCACTAGCGCCACATTTCGTCTATGCATAGGCAGCCGGGGCAACCGCGGTCTAAATTCGGCCAAGGTGGATCGATACTCAAGAAGAGCATGTTCCAAAGCGCCTCTCAGTTGCTCAATGTATTGGTTACTTACGGTCGTGGTGACCTCGTCTATCTCCTCCCCGCCGGAATGTTGTGACACATTCACGACACTACCATGCTGTGACTGCACCACACGCGGCGGCGGGGCGGGGACAGAGCGGTCACTCGCCGCCTCGGAGCGTAGTACAGTGTCATCGAGCATGTGACTACGCTGGATGACACGCACCTGATCCGATAGACGTTGGCTTGAAACACAAACTGTTGGCTCAAGTACCTGGAACAGAGAGAGCATACGACTGCGGTACGCAGTGAGGTTAATTCCTCCCTCTGTAGCCCCAAAGAATGCGCGCATCACGTTTTCGTTTATTGTCCGCGTCCATTTCATGCGCTGCACGTTACCACCGGCAGCGGGGACCCTGCTCGTGGCCGTTTGGCCTCGAGGTCCCAAGCCGGCCGGTAGCCGGGGTCTTCCACGCCGACGCGAAGGTGTTGGTGTCGACGGCGGGGAGTGGTACTCATCACTGGAGCTCGACGCGGCTGCGGTGGCCGGCGACACTGCACTCGCGGGGGAGGCGACGGCCGGCGGTTGCGAGGCGGAGCTCAGCGATGAGCCCGGAGCTGGTGTGTGTGCTTCTAGATGCCTGGCTTTTGCTCTAGTAATCATGTTTCCATTTCTCTCTTGTAATCATTGTATTGCTTCTTGTATGTTACGTATTTTCCCTTTTTAATGTATTGGTTGCTGACAATGGTGACATTTCCGTCTTGTCAATTCGTACATAATTTATGTTTATTTTACTTTATGAAACTAGGTATTATCATTTGTAAATTGTTGTAAACCTTTTCACTATTTCACTGTTATTGTAAATTTGTCTTTCGGTTTGGTTGTTTGTACGGCTTTATATTTTATTATTATTATTATTATGTCAAATGCTTATCAGACATAAGACAATAAATAAAAAAACTGTATCGATCGCTTTTTGATTAAGCCATTGTGCTTGAAATAACAGGGCCGTGCATTACCACTTGACCTTAACAAGATAGTGCTGAACACTACCATATAGCGGCAAGTAGATTAGGTAATGCGGTGGTGCTTACGTCCGCGACTTCTATCACTGAATCTCTACCACCATTAAAATACATCTGCATTTTGACCTCTGGTTGTTGTGTAGATACTCTGCGGTCATCACTTAACTTCTAAACTATGTGAACTAACTGCTTGTTTGCCAACTTACATAAAAAACACGTAGTTATTTTCGTCTGCCTACTTTTGCGGGAAATACACACGTGAAGTTACGTTTAAAGAGCTATAGTATCGATAATATCGATATTAAACTCCTATTTTCCTTGTATCAGTGACGTACGGCTACATGTGTGTGAGTAAGGTCATGCAGAGTCAACAAACATGTTTATAGTACAACGTATATTTCGCGTACCTTCCATTCCATTGCGTATTGCGTGGTGTGCAGTAATAAGATTGTTTACCTCCATATCGTGATAACTGTATGACAAAATGATTTGTGTTTACCCTTGACTTTACACGCGCAACTTTGGATGATGCAAAACGCATTGCATACTAGACATGTTTATTACGTATAATATTATACACTGGAGAGCTCCAGTGACGAAGCTCGCGGGCGTAGGCACCACCGCGTTACCTAATTTACTTGCCGCTCAATGGTAGTGTTCAGCACTATCGTGTTCCGGTCAGGTGGTAATGTACGGCTCTGTAATTTCCGGCCCAGAGGCATAAAACCTTATAGGGGTGGCAACGCATCTGCATTTTGACCTCTGGTTATTGTGTAGGTGTCTATATGCTGCTGTTATCACTTAACATCAATGTCAACTGAAAGGTTGTTTGCGACTTTCATTACATAAAAAAAATTACACTGCAGATGGGTTATGGACCCCTGGTTTCTGAGAATATTCATCTTCTCTTGTGATAATAATATATAATATTCATCTTCTCTTGTGATATGTAATATTCATCTTCTCTTGTGATATGTAATATTCATCTGTGAAGAAATTACAGGGATTCCACTTCGTAGTTAATTGTACTATTTAGGTATTCTACTGGCGGTAGAGTTCTAGTTTAGGAACTCGAGGGCGTAGGCACCACCGCATTACTTAATCTATTTGCCGCTATTTGGTAGTGTTCAGCACTGTCGTGTTCCGGTTAGATGGCAATGTATAGCCCCGCAATAAATATCACAGAGACATAACAACTAAGGTCTCAGAGGTAGCAACGCATCTGCATTATGACCTCTGGTTTTCGTGTAGATGTCTATAGGCTGCAGTCATCACTTAACATTCATGTGATCTGCATGCTTGTTTGCCACCTTCTTAATTACAATATGTCACACATTTGACTAGAATACGAAAGTGTTGAACACTATCATTTGACGGAAGACAGATTAGGTAGATTCTTCAGAGAGTAGGCGATCCGCATCGACGATACAAATACAGTAATTGGAGCCGTAATATATAAACCTGGACCAGGCTTTTGCTATGTTTTTCCAGTACCATGTCCCTAAGAAATGACTTTTATAGAACACATTTCCTGACTTCAGTGTTGCCAATTCTAAAAACCTTGACCATTGAAAAAAAAAACGAAATTATTTATTCATAATATAATACACATAAATCAATGTTAATAGTTGTTATGTCTCTGTGATATTCAATACACGTGGTGCACTAATTGCCATTAGGCATTATCTCCCAGTCAACCATTGGATAGTAAAGAAAACCAACAAAATAGAAATAGAAATAGAAATAGAAATAGAAAATATTTTTATTTCGAATAGATCTTTACAGATACTTTCAAAACGTCAATAAATCATAAACTACCTAGAGCGAATAACCATTACATATAGTAAAAGCAAAATCATATATTAATAGTAAATTAAAAATTAAAATTTAAACTATTTGGTTAAAACATAATAATCATAACATTTTTCAATTCCTTCAATGATAATAAATGAAGAAAAAGAAAAACTTATTCGTCAAGATCAATGTTATTCACTTAGCAGAGTTCCAAGTGCAGTCACTACTGAGAAGAACTCCGCTACCCAACAAACTCAGTAAGAGCTCTTTTAAATGAGAGCTTAAATCTAGTACAGATTAGGTATCGTGAAAAATCAATAATGTCAACGTCCATGGCATAGATGCAAATAAACTGCTATCTACTAAATGTGATGTAGCCCCTGCAAACCAGAACAGACCACTCCCCACCAACAGCACCCGTTCACGATTATGATGCATGTGACAGCCATTGCCCTCCTCGATCATTTTAGAGTGAAGTGAGCAACCCGCCACACGACGCCGCCAAAGGCAAAGACATTTAAGCGTGCATGACTGTTCCGGATATGCATACGGCAAAATAAAAGATGGAATGAAATGGTTCCTGATATTACCTAATCCTACCTAACATTACTTTTTTTATGTCATGGAAGTGGCAAACAAGCATGCAGTTCACATTGATGTTAAGTGATGACTGCAGCCTATAGACACCCACATCAAGACCGAGGTCAAAATGCCAACGCGTTACCACTCCTGAGGCCTAAAAAAAATGAGGAAATTACAAGGCCATACATTACCACCTGACCGGAACACGATTGTGCTGAACACTACCATTTAGCGGCAAGTATATTAGGTAATGCGGTGGTGCCGCCTACGCCCGCGCGCTCCGTCACTGGAGCTCTACCACCAGTAAAAGTACTCTTGCTACCAAAAGCCAAGATGACGCGTCGATTAATAAAAAAGTACTGCATTAGTAGGTAATCATACTCTCCATACAGGTTTTTATTAAAGGCATAAAAACTCACGAACCTATCAAAGAATATGAGACGCGAGATGCAATTTTCGTTCTAAAAATAATTCGATCGGATAATAAAGTGAACGATGGCAAGCTTATTTGTCTTTAGTGGCAGTTAGATTTAGCGATTGTTCAGCAATGCGGAGTAATGCGCGGTGACAGGGTGGCAGAGCCCGCGGCGACTCGTAAAGCGCTCGCCGCGAGGTGTCACGCAAAAACTCCATTCTTATCTCTCCATTCGACATATTCGAGAGGATCACAGACTTGATGTAAGCAGTATACTCAAAAGTTTAAGTGTATTAAAAATTATAATGCAGGACCAAGACGAACAAGGTGTAGAGGTTGTGAAGGGCTTGTAGAATTAAAAACTTGACTCTACAGGAGATGTGAAAACTTTTTGACAGTATGACTAGTATGAGCCATATGACATCATCATAATAATATGGCTCACACTAGTCAGACTGTTATTGCTGCAACATTTTACATAGACAGGTTTTTGGTGGCAAGGACAAAGACCTCTTTTAGGATTTTTAATTCATGTTTTACTAATTTTCCCACCAAGGGATACAATTTGAACCGCCGATCTTTGTTAGGCTTACGCGTGTACATGGGTTCGACATGTAGAAAATTTTGATCTACTATGTAATAACGTGTTTAATGGGACCTCTCTCTCATTGCAATGAGAGAGAGGTCCCGTTAAATGCAACCTATCAAGGGATTAATACAGACGCAGATAGACCCCGCAGGATACATGGCACTATTGTAATGAGAATTATATAAACATTACTATTGCTAGAAACATATATGAATAATCTTTATTAGTTTTCTCTCTCTTTCAAGAATTGCTTAGGAATACTGTTCTATTTACACTGTGTTATGAAACCATGCTTTCAGAATTGGTACAAGAATATGAAATGTCACTTGAGGTAAATGTAATAAGATTTCTGATATAACTTTTGTATTTTATAGTTGTAGAACTACATGTCAGAGCTCCTTTAGTTAGAATTTCTTTCGTTCATATTGTCTAGGAAAATATTTAAATCAAAAATAATAAAAATATTTGAATAAAAGAGGATACTATTTACTAGGTATTGGTGATCATCTCAATTAATGCATCAAGATTAATTGCCATTAGTTGAGGAATGTCTCCAAGGTAGTAGGTACCTACTCAAGTAAGCGGTGGTCGTTAAGTGTTCGAACGACTTAGGTGACAATTCATCCGCAAATGTATCCTCAGATGAAATGTCACTCTTTACAAATAGTAGGGGTCGACTCATCCGAAGTTTTGTTGTTATTCGGAGGAGTCGCCACCTAGGTAAATTACTAGTGGAACCCACTTACTTGGGTTTTTTCGTGATTAAGTCAACAGTTAAAGCGCCGTTCTTAAGCTTGCAGATATAATCCATCACCATATTATAAAAAACATTTATTTTTATTTTTTTAATATTTATTTTTACTGGTGGTAGAGTTCCAGTGTAGGAGCTCGCGTGCGTAGGCACCACCGCATTACCTAATCAATCTGCCACTAAATGGTAGTGTTCAGCACTATCCTGTTCTGGTTAGATCGTAATGTACGGCCCCGTTATAACCTACCACAGAGACATATCGACTAAGGTCTCAACGGTGGCAACGCATCTGCATTTTTAACTCTGATTTTTAACAAGATAAAAAATATATTTACATATATTTTTTATCTTGTTTGACATGTATATCAATTGTTATTCGCTTTAATTTATTTTGTTTGTTTTTGACGTGTCATAAGAGGTGCCTGTCACCCTAAATGAATAAATGAGTTTCTGATTCTGATTCTGATTCTGATCTTAGTGTGGGTGTCTATAGGCTGCAGTCGTCACTTAACATCAATGTGAACTGCATGCTTGTTTGCCACCTTAATTACATATAAAAAACATATTTGCTGGTGGTTTTGTCTGAATAAGGATCAGTGGTTTTAATTAAAGGCACCCTACCCTACAGGCGTATTCGTAAAAAAGGTACATAGTATAAACATCCTTCATAAAGAGGTTTACTTAAGACATACTTTCGCTACATTAAAAAATGCTCAAAATGATAATTAGCCTTGGTAATTAGTCTTCTAACGACTTGAGAACCCTTAACAGAAGAACCAGATCTCTAGTTATAGTACGGATAATATTTGCTATCCATAATCCATTGCATCCATCGCAATAAATGATAAGTATCGCCGGGGGTCGCAAGAGGTCGCGGGAGGTCGCCAGGTCGTCAAAACGCAGCGATAGACCCGCCACTTGGGATTCGGGGGTGGACGACCGCACGGGTCTCATTGTCGCACTGATTTGATAGCATTGCATTGCGGTGGCTATCGTCAGCGGATTATATGTTTTTAAAGTGGATACAGAAGCCAATAAGCTACCGAAGAGCCTGACGTCGCAGTTCAATTCCTGCCCGAAGTAAAATGTTTCTTTCCGTTTTTTCTTTAATTCCTAAAGTTCACTTGCACGTGTTATTGCGAAAATAAATATTAAAATGATGTCTATTTAAAAATATCATGTGCCAATGTAAATCCGTTAATGTTCCTGAAGATAAAACCGTATTTTATAGCCGCATTTTACCATGTTAACATTTTTTTAAATCCAATTAAAGTGGCAAACAATCATGCATTTTACATTGATACTAGCTGACCCGGCAAACTTCGTATTGCCTCAGAATAAAAATATGACATGTGTCAAAGGTTTGATAGACACGGACTATTTGTATGGGAAAATTAAATGGTGGTTTTTACTATTTCCCTTCAATTTCTTCATATTTTCTTACCTTTTAAACATTTCCTGCACTTCCAAAAATCATTCAAAATCAATATTAGCCAAATCGGTCCAGCCATTCACGCGTGATGCCGTGACCAAGGAAAACGGGTTGCATTTTTATATATATAGATAAGTGATGACTGCAGCCTATAGACACCCACACAAAGACCGGAGGTCAAAATGCAGATGTGTTGCCACACCTGAGGCCTAAGTTGTTATGCCTCTGTGCCGGAAATTACAGGGCCGGTAAATACGCTACTACACTAGGTAACTATTATACAACAGCAGACGTGTCGGGATGGTAATGCACTTCTGCCTTCGTACTAAGCTCCGTCACTGGATCCCTATCACAAGTAACGCAGGAATCGGGAATTAAACTGTTTCTTGCACATGACTGTCCCTTTATCATATTAAGTTTTATAAATTTACTATTTCTTCTACAAATTTTCGCCATAGTCTCCACTTACAATTCGATCAGCGTTTCTTCACGAAATAATTACCACATACCAATAAGTACCACAATAGCTGGTCTCCCCGGCCGAGAGCCGAGAGCCGAGAGCCGAGAGCTGAGAGTGCCGCACCGAGAGCGATCGGCCGAGACCTCACTAATCTAATTACTCCGCTCCTTTGTATCGGCGCCACCCACCGTTTGTTTATCCGCCGCCAGCTTACTGATATATTTTTTTAATATTCTTTCTTTTTCCGCGGAGTTTCTCGGCTCAAAGGCGGACTCGAGTTATGAAATTGTTGGAGCGTTAATTGTAGACGTCCAGTGGCGAATATTAAAGCGGCCGTGTGCGCCCAGCCTTATATAACTAGTTAACCTCGGTACATGGCCGCAAACTTTAAACATGCCAAAGGAAAAAATAATATTTAATTTGCGAAGTTGAAGCTTGCAGTTGAGGATATCTCCGCTTTGAATGTAATTAGGCTCTCTTCGTGGGGTTTGTTACTTTGTTTGCGAGCAATTAAAATGCTGACTGCAGCGCCCAGTTCTGAAGCATATTGATTAATACCTTAGTATCTCTACTGTTTTACGTAAATTATTCTATTGTTTTTTTATTTAATCAGAGGATTGTTTTCGAAATTTGTTAACAAGTCCTTTGAAAATGGATTTGATTTAACTAAATACGATCTGTAAGTATTTAGTGCTTAACAGAGTTTATCTCGAAGATATTTAAATGTTATATTTCAAAGTTTACATTAGACTTCATCAATGGTGATAAATTTTATTTTTTTAAGCCCCATATAGCATTGAAAAAGACAGGAAAAGAAACGTCAAATTCACTTAGAAACCGAACTCTGTCCTTTTTAGATGGTCTAGGCGCTTCAATAACTGCAATAAAATTGCATATGCTTGCTACAAATTTTAATCACATCTAGAATCGCACAAGTTTATACTTTCCTGGATCGCCCTCATTCAGCGTTTGCCGCGATCTTCACCAGGTTACCGTCTAATTTGTGGCACGCTTTGTCTTATGGTAAGCGGTCGTCACTCGAGAACCCTCTTGCTCTAAAGATCGTCGGTTCTCCGAGCTATTGGCTCTGTCCCACTGCAACTTGAGTTTCACTATTCAGTGGTCTATGCCCAATTTGGTTGTCATGCAGTATCTCCTCATTTTTAATTCAATCTCGCAAGGAAATTTATAGCACAGTTCTTTCTGCTTTCTGTTCAGTTGCCCCCTGCGTGGGATTGACCTTTTATATGAAGAGTCAGAGTGTCCACCCAGATGGGTGCCCCGTAAAGGGTCATAGACCGGTACATCACCAGTGTAGAGGCGGCGTCAACCAACATTCGACCCGCCCAGGTTTGGAAGTAGTCTCTCGAGTGCTGCGGCGGTGGCAACTACTTTGGGGGCAAGGCGGCGGAAATGTTCACGGAACTTCCATCGATTGTCGAGGACTACGGAAAGGACTGAATGCATCATCGACTTGATGCCGATGGAGACGCCTCCCACTAAGATGTTGCTCCACGCCGGTGGGGCTTTCCGAATCTCATGGAAATGAAGCGCCGCGGACTTTTCCAAGGCAACTTCCGAGTCCTAATGCCCGACTATGAGAGCCGTACCGGCCGTGGCAAACAAGGCCACTTCCCTGAAGGTTTTGCCGCGGGCCGTCACGAGGGTATCGTCTGCGTAGCAAGTGAGCTGTACATCCCGCAAGTAGGCACCGCGCTGCACCCAGTCCCAACCGATGTTCCACAGGAGCGGGCCAAGATACGTACCCTGTGGAACACCGCAAGACACAGATTTGCCCGGCCACGTACGGCTCTGTCGCTGAGGTAGTTTTCAATTACTAGCCGGAGGTACCGAGGGACCCCATGGTACATGAGTACCTTTCTGATCATTAAAATTGGCCTAGAGTAACCAACCTTAAGTTTTCTTTCTTTCTTTTCTTTTCTATTCGTATCATCGAATGGCCTTTGCCATACATTACCATTTAATCCATTTAAACGGAACACTTTAGTGCTGAACTTTGTATTTGATGGCATTTTGACCTCTGGTTTATATGTAAATGTCTGTAAGCTGCAGTATTCATCATCTAGCTCTAGCTCTAGCTTACCACCATCATTACATTAAAACATACCAGGTAACTATTAATATAGCCTAACTATACCCTAGCTAATAGTTATAGCCTAGCTATAACTATTAACTGCCTCAGTAGCGTAGTGGCAGCAGGCCACTACTACTACGCTGGGGGTCCTGGGTTCGATTCCCGGGTCGGGGACTATCAGAGATAACGGTTTAAAATCCTTTATATCTGGTGCTATTGGGATTTTTACATTTTCTGAAAGTTTCCCAGTACCTCGGAGTTTGGTAATGTGCCCGGAGATGGCAACAGCTTCACCACCTGTTACATGGGCCAAAACGTAACCGGCGAGTCGTGGGTGTTTGCATGTTTCGCTTGAATGCATGAATTTACCTCTGCCTACTGCTTCGGAGATTACAGGCGTGAAGTTACGTTTACGTTTTTATTAATATAGCTTAAAATTTTCATTTATACACAAAATTGGGATTCACAATAAATTCAGTTCAAAAGTCAATAGTTTTTATCGACTTCTTATGAAAACTGATTACCTGAGGCTGGCCACTAACGACACTTCTCGCGCCATTACTCCCGGCAAAAAAAAACAAAGCGGCCTCTAATGACTTCGCCGATTACCAATCACTGGAAAAAATTGGCGATCATGACGTCACGGCCCGCCCACCGCCTACGGCTGGCTCGCTTTTTACGGCGCTGTTAATAGCTTTTTTAAAATTTCCACGTCTATAGATACGTTTGAGGTTATTTTTTGTTGCTTTCTTACATGTTGATACTAAATAGATAGATACATGAATTTGAACGAATCTCCGAACAATGGTAACTTGAGTCGGCGAAGTATAGGTACATAATCAATATCACCATCATGTCAACCGAAAGATGTCTTACATCTGGAACAAAGCCTCCTCAAAGATGATCACAACGAACAGTCCTGGGCCGCCTTCATCCAGCGATTTCCTTCACCTCGAGGTGGGCCTACGCTTCGTATTCCAGTACGCGGTCACTATTCGAGAACTTGACTCTTCTGCTCCAACGGCCATCAGTTCTTCGAGTTATGTACACTACCCCTCGAGTTATGTCAATTGAGTTTCGCTATTCGGACTGATTCGCTGTTTTCTTTGTCTCGTGTCATAAAACGTACTTGATGCCATTACTTTAATGATTTGAAGCTCGAGTCAATTGAGGTCAAAAACAGCCTTTAATTTACACGGACTCAAAATCTTGCCAATACATAAACATAATGAGCTATTTCACAAATTCAGTAGTAAATTTTCGTGCAAACTTCGCTGGTGCTGAGTGTTAGGATATTATTAGCAGTCCTGCCCAATAAATTCGTAAACTTGAAATATCGGAAAGGTTTTCAAGCTATAAAACGGGCCTGCGTACCGAGTGGCCTGCCACCCATTATTTCATTACTAGGCCTAATAAAACGAATTAAAACCTAATTAGAGGCCGCGATTTTTGAACATTAAAAGAGGGTGGAATTAATTAGTAGAGGGCAGGCAATGATTCCAGTTCGGCGAGTAATTGCCGCTCCGCCGTCTCAAATATAAATCAGGGAATGCGTCAGTCATGAGCGATGAGCGGATACCTGAGGAGTCAACTTCTGTGAAAATCTTTTCTGTAAATGAGAGTAGTGAGACTTTACGTTAAATTATGGTGTTGTTTATACATTTAGCTCATGGAATCGTTTGATGGCAAAGATCTTTAAAGTCAAATGGGTATAAGTTTGACAGTAACATTTAGATTGGTCAAACCTATACCCATTGTATTTGGGTGTATTTAAAGTGAAATCTTAAATATTAATTAGCATTATTTAATAAAATGCAGGTTTATAAAAAAAGAGACTAGGTCTCTCTATGATAACTTCGTATGAGCGATTTAACGCCTCAACAGTCATAAATTGTACTAAAGAAATAGTTGGGTATTCTTAGGTTCGGTTGCAGCAAAATATTTGTTAAAGTTGAAGTTTAAGTAAAATCTTAGATCCTTCTTTAACTGTAACAAATTTGTTACAGTTAGAGGGGAATGTGTGATGACCTACAATTTTACATGAACTTTAACAAATATTTTGGTCCAACCAGTTCGGTCGGAGTGTTTAACTATATGGTGCTTTATGTAATGGATGCTGCAAGCTTGTGAAAAGCTGCTTTTTCACAAGCTTGCAGCGTTTTTGCACAACCTTCATAGATCTCGTAACTTGGACCACAAAAAGCGTCCAGGAAAAATGGGCGTGCGGCGGACTTAGATCCGCTTTGAAGGTGAAGGAGATCCCGAACTGACGGATGAATTATTCCGTTTGTCCGACTTTTTAAACATTTGCACGCGCCGTCTTCTCTCATTGTTTGTTCAGATAGCCTCAATTATTTCGTACCTGAAGATGTTTGATGTTCTTATTTGAGGTTTGGCTTTAAAGCCGGAGTTTGTTTAGACTGGTTGTTATATTCTTCTCCTGATATTTTGATTTCAAACTGCAATGAAAAGTACCATTCGGTAGAGTTATTAATACATTAATAATCTCGCAGAAATGTGTTAGTATGTACCTATAATATGTATGTATCTCAACGCCAGGTCCCTAACGGGGTAGGCAGAGAGTGTGGAGCGTAATATGTCAGTAACAATAGAGATACCTATGTATACAATAATTTATCAAGATTTCAAAATATTTTATAGTCAACTCAAAATAAATAAATTTAATAAATGAGGCATTCGATGTGTTTACCTACTTAAGTTGGTGTTATGGTGTTCCCCCGGCGCTACAATATGGGGTTCTTCAAAATTGGCGTCAAAAGAGTCCTTCAGGGCTGGCAGCGCGTTGGCGACTCCCCTGGTGTTGCAGATGTGCATAGGCGATGGGAACCACTTTCCATCAGGTGGCCCGTCTGCTTGTCTGTCAATCCTTTGTTACAAAAAAAGTTTCAATCAATATAAATATGAAAAAGGTGTTAGTGCACAATGTATGAAAATATTTTTCTTTTTTAATGCTTTTGTTTGTAAACTTTTCAATTTGAATTTGGTTTACTGTGACAAGTATGATTTTTATCGATACGAGTTTTTATATCATTGCCTCACCCGAAAACTATCGTGCAGTTTTAAGCACTCTACTTTCTACACAATTTTAAGTTCAAAGCCTAACGTCTAATCGAGATTAATATTGACATTTTACCCATTAACCCAAATTAAATTTCAAACTCAAAAGGTACGTAACTCAAATCTGTTTACTTAAGTGTCCATAAAGCGAAATTCCCCGCCATAAATCGGGCGGCTAGCGGCTGTCATTAATTCATTAATACTCGAAATGAAATCAACTTTCCGCCATTATAGGCGCTCTTTCCATAAACACCTTAATTCTCATTAAGGGCCGGTCATTTGGAGCAAAACAAATTAAGTAGACTCCTATTTCCGCCGTTCCGATAATAATTGTTCTGGAGTTTGGCGCGGATGAAATGTCGCCCGATTTTTGCTAATTAAAACCGATAGACCCTTTATTGCTCGCTTTAAATTCACTTTTGTACTTTTTTATTGGAGCATCTGTGTTTAATCTGTTTTTAGGTTTGGTTAGGTTAGATTAAGAAATAAAAATTATAATAGGTATAAATTTTTTAATGGTTTCCTCATGTGTCGAGTGTATTACAGAAATATTCGTTTTCATCTATAATTTCGTTCCCAGACTATTGCCGGAGAGCAATGATAATATGTTAGCACTCCGTAATAATGACCTTGACCTTGCATAAATTTTTACCTCACTTTTTAGGAGTTCTCTAGTTATTTTTAGATTTTTTTTTGTAACAAAATTGGCAAACAAGCCTGCAGTTCCCTATAGCACCCACACAATGACCAGAAATAAAAATTCATATGCGTTGCTACTCCTGAAGCCTAAGGTGTTTTGCCTCTGTGCCGGAAATTACAGGGCCGTACATTACCACCTGACCGGAACGCGATAGTGCTGAACACTACCATTTAGTGGTAAGTATATCAGGCAATGCGGTGGTGCCTACGTCTGCGAGCTCCGTCACTGGAGCTCTACCACCAGTAAAAGGGGATATTGATAGGTAATAATTAAGCTGGCAAGCATTTTAAGGACTGATTAGTGACTCAAAATAAATCTAAATATAGGTACCTAAGAGATTTGCCAGTAGAGTAACTTAGTTTATAGATTGACTCTCAAAAATGTAGATACTTAAGACCAATGAAGACGAATTATGTTTAAGGTTTTGACAATACTCATAGATGCCTAAAGATGAAGCGCGCATGGCCCAGCGGCTGGTGTAGATCGTAAGCGATCTGCTCGGTTAAGCACTACGGGCGCGGTCGGGTAGTGTGATGGGTGACCGCTAGTGGCAAATTAAATGCGCGTTTCCGTGCTTTGGACGGCACGTTAAGCCGTCGTTCCCGGTTGCTATCGATAGATAGCAGTCGTTAAACCTTGTCGGAGGCCTTATGGGGGGGTTTGAAAACATCCGACAGCGGGTTGGCCATTAACCCACCAATCCGCATTGGAGCAGCGTGGTGGAGTAAGCTCCAGGCCTCCCCCCAAAAAGGGGAGAGACTCGTGCCCAGCAGTGGGACGTATAATGGTTTGCCATTATATAGATGCCTAAAAATAAAAAGAAACAGGTACCTCTTTACAAATCTGATTCCAACAATTTCAAATATCATTTGAATTTTCCAGTACAGTATGTACAAGAATTAACCTTGACTACATTTAGCAGCGCTGTTACTATGGTATCACTATCGTATAAACATTTAAAAATAAAAAAGAGGCCATCACATTCCAGGTACCCATTTGCAAATCGGCTTACAATAAGAATCTGAACAATTAAAAAATAATTTAAATCTGCCAAGTTAAAACACCTCGCTCGATTGATCAACCCTTTGCATAACGGAAGTTATTCCAATTTTTCACCCCCTCCCAACCCCCAGTCCGAGGGATGTTTCACGTAATTCGGCACACAATCAAACTGTGCCACTCTCCGCAAATTAGTTTTGATATTTAAATTAGAGGCGCTGACGGCGATCGCGACGGGACTTTTATTCCTTGAGGTTTGCGGTACAACGATCGTGTTCAGTGACTGAGAAATAGACACGATCAAAATATGCCTGTAAAATTAAAAACGAACATTAAAAAAACGTAGAGCGTAGAAAAACGTTTCTTGTTTAGTTTTTAAAAGAAAACTTTCGAACTGAATAAAAAATACATCAAGGATTAATTCTATTGACTACTCTCATGTACTCGTAGATGACTCGGTCCAGCGGTGTGTGACTACCGCTTGATTTGAAAGGTCGCGGGCTCAATCTCCGCACCGAAATAAATGTTTGTAACCCCTAGTTTTCACTAAAAACATTAAATATGATGATGTTTCGCAACTCGTCGCATAAAGTATGTATCGCGATAAATGTCTAGCGTTCGCACTGCTGTCAAACCTATCTTTTTAACATGTTTTTATGTGAATGTTTCATCAATGCAAACTCACGGTATGGCCTACAGATAATTGTTTCGAGGCTGGGTGGTCAACACATACATGTCGTGTGTGTACAACGGCACCGGTTTATAATGTGGGGCTATGA
Source organism: Macrosoma leucophasiata (assembly GCA_036365455.1). Classification (NCBI taxonomy): domain Eukaryota; kingdom Metazoa; phylum Arthropoda; class Insecta; order Lepidoptera; family Hedylidae; genus Macrosoma; species Macrosoma leucophasiata. The sequence goes on along the minus strand of JAWQUS010000027.1, from coordinate 22,870,324 downwards.
GTGTAAGCGTATATTATGTAGATATGTCACGTAATTCATCGTGAAATCATTGTAAGGTTCTAATTAAAATGTTCAAATTGTATTGTCGATCAATTTTTGCCAAGTGAAGATGTGAGTACCTAATGAAACATTTATAATATTCTCACGAAATAACGTTTAATGTTTAGATACATACGTAGGCATTAATTTTCAAATATTCTCGTATTGAAGCTAGTAGAAATCTGACAAAAATTCCATCTGAATTTCGAGAACATTGGAGTCCGATTCCCTTTTAATGTAATATTTTGACATAACAATCGTATCGTATCCCGTAAATGGCATCCGTCCGGCAGGTTCCGCTCAAAGATTGATTTCTCTTTCTCCAACTACAAGTTCTTACCAACTGCCCCTCCCCCACATTCCCACCCCTCGCCTTGTCCCGTTTGATCGCAGATAAGTCTGTTAATTGCCTCAACAGACAGGTTGCTCACTGATTATTGATCCCAAACTTTTTGTATGTCTTCCGAGGGGACCGCTCGACTGTTAAAATGGTTTTTGTTGCTCAAGAATTTCTAACAACCCTTTATTGGGCCACCGGTGCGGCGATGGCCTGCTAATTCTGCTTTTGTTAAGGTTTATTGAGTGAGACGAAATTTTGAAGCAACTTTATAATTATTTTGGATTCTTCTCATGTTATTTTCTGCATACTAGACAAATATTGAGAATAAATTTATACGTTCGTATAAATGTTATTTGTTTGTTGTTTTTCATATTTTATACGTATGTTTTATTTGCCAGGTCCTTAACGGAATAGGCAGAGAGTGTGGACCAGGTATCCTAGTCCTGACACACCTCCCGTGCCTCATCAAATTTATATCAAATAACTTTGTGATCTTTTTTGTAGTTTGTAAATTATGAATTTACAAACTACAAAAAAGATTAAAGATTTATTACCCAGTAATCAAATTGTCATCCTAAATCAATAAATACATTGTGTGAATCTGATTGCATGGCTATTAATTACTTGAACTTAGCTTGACACGCTACCACGTATTTAGATTCACTCAAACTCAAACTCACTCGCTGGTATATTAAGCTTTAATGGAGTCCAAAAAGAGAGTTTAGTTTACATAACTAGTATATTTATTGGAACGATGTTACTTATCGCGCGGCACGCTGCCTAAGCGAGCGTCACGAAAAATCCTCACGACACTTTTGCTATAGTGCGTAGCGCTCGGAGAGGGGGCAGGCCGAGTATAGGATTCGACTTATTCGTTCTCTCTCTCTCTCTCTCACTCTCTCTCGACAGTGACAAGCCACGCGACGCGCGCGTCTGCTGTGTATGCGTAAATTGTTTTATTTATTATTTATTTTATTTATTATTTATTTATTTGCTTGTCACATGGTTATAAGGTCTTACAATCGTGACTGTGTGATCGTTATCGTGTTCGTGTGTATGTAGTTTTAGTTCTTTTAATATTTTAATAAAATAAACAATGGATTGTGAAAGTGATTCATTAGAAGTTGAAGAGGAAGTTCGTTCCAATCGGATGTCCCACATGTGACACCTCAAACACTTTTTTATTTTCTCTAGTTATCCACACAAAAAGTGTAACTATACAAAATACAAAGCAAGCATTGTGACCACCCACGAAAAATACAACTTTAATTTTTCGCACATTAGAACAAAAACTCCATTCGTGTTAGGTTTGACCGCTGCAAGTTTCACAAAGAAATGCACCTAGTGTCCGCGGCTAGTGGAACGCAGGGGGGGGATCCATTGTGGCCGGCCGCGGCCGAGACAATAGGTCCTTTGTAAAGAACTTGCTAAAACGTCTAACAACTTCGCATTACGCTCCATGTTTAAGAGTCCTGTTATAAAGTTACGCGGTATCACTTAACTCTGGGGAATCTAGTGTTATTTAATGTGTTATAAAGTACAAATAAAAGCACAAATTAAAATCTGAGTTTCTTGAATTCTTATTTCTTTCAATGCAATCGATATCATGTGTCGTACAGGTATATATGGTAAATGGAAGTACATATTTAAGAACAATTATTATGAAACTGTTTTGGTTATAGCAATCATGCAGGTACATAGGTAACAAATTTAAAATTATTGTTGCAAGCGTGCAGCATACGTTTTTATTTGTTAAAAAAAAATTAGTAAATGTCAATATAATTTGTATAATCAAAAATAAATGCATGCTTTCAAGCAATTAAGCAAACACCCACGACTCGCCATACACCATATAGTTACCTGAACGCACGGCTGCCCAAAGACACGACTCCCTAGAACTCCTCGATAGTAGTACAGCGATATAAAAGAAAGAAGCAACACTACAGAACATGAACATTAATTAAAAGAAATTCAATGTATTTAGTAGTATTGAAATAAGAAGGGCCGGCGGCACCTCACTCCGCCACGTTTAATTATGAAACAGACGCGACCATCTGGCGAGCACCTCAACCCTTCCGCCAAAAATTATATAATAATAAAAGACTAATTACTCGAGAAATTCCGCCAATAAAGGCAAGACGGTTCCGCTCGAAAAATAATAAAATTAATTAATTAAAAACAAACGCGCCGCCGCAGTTTTAAAATCGCATTCGGACTGCGCTGTCTGCTCGCGCCGGAGCGGGATAGAGCACAATTGTTGCATTCGTCTACGACAGTGCTCGATAAATATTTGCCGAAGATTTTCGTCATCCTCACGATACAATCGAGTGGAAACGAGAAAAGTTTTTCAATTTCGACGCAATACTAATCCCAGTTTTAGAACTGGATGAGATTAGTTTCTATTTCAATTAAATAATTCTGTGGAATATCTTGATATACCAAAAAGTGACATTGTTCAACAAAGGAGCCCTCAAAACGCAACTTTTGAAAATGGTAGGAGATGAAATTACATTATACCCACAAACTTGCATTTATCATAATAAGTGCAACCCACTTTTCTAGTAAATTAGGACAAATAATTATATAAACTGTATATCTATAGAGTTTCCTGAGTCTCTATTTACCTATACAGTCAAATCACACATAAAATTTCACGACCATTTTTTCCTGAATTGATGAACTAATTGAAAATCAATTGTGTTGGCACTGTTAGCAGCGATCATAAAATGTACCTAAGTAGGTACCTAGGTTCAAATTTTGTGTAGGTAGGTGTAGTGACAAAACTGATACACTTGGAAATAAACAAAAATGAAAGAAATAAAGAAAGAAAATATTTTTTAATTCGAGTAAGATTTTACAACCATTTTCAAAAAGTCAATAAGAATCAATAATTACCCAGAGTGAATAACTATTACATAACTAGCTGCTGCCCGCAACGTCGTCTGCGTGAAGGCAGTACAGCACCAAACATACCTAGGCCAGTAAGAATTTCCGCCTCAATGGTGTGTCTGTGGAGCGAGATTGCTTTAAGTCCCGTTATACAACTTCGGAGGAGATAAGTTCCAAAGAAGCATAATCGGGACACCTACCTTCAGCTTGATGGTATGCGATGCCGCTTGCTGACAGGAAGTTCAGAAATGCTATGGAATAATGTGTGGCGTCATCTTGCTCGACGACAGTATTTATGGAGATGTAGACCACTTCATTTCCTATTAATTGCTGCAGCCTGATCATTTTATCATTTGGGCGTCAAAATGGTCCGCTCACACACCCAAAACGTTGTATTCTGCTGGTGCGGTATACGACTGATGTCCCTGTAGACACCGAGAATTAGTTCTTCTAAGCTGGATACTTCTCTTCCGGAAGACTCTGGAAGCACCATATGTCCACCTCTCTCTTCTGGAAGAGTGCTTTCGCGAAGACTTAGGACATCAGAAAATTCTTGAGCACGTGCATTGTCGCTGAGCCGAGCTCCCATATTAATGGTCAAGGGCAGCATACGAACTCGTTAAGATCGTGACAACAAAGCATTTACCTCGTCAGCCCTCGATCTTCACGTCACCACGGGAAGCGTTTGCCGGAAATCGCCAGTGAACAGTAATGTGACACCACCCACTCAAATGTTCGTTCCTGCGGATGTCCTGCTGGGTTCTGTCCACGGCCTCAACTGCCTTACTATTGGCCTTCGTACACTCATCCCATACAATCAGGGAGCAATCCTTGAGCACGTGTCCCTGTTACATGACACACCAAAAACAGTAGTTTCGGTACTCTCTAAATGTAAGGGAATTTTAAACATGGCATGTGCTGCCTCCTGACCTCGGCAAGCATGTCAGTGGTGACAAATGTTTTTCCTGTTCCACCAGGAGCATCCAAGAAAAATATTTTATCCTGGTTTTGCCCAACGCTTTCAAGGACGGTATCATAAATTTGTTTTTGCTCATAGAGAAAGAAAGAAAGAAAGAAGAAAGAAAAACTCTTTATTGATGCAGAGAACAAAGTGTCATAGTCATTTCGCCCGGATCGTATTTTGTCTCAGCGTTATACTCCCAACCCCGGGAGCTGGTAACCCATATTCGATAGTTCAATCGGCGGTGGAAATGACCACATCTTGAAATGAACTAAGACAGGTGTTCAGCATGGGTTGATAAGTTACTTCGACTTCGTCTCCAGTAGCACGTGTCTCAAAGCTCATAGAAAATCTTCAGACAGATGATGGCGATACTTCTCCGTCACTGACGCTTGCCTCCGCGAGGGTGTCATTCCAGTTTTGGTCACCGTCAAGAAGGTGACGTGCTACGCAGGCTGCACGATAAGTGGATACTCCACGCCATCAAATGTCCTCAGAAAAGCGAAATACGTTGGGCCTCGGACCGTGTGAAGTAACAACCGCAGGCAATAGCTTTCGCCATTATTTGGATGCACGATATCTATTAACCAATGCGGTGTTCTTGAAAATTCCCGGATATTCATGCGAAATTTGAAGTAAATCCATTAAGTAATTTTGAGTTTATCCCGGACATACATACAGACAAACAACAACAGACAAACAAACACTCTATTTGGCTTCGATATCGATAGTAGATCACGTCCCAAATATTCTTTAAAACAAAAAATCAATATACAGTTTTGACTTTTCTACGATTTTAAAGATTCACAGCTCTTCCCCCGTAGGAGATAGCATGATAATATGTAGCCTATAAGTTGACCTGATCGGTTAGTAATATTCATGCAAAATTTGAAGTAAATCCATTTAGTACTTTTTTAGTTTAGCCCGGACATACATACAGACAAACAGACAATAAATCTGAAAGTTATATTTTTGGCTTCGATTTCTATTGCAGATCAAATCCCAAGTATTCATTTAAAAAATATTCAATCTACAGTCTTTATTTTCTTACAATTTTATTAAATGTAGAGATTCCCGTGGGAATGAGGGATTTTCCCGCAGTAAAAAGTAGCCTAAATGTTGGCCAGGCTAAGTATCTATACACCACAAAAAGTTTAATTCGAATCGGTCCAGTATCTTCGGAGATTAGCCTGGACAAAGGGACAAACAGACAAACAGACAACCAGACAGACAAAAAAAATAAAAATGATTGAAAAGTGTTCTAATACTTTTTTTAACATCGCCCCCAATTAGTGTTTCGTAAATATATACAATGTACAGACACGCGGATTTTACTGTTTTATTTTAAGTATAGAAGTAAAACAGATATTATGTTACTAAAAATAGTGAGAAAAAAACTTACAGTTAAAAGTTAAAAGGGTTAAAATATCATAAACATTTCAATACCTTAATTCCAAAAAAAAAAATGAAAAAAATATTCGTCAAAACAAAATCTAAGTTATCAAAGTTCCAAGTGCAGGCACTACTGAGAAGAACTCCGCTACCCAACAAACAGTTGGAACTCCGTTGTAAAAAGAAAAATTATGTTTGGCACGTTTTTCTTGTTGACCCTTAGAAGCAGATTTTGGGTTAAGTGTTATAAAAAACAAGAAACTATATTTAGGTAATATTGTTGTGCATTTTAACTATTGATTTTTGATATTTAATAGACATTGATTTGCATTTGAACGTTTAATGATGTTCTTAAGGATTCCTACATCTGCCATCATCGTGAGAACACTGTTTAGCCCAATAAGTAACCTCGCCTTCTTGATGACCGCGATCAAAGTGGCGACACCAGATTATTCCGATTGTGAATCCAATAAGAGCTTAAACAATAACCGTGGCGCAGTTTATACAGCATTAGCATTCAACGAGGACGGCTGAAAGAATCATTTATCGCAAAACAAAGCGGCTTGGAGATTCACTGCACTGAAGCTCGGTTCACCGCCAACGCTCTGTTTAAGGCGGCTGTTTAAATTACCTTTGGATTCAAAGCTTATCTTCAGCACAAACCTTTTCTAGAAACAATGCTTTAAGTGATTCAAATTTAATTAATTTCGTTGATTTTAAATGGAACTTTGTAGTTACTATGTTGCAAAATGCTAAACAAAACGGCATCGGGCATCGGGCATACCTACATCTATCTGATTTCTTTAGTGAAAACTTTTTCCGTTCCATACATCGAAAATATCAACTATTTAAGTAACTTCCACAGGTAGTTGGTAGTAGGTAGTAGAAGGTAGTAGGTAGTAGTCACAGGTAAATGCATGAATTCAAGTATACATATGCAAACAGCAACGATTTCCTTTGTATTACTTGAAGTCATATTACGTGGCACCAAAACAATTTGGTCCCAAATAATGTGGGGAATTTTCGAACTGCGAGAGTGGCACTTATCTCCCGACCCGGGGATCGAAACCAACGTAGCAGTTGTGGCCTACTACCACCACACTTCTTAAGTTGTAGGAGGCAGGAGGAGGGGAGTAGCCATATGCAGGCTTTCCCCTCTGTCAAAGTACAAGTCCAATTAGGCTTATGCCTCTCGCCTAAAAGTTTAAATATGTGCGTGAAATTGTTTATGTATTTTGTTAAAGTCAAGGTGTGAGTTTCGTAGTAATAGACGATTTTTGTAGTGTATGTGTGTCACATGCATTTCCTCCCACAAAAATGCCATTTGCATCGGTAATAAACGCTATGGCTACTCCCCCCCGGACCGCCGCGACGGTCGGTGGCCCGTGTTGCTCTATAGTTCCATTGGATCAACGCTTCCTGATATGCCCTTTTCCCCCCTCCGTTTATCACTTGGTATTACAAGAATCGCTTGTGTCACAATATTTATTACTATTTTGAACCATGGTGAATATCAATGGATGACATGTCAGTTAACAAATGATAAAGTTGAATATCAAGAAGTATATACTTAGTATATGCCTTTGCAACCATCCACATCCATGCGAATGTGGATGGTTGCAGAGGCCCAGGAAGACCAAGGCTGACCTACCATGACCAAATAGGTCGAGTTCTGTCTGATGGTGGGGTCAAAAGTCTTAGGAATCGGCGTGCATGTATGAAGAGAATGATGAAGGTAGACGAGGCACGAGAGGTTTGTCAGAACCGGGATGTCTGGCGCTCTACACTCTCTGCCTACCCCGTTAGGGACCTGGCGTGAAGATACATACATACATATACTTATATATATTACATAAGTAGGATGTCTCATTTCCTCTCTTACGAATAATTATGTTATACTGCAGTTTGATTCGTGAATAACGTCACATCGTCTTACATCATTTACATAAATATTTATTTACTTTTAAAGGTATTTATTTATTTATATGTATCTATTTATGTATACCTATTACCGACATAGTAATATGTATTTATTATTATTTTGTAAGATCATGTTTTGTATTCCTTACATTATGTTTTCTTTATGTGCAAGTTTAAATACCTACCACAATATCTCATCATGATGAGGGTTGACTGGTAGAGAATTCCACAAGGCATTATATCCGCCCTTTGTTTTAACTTGTGTTCAATGTTAATTCAATAAAGAATAAATAAATAAATAACAGAGTTTAGAAGAAGAAAAAGAGTCCTTCTTTGTTATTCACTAGCAGGGTGCAAACAACTGACATACTGAGAAAAACCCCGACAGTAAAACTCAGAATCTACTGTTTAAAAAATATATGATCTTAAAAATATTTTTATATATTTCGAATAACTTAATATTACACAAGATGTTAAGATGTATATTACCTTTAAATCCTTCAAATCCCTAAAACCTGGTATATTACCTTTAATAAAGTAAGTAAAGGTAATGAATTTTTTTTTTTTTTTTTTATGTAATGGAAGTGGCAAACAAGCATGCAGTTCACATTGATGTTAAGTGATGACTGCAGCCTATAGACACCCACACAAAGACCAAGGTCAAAATGCAGATGCGTTACCACTCCTGAGGCCTAAGGGTGTTATGCCTCTGAGCCGGAAATTACAGGGCCGTACATTACCACCTGACCGGAACACGATAGTGCTGAACACTACCATTTAGCGGCAAGTATATTAGGTAATGCGGTGGTGCCTACGCCCGCGAGCTCCGTCACTGGAGCTCTACCACCAGTAAAAATGTGAAATGTGGGACAACAATTCGATTAGCTCGCTTGTGGTCGCTGCCGGCTTATTTATAGCGCTTATTTGTAAGCGAGTAAGACTACGTTCACATGCGTTTATTTTTATGGTCGCTTTGTTTGAATTTAACTTATTTTCGTGCATGTTTGGGTTATTGATTTGCACCCTAACTGCTGCTACCAATAATACTGCTATCAATTGGTTCAAAACCACGGGGTCTAGGTTTTGAACCAATTGATAGCAGTATTAAAGATGTTGGCCGCACTTGGGCCTTATAAAGCCGTAATACTTGCCCTGATGTGAAATACTGCCTCGCTTTGTTAAGCACCCGTTCATTTTTGGATGCCAATTTAGTAAAATAAACATATTTTTTAAAATTGCAGTCCTCAACTACATTCGGTGTATATTCGGTGGCGTCATGTTTTTTTATTAGATTTAGCGGGGTGTCAATTCCCAAACAAACGAAATTGTAGTGTACAATTTCGCACACAAACTGTACTTATTTATTTTTGTGAACACCGCAGCGGGTTTGGGGTCAATAAGAGGGCACGTCGCACCTCCTCTACCGTGTTAGGGCTAAGGGCGTAAAAAAATTATGCTTCAAGGTGACGTCACGGGTAACTGCTTGGATGTTTGAATATTATCTCGCATAAAGTTTTGTTTTGCAGATGTTTTGCCTCTGAGTCATGAGGCAGTATCCATACTAATGTTATAGGTATCTAAATGTATATATATCCTGTCTGTCACCCGTTCTTAACTAAACCGCATACCTGATTGTGATGAAATTTAACTTGGAGATAGTTAGAATCCTACGTTAATTGTGTCAAATGTATTATGTCGTGTATTTTGGCGTTGGTGCATATTTGAAATATTTTGACGTAAAGTGGTAAACAGTTTCCATCAAAAAAAAAAATAATCTATAATGCTTTATTCGTTTTAAACAGTAGGTATAACAAATAAACATCGCAAGGGCCTATCGTTAAGATACCCTTGTTACAGGGTACTCCGCTCATCCAACAAGGCAACAAAAGGTATAATAAAAATGGCAACCCATTATACGTCCCACTGCTGGGCACGAGTCTCTTCCCTTCTTGGGAGGAAGCCTGGAGTTTACTCTACCACGCTGCTCCAATGCGGGTTAGTGGCGATAAGGGTCAGTGGCCAACCCGTTGTCGGATGTTTTCAAACCGCCCATAAGGCCTCCGACAAGGTTTAGCGACTGCTATCTATCGATAGCAACGGCTTAACGTGCCCTCCGAAGTTCGGAAACGCGCAAATTAATTAAAGACACTAGCGGTCACCCATCACACACCCGACCGCGCCCGTATCGCTTAACCAAGTAAGTAGATCGCTTACGATCTGCACCAGCCGCGGGGCCGTGTGCGCTTCTAAAGGCATGTACATATATGATTATGTAGTAGGTACACATTGTACATTATTTGTTATATATTTTGGAATGTTGTAAATTTGTTAAGAAACACTATGAACTGTACTCCCCAAAAAAGGATTTTAAAAGAAATAATAGAAATCAAAACAAATTAAAACCCCAATTTACAAAATTACATATGATTTCAACAGGCCCACATTCCATGGTCATTAAAATCTATAATAATATACCAAACAAACTTAAAAATATTGAGGAAAATATGTTATTTACAAAAGAATTAAAATCATACCTAACTAAAAAATGCTATTATAATATAAATGATTTTTTAAAAGATAAGGACTAATTATTATTGACTGACTGTAGGCATTTTTGACATTGTATTATTTGACATAAATATTATTTTGACATTATTGTATTAAATTATAATATTATTGTGAATATACCACCTATGTTATTACTGTTAATTTAAAATGTTGAGAGTGCATCTGTTATTATTAATATTAAACTTTGAAAGTTTTGTCTACAAATCCTGTTTTGCGATGCCCCTACGGGGTGTCACATGAAATGTTATTTAAGGCAAGTTTGTAATTATTTTATGTGACTTGCAATAAACATTTGAATTTGAATTTGAATTACATTGGTGGTAAGTAATATTGTAGGCTATCAATAACTACACGAAACCAGAGATTTCAATGTAGACGCGTTGCTACGCCTGAGGCCTAACGTGTTATGCCTCTTTACCGAAAATCACAGAGCCCTACAATACTGAAAATATGTCCGCAATTTCAAGATATGATGGAGCTGAATTCAGGTCAGTCAGTTAGTAATATACGGGCCCTAAATTTTCGGGCACAGAGGCACAATATCCTTCGCTGGTGGTAGAGCTCTAGTGACAGGGCGTAGGCACCACCGCATTACCTCTATCTGCCGCCAAATGGTAGTGTTCAGCACTATCGTGTTCCGGTTAGATGGTAATGTACGGCCCAGTAATGACTATCACAGAGACGTAACAACATAGTTCCCAGGGGTGGCAACGCAACTACATTTTGACCTCTGGTTTTATAAGTTACGATTTTTGTCAAATTTTACCACAACGGTAAGTAACATTGACTTTAACGATGATTGCAGAATGTGTTGCACCTGCGTCTTTTTGACATTGTCAAAGTTATCAAGGTTAACAGATACCCTCTACATCTGACAGATAATTGAGATTAACTATAAGCAGTCGAGCGGAGTTGGTTAATGTTGTACATTAACCAACTCCGCTCGACTGCTTATAGTTAGCCTTTTTTTTATGTAATGGAAGTGGCAAACAAGCATGCAGTTCACATTGATGTTAAGTGATAACTGCCGCCTAGCTATAGATACCCTCACTTAGACTAAGGTCAAAATGCAGATGCGTTACCATTTCTGAGGCCTAAAGTGTTATGCCTCTGTGCCGAAAATTCAGAGTCGTACATTACCTACCGCCTGACCGGAATACGATAGTGCTGACCGCTACCACTTAGCGGTAAGTATATTAAGTAACATTGTGGTGCCTACGCCCGCGAGCTCCGTCACTGGAGTACCACCAGTGAAAGTTAGAAAAATTCTCAAATGGTACACAACCTAAAATCCTATAATATATAGAAAAATGAATAACACACATGCTCGGAGATAACGTTGACCCAACAGACTACATAACATGATATGTTCTTAGGTTTTCGCGAGCTACACTCATTGAAATAAAACTATTTTTACGGATTTATCACGCGTATATTAAACTAAAATGATTTTTAAAATCAACCCGACGTTATAAAAAGATTCATCAGTATTTAAGACCCATTAAAAGTAATATTCCATTACAAAATTCTGGCATTTATAAATTAGATTGTGATTGTGGACTCTCATATATTGGTCAAACGAAGAGAGCTGTATCCACCCGCGTTAAAGAGCACATTGCTGATGTCAAAAACCGAAGAACAGGGAGGTCTGCAGTCTGTGAACACATAGCGGATAAGCCGAACCATTACATCCGGTTTGATAAAATTCAAATACTCGCTAGAGAACACAAACCCATTCCACGAATGGTACGCGAGGCTATTGAAATTAAAAAACACCCAAATTTCAATAGAGAAGATGGATGGCGATTATCAACATCATGGGATCCCAAACTTAGCAAGATTAAATCCCAGCCGCAGCAGTCTGCAAGACCTCAAGATACCATAAGTAATTATTGTGTTAATCCTGAACGCTACGCAAGGCGTTTACGAAATCGATGGAGGTAGCTACATATAATTTTTTCAAACTTCTGTCAGACAAATGTCACCTCAGTCTGCCCGGGACCACGGAAGCTGAAAAGCGACCGAAACGTCGGGTTGATTTTAAAAATCATTTTAGTTTAATAGACTACATAACACAGGTACATGGCAGATAGCACAGGTACATAGCCGGCAGTCGGCAGTCGGCAGTCGGCAGGTACACAGGTGCGTGACCACGCCCCCTACCTGCGCGGCGGGCGGGATCACCTGACCCACCTGGGCGACGCCCACCGCACCTCCGCGATACCTACTCACTATGGGTTTAATTTAACCTCTGTTTTATATTATTTCGCATTAACACATGCTTGTGAAATATATAACCAACTATGCTAGTTATGCAAATAAAATATATTTCACAAGCATGTGTTAATGCGAAATAATGTAAAAACAATTATTAAGGGTAAAAGCGACTTCTTTACGATATTCAATAAACTGAAAAGTCTATTATATCGGTTGCCTAACTAGCCTAGTTGGTAATAGATGGCGCTACTGCTACCATAAAGCAATGCAATAGATGTGAAGGAAAGATTTGACAAATCGGGCAGGGCTTCAGTAGCTCAATTGGAAGAGCGGCTGGACTAGATTCCCAGTAGGTCGCGAGTTCGAGTCTCGCCTGAAGTCAAATTTTTCTTTCCATTTTTCTTTAAAAATAAAACCTAAGGCCTCTGTACCGGAAATTACAGGGCCGTACATTACCACCTGACCGGAACACGATAGTGCTGAACACTATCATTTAGCGGCAAGTATATTAGGTAATGCGGTGGTGCCTACGCCCGCGAGCTCCGTCACTGGAGCTCTACCACCAGTAAAATAATCCCTAATACGAAACACTTTACAAATCACTAATCACTAGCCGTTGTGCTCGGCTTGCTAACACTCACATTAGGTATGCAAGGCCATTGTTCTGCTCTTCATTATAACGTGTTATTATCATAGAGCAACACCGAAGGGGAGTTGCCATATGCATGCTTTCTCCTCTGTCAAAGTACAATCCCAAATGGGCCTATACCTGTCGCCTAGATGTTTAAATGTGTGCGTGAAATTGTTTCTGTTTTTTGTTTAAGTCGAGGTGTGAGTTTCGTAGTAAAAGACGATTTTTGTAGTGTGCGTGCGTGTCGCACGCATTCCCCCCCGCAAAAAACGACAGACTGTTTTGCATCGGTAATACACGCTATGGCTACTCCCCTCCGGTCCGCCGCGACCCGCGACCGGTGGGCCGCGTTGCTCTATGGTTATTATAGACCCTTAAAATATTCCATTACCGAATATCACTCAAAATCTACTTAAAAAAGTTAAAACGAAATCACCTATGATTAATAGTGACTTATTTATAATTTCGTAATTCATAATTTCGTACGTTTTACTGGTGGTAGAGCTCCAATGACGGAGCTCGCGATACCCACACTTAGATTAAGGTCAAAATGCAGATGCGTTACCATTTCTGAGGCCTAAAGTGTTATGCCTCTGTGCCGAAAATTCAGAGTCGTACTTTTCCACTTCCATTACATAAAATAAATTCGAAAGCAAATAGGTGTATGTAGGCCACTCACAACAGGCCCTCTGTTTGCACCCGCCTTAATTAACGACACGCGTACGACACGGCGACACGGCGACACGGCGACACGGCGACACGGCGGCGCCGCGGACCCGACACCGGGTGGTTAGCTACCGATAATGATGAGTAGATATAGTGGTTGAATAATGTGTGACAAGCTTTAATGGCAAGTAACTTAACGGTTTTTATCAACTCTGGAAAGATTCCTTCATTCTTCAAAGATTCTTATTGACATTTAATCTGTATATTCTCACAATTATTTTTCAGTAGAATGATGTTTACACCTGTAATTGAGTTGTCACTTACCAAGTATCCAACGTGTTTTTTTTGCATTTTGCTAATAACAGTGATTTCTTTGATGGTGTGACTAATAAATAAATAAAATGAAAATAAAATAAAAGATTCCCTGATCAATACATAAGTTACGAGTAAGTACAAATTGATGCTAAGTAAGGAGCTAAGGTACTTATCTATAATCGATTTACACACTATAACAGACATGCCATAAATATCTTCGGAAGCTTTTTTTTATGTTACAAAAGTGGCAAACAAGCAAGCAGTTCACATTGATGTTAAGTGATAACTGCAGCCTTTAGACACCCACAGAAAGACCAGAGCTCAAAATACAGATGCGTTGTAACCCCAGAGAATAACTATCAGAAAAACACAACATCTAAGAAGATGTTGTGTTTTTCTGAGAAGATGTTGTGTTTTTCTGAGAAGATGTTGTGTTTTTCTGATTGTTATTACGGGGCCATACATTACCATCTAACCGGAACACGATAGTGCTGAACACTACCATTCAGCGGCAGATAAATTAGGTTATGCTCTAATGCCTACGCCCTCGAGCTACCTGCAACTCTACCACCTGTAGAAAAGTACTGAAATGTGGATCTTATTGACTGAGGGCTGTCATGTTTAAAGTTTTGAAGTTGAAGAAGAAATTGTATAACAAAAGCTTCTACGTTATTTTTCATAATATCAATGGATAATAGAGACGATGAGTTTAAGAGTCTTGTACATTGATTGGAAATAGAATATTTAAGCTAAGTATTTTTCAAAGTGCTGAGCAATGTCTAAATTCGAACACACAGTACCCAGAGATGACTCCAAAATCACGCGAGAATCACACCGCTTGTCCTTGTCTGCTTCACTATTGATTACTTTCCACGTAGCCTTCATCTTATCTAGCTTTGCCTTTTTACACACATTAAAAAAAAATGATTAAGTATGTAGCAAAATATTAATTTAGTTTAATTTTGTAAGTATACAATTCAGTTCGAATATTTTTTTTTTACTTCTTCCAATGCCAGCTGTAGCCCAGCCCAATCACGGAAACTAAATTTAAATTTGATGGATTAGTAATATTAGACGTATATGACAATAGACGATTAAATATAATGTAAAAAAAATGATTGAACAGAACTCTGTAAACCACAGATTAAGGTAAACGGCCTTGTAATTTCCGGCACAGAAGCATAACACCTTAGGCCTCAGGAGTGGCAACGTATCTGCATTTTGACCTCTGGTCATTGTGTAGGTGACTATAGGCTGCAGTCATCACTTAACATAAATGTGAACTGCATGCTTGTTTACCACTTTTATTACATAAAAAAAAACTTCCTCTGCTTCGCACTTGACCGGTTTTTTTCAACAGGTAGTTCACATTTATAACAGAGGGGTTGTATGGTTGTGTAGAGATTGGCGGCTGTTAGCGGTTGTGTGATCAGGTGGTTGATGGATCAGCTTACTTGCCATCGACCGTCATACACTTTTGTTTATTCATTTACCTATGTTTTTTTTATTGATCGCAAACAGTTTTTCAAATCATAAAAATATGCTTTGGCAAGGAAGGTATGTACCTAATATACTTGCCGCTAAATGGTAGTGTTTAGCACTAGTGTGTTCCGGTCAGGTGGTAATGTACGGCCCTGTCATTTCCGGCAAAAAGGCATAACACTTTAGGCCGCAGGAGTGCTAACGCATCTGCATTTTGACCTCTGGTCATTGTGTGGGTGTCTATAGGCTGCAGTCATCACTTAACATCAATGTGAACTGCATTCTTGTCTGTGACTTTTATTATATAAAAAAAGGACCTAGATATACTGCGCTCCTTGCGTTGTGTCGTCGATGGGCGCTCCACACTCTCTGCCTACCCCGTTAGGGACCTGGCGTGAAGATACATATTATTATATGTTTTGGTCATATCAGTCACTGTCAGCGTAATTGATACTGGTGGTAGAGTTCCAGTGTCGGAGCTCGAAGGCGTAGGCACCACCGGATTACCTAATTTATCTGCCGCTAAATAGTAGTGTTCAGCACTATCGTGTTCCGGTTAGATGGTGATGGCCTCGTAATAACTATCACAGAGACACAATAACTAAGGTCTCAGTGGTGGTAACGCATCTGCATTTTGACCTCTGGTCTTTGTGTAGGCTGCAGTCATCACTTAACATCAATGTGAACTGCAAGCTTGTTTGCTTTTCAAAAAATTGCGTAGCTTATAGACCAAGAAAAGGGCCATAGACAGAATCCGATTGCAATGAGAAATCAATAGGTATCGATTCTTTGCAGTTCATAATTTAGTCGTTTTGATCCAATAAGTATCTAAGTATTCCTCAAATGATGTTTTAATATTCCAAAATACATAATTTAACATGTTAACACCCTAAGGTGGTCAGAAGGGGTCAATATATGCATTCAAGCATACCTTCCTGCAAACACCCACGATGCACCAACTTTTTCCAAATTTCGCATAAATATACGCATGAGATTATTTCAAAATATCCCATGCTTTGCCTTACTGTATTATACAGATATAGGTACTTACATTAATAAAACATCTGTACTTGATTGTACGCGTGTATTTTCATAGAAACAACAGTCGCGCATACACGTAACAATAGAAACGGTACAGTCGCGAACAGCTGTTTGTTTTGACATGTAACAAGTAACTCGAGCAGTTTTACCTCGCGAGCGTTCGGTAAAATAAACAAGGTAAGCGTGTTTGCCGACTGATCCACGCTTCTCTGTAATTGAAATTTTAATGGAAACAGGTGCGATGACGTCACAACGCCTATGGACGGTGTGACAGTCGCGACAAATCTATTGTTCTATTTGGAAAGGAGAACGATACTGTTCCATACATTTTTCTGAGGCCAGGTGTAGACAGTGTACAAATTACGTCATTTTCAAATTACTATAAAATAAATAATTTTAAAAATTCGGGCCTTATTTGAATTACCAGTAATTGAAGTATATGTTTTTATAAGATCAAGTAAAAGTTGGGTTAACTTGCAATTTTTTTTTATGTAATAAAAGTGGATGCATTTCACATTGATGCTAAGTGATGACTGCAACCTATAGGCACCCACACAATGACCAGAGGTCAAAATGCAGATGCGCTGCCACTCCTGAAGCCTAAGGTGTTATGCCTCTGTGCCGGAAATTACAGGGCCGTACATTACCACCTGACGGAACACGATAGTGCTGAACACTACCATTTAGCGGCAAGTATATTAGGTAATGCGGTGGTGCCTACGCCCGCGAGCTTCGTCACTGAAGCTCTACCACTAATGAAAAAATAATAGATAAAAATAATGATTGTTAACTAATAGGTTGGGGAAAAAGTCTTTTCGCATTATAGTATTTACGAACTTGTAATAAAATCTCTTTGGCTGTAGTATTTGTATCTGGCTGGTTTTGGTATCATTGAAAGTTAAAATTTTAAAGAACATAATTCCAAATTCAAATTAGGCATATTTGTGATTTTCATTTGTTTTTCGTACTGTCAAGATGAGTGAATGTAATGAAGAAATTCGATACATTTTAAAATTTTACTACAAAAAAGGTAAAAATGCAACGCAAGCCGCGAAAAAATTTGCGATGTTTATGGACCTAGTGCAGTGTCTGTGAGAGTAGGACAAATTTGGTTTAAGCGTTTTCAATTCGTTTTTTGAACTCGGTTAAAAATTACAAGAAAACACAAAACTTACTTAATAAAGTCATTTATTTTTAAAATAGTATTTATTACTAGAGTGAGACTTTTATACAAAAATGCAAAATGGAACAAAGCGATCACATACACACACGAAAACAGTTTTCAATCGAATTCACACAATGCGTGATGATATAGGTACGTAGATACGCCACTGTTGTTTGCATGTGCGTGTGGGTGTAGTGTAGTGTATGTTTTATGTACATGTGTGACGGTGTGGTTATGTAGAAAAAAAATAGGCATAATACGTCAATGCATCCAATGCGGGACATGCGGGACGCATCCAACGTTTTGCGGGACTATTTTATTAATTCTTGCAAAGCGGGATTACATCCAGCATTACGGAACCGTCCCGCAGAATCCGGGATTGTTGGCCGCCTTAGTTATAATCATTGTTATTCCAAATTGCCAAAGATGTCGACCGAAATGGAAACAGGTGTGAGTGTGACGTCACGTTGTGGCGAGACGCTGCGACAGCGGAGAGTGAACAAATCTGTTGTTATAGTTGTTGGGGACTTGTGAGTGCTTGTAGACGACTTTGGAATGAAAACTTTTATAATACATTGATTTTCGTCTACTGCGATTTGCGGATGTAGTCGTGATTTAAACAACAATGTATGACTTAAAGTAGGACAAACCTACGATTCATAGATTTTTTATAATTGAAGAGTTTTTTTTTTTTTTTTTTTTTTTTTAGGTCGGGCTTTGTGTAGGCGGCCTGTCTCGAGACGGCACTAGTCTACTTCACCGGGCAATTGGCGAGCGCAGAGGGCGCTCCAGCCTAAAATTTTAGCGCAACTGCCTAAGGGTGACCCATGCGGGTCCGTGCCTCGGCTTAGGACGTTGCGGAGAGACATATGAGACATATGCGATTATGGGCGTTGCAACTTTCGCTCTACTCCATTCGGTTGGCGATAACCGGAATGTCATCGGCCTCGCGGGGCCGGAGATAGGGTCGGGATCAGGGGCGGGCGCGGCGCGAAACGCGTCGGCGCGTTGTATTATTAGCGGTTTGTGCAGTGTGATTCTGTAATCGATTGTTCATTGCGGCGATGGCCAACGTGGTCTCATCGTCCGGATCTTTTAAGACGTGCCTTGGACGTCTCCTTTTGGCGCGATCAAAAGGAGTGTATATCGCGGCCGCTCTGACCAGCGGATTCGGGTGGTGACTCGCCCGATCGAAATAGCGAGCTGAAGCTCGCTTCATAAACTGCCGGATGGTAGGCAGGTTAGCATCAATGTGCAAGTTTTTATTACGTACGTACCAAGGCGCGCCTACGGCTCTACGTAAGAATCGGTTCTGCAAGGTTTGAAGTTTTCGTAATATTGTCTTTTTCGCGTGGGCGAATACTGGGGACGCGTAACATAAAATGGGCCTTATGCAGGACGTATAGGCACGGAGTTTGTTCCGGGCCGATAGCTTGCTCTTTTTGTTTAAGAGACAATGTAGTTGGGACAACACGAATGCAGCCTTTGCGCGCGCTGCTTTTACATGTGCAGCGAAGGACAGATGCCGATCAAGCGTCACTCCTAAGTATTTGATTTTGTCCGTCCATGGGATGGGCTCGTCAAACATAAGGACTGGGGCTACGTTGGGTCTGGGAGCGCGGTCCCGTACAAAGAGTATGGCAGCGCTCTTGCTCGGATTTACCTCTATACGCCAGCGGCGGAACCAAGACTCAAGGTCTTTGGCCGCCGCTTGCAGGGCTTTCCTTATGATCTCTGGCTTTCTGCCAGAGACGTAAATAGCGGTGTCGTCAGCGTACATTGCCACCTGAACGCCGTGGCGGACAGGGATATCGCTAGTGTATAGCGTGAATAAGAGGGGGGAGAGTACGGATCCTTGGGGAACACCGGCTGTTATGGTGTGACGGTTCGAGAGGGTACCCTCGACTCGATATCGAAAGCCTCTGTCCGACAGAAAATCGCGAATGATGTGCACGATTTGGGTGGGCACTCCGAGAGTGTACAGCTTATATAATAAGCCGTTGTGCCACACGCGGTCGAACGCTTTAGCGATATCGAAGAAGAGGGCGCCCGTCATAATCTTTCTATCGAGTTTACTGAGTATATGCTCAGTGATTCGATGTACTTGATGGACACAGGAGTGACGAGCACGGAACCCAAACTGTTCGTCCGGGATCAAGTGCCGCACTCGGGTGAAATCTAAGAGTCGAGCGTACACGACGCGCTCGTAGAGTTTACTTAGAGAACTGAGCAGACTTATCGGCCTGTATGATGAGGCCTGGTTGCTTGGCTTACCGGGCTTTTTAAACCCGATAATTGTGGCCTCTTTCCACGCGGGTGGAAACATACTATTTTTAAACGCTGCGTTGAGTATCGCAGCCAAAAGGGCAATGAGCAAAGGGGGGAAGTTTCTAACTGTGCGATTGGAAATGCCGTCCGCACCCGGCGCTTTCCGCACTTTTAGACGCTTGATCAGGTCTGTCACCTCTGCGACTGTCACAGGTCTGAGAGGATCATCATTTTTTTCGCTATTACCGTTAGCGTTTTCATCGACTGGCGTGTCGGGAATGGGACCGGTTTCGCGCGGGGGGGTTTAATTGAAGAGTTGTTGAGGGTCTCCTTATATATCATACTAGCTGTTGCTGGCGGCTCCGCCCGCGTGTAGGTAGCTTTTCGCGTAACCTGTGGAAACTCCTCAAATCATAGCATGGCATCCCACAGGAATATTTTTTCGGGATATTTACAAAAAATAATATACATTTTTTTCTAAAGGAACCTCATGGTAGGAAATATAGGTGCAGAGTTAAATATTTAACCCATTCCCTGTCCCATTACAAACACAATACATGTGATTCAAGGGACTGGGAACCTGTTCAGGTGAAAAAAATAACACGAGAATGAGTATATTCTTGAAAATTTGAAGTGGAATTCCTTATTAATACGGCCAAGAAACACATTTTCACACCAAACACTGCCTAGGTATCAAAACTAGACTTCAGTTACATTAACTTCGATATACAAACCCCCTTATTCATAAACGTATTTTAGCTAAAGTATTGCTAATTACTCCTTTGTCTTTTTCTATCCTGCACATTTGACAGTGCAACTGACAAAGACAAAGCATTCTATAGCTAAAACGTATCTAATGTACGTTTATGAATAAGGGGGAAAGTCTTTAAGGTAACAAAAACCAGATACTTCAAGAGTAGTAAATTCTCGAAAATCAACCATTGAATCCCCAAATAATACCGCCAAGAAACACATTTTCTCAACAAACACCATCCGGGTATCAAAAACACGCCTCAATCACATTCACCGTGCAAACAAAATACGCGATGTTGATTGCGCAACCTGCTCTAATCAAATTTATGTTTGTTCGTCTCCAACATCCCCCCGTCTGTCGGTACCATACAACGAGATGACTCCATTTGCACTTCAATCCAGGTCGTTTGCCTGCCGGCCATTTTTCCCGCGTCTTCGACAATGAGTTATTCGTTTGATTGGGCGTACCTTTGTGTGAGGTGTATTGTGATTACACTTGAGCTCGGTGAAATTATTCTTCAATTTCACGATACGTATCCAGATGGTCGTGAATATATTTGATTCTAAGAAACGTGTATACTGTATGGAGATGGAATAAAACTTTTATATCCGGATGTTGTTGGTCACAATAAAACAGCGAAAAGGATAGAGGTGGGCCAGACTTAATTGGTGGTTGAGCTCCAGTGATGGAGCTCGCGGTCGTTGGCAACACCACACTACCTAATCTTCTCACCTAATTTAATAAAAGTTTTTAAATATGTTATATTACCATTTTGTCAGCGTAACTAATGTTTAAATTAAATGACAGCTTTCTAATACTAGGGCCGATCTACAGTTCTAGCAGTATATAATATATATATACAGGTTTGCTGTATATATAATATATATTTACAGCAAGCCTATTCATAAATAAATGAAAAGAAATATGCGGTAGGTATCCTGCTGGATATGACAAAGGCTTAAGATAGAGTGAAATTTGATATCCTTCTCTCAAAACTATATGACGTAGGAATAAGAGGTATTGCATACGAATGGCTGAAGTCGTACCTCAAAAATAGAATACAATACGTTCAACTTGACTTTCACAACATAAAAACAAATACAATAGAAAAGTGTGTGTCTGATAAAAAAGTATTAAACTGCTCTATTGCACAGGGAAGCGTTCTAGGATGTATACTTTTTCTTGTATATATTTATCAACTTTCTAAAATGATTGACACGCATTGTGTATTGTTCGCAGACGACGTATCGCTTTTATTTGAATACGAAAACACAGTTTATTTCAAGAATCGCTAAAACCAAACTTTCAGGCTTGTCATAAATTGGTTAGAGGCCCATAATCTTAAAGTAATTACGAAAAAACAAAACTAATAGAATTCATATCTCATCAAAAATCACCATTAGACATTGAGTTACAAATTGATAATATCTGCCTAAAAAAGGTTAAAACGTGTACATTGTTAGGCTTACAAATTGACACTAATTTAAACTGGAAAATGCACATTGAAAAACTAAAATCTAAAGTAGGTAGATTCTCATATGCGCTCTACGAACTTAAAGTAAGCACTGACAAAAATACTGCACTAGCAGCGTACTACGCATATGCACACTCTTGGTTAAGCTATGGCCTTATCCTAGGGGGAAATGCTACAAATGTAGAAGATGTTTTCATAATGCAGAAGAAGTTAATACGTATTATTATAAATATTGACAGCACCGAATCCTGCAGACACCATTTCACCAATTTAGGAATCTTAACCCTGGCAAGCATGTACATACTGGAACTATGTAAATTCACGAAGAAAAACCCATTAGTTAATGCGCAACCTAACAGATTGTATGAGGCACGGAAAAATAAAAAAAACCGTTTAAAATTGCCTCCAAGTCGCATCGATCTATTCAGGAAAAGCCCTTATGCCAGTGCAATACGGATATTCAATAAATTACCATATAAAATAAAACAGGAGCAAAACACAAATCGATTTTTATATAAATTGAAATCCATTCTTATCAACAAATGTTATTACAATCTCAATGAATTTTATAGTGATAAACATCTGACTGACATTTTTAATTAATTTGAATATTTACCTATTATAATTGTTATTTATGTTGCAACTATAACAATTAATAATAATATAATTCATAATAATTAAATGAAAATATCTATTAAAACTAAAGCCTTATTGTGTTCATTATATAATAACAATGCTATTTCCAATTATAATTGATTTTGACATGATAGTACTCGTAATACATAGATGAAATTAAGTCTGCTTCACGTTCAAATACCTAGTTTCAAATAGTTTTATATAATTTTACAATTTAAAATATGTACCAATAATATAATTAAATGACTCTGTAAACATATTGCCATACCCAAGAGGGTTTCATGATGCACTTAAATAATTATTATTACCATCTGTACTAAATATCTCATGATTTATGCAAAAAATGAATTGAAATTGAAATTTGAAACTAAGAGTTTCTGTGTTAGACTGCAGACAGGTAAACGGACAGACATGGCAGTTCATTGTAGGCTACGGAATCTTAAAAACTGCACTAACAACTGCTTGTGGAAATAATATAATAAAATATACAAACGTAAAGTTGCGTTACGTTAATACCTAATAAAATATCTGCTCGTATAACGTTCGTCGGCAGGTATCCGATATGATTTTATTACACTTCACCAAATATTTGCGCCACCCACCCCAGCTCTCCCCAAGCTCGCGTTTATTATATTGAAATTGATCAATCTATTTTCTCTCAAAACACGCCGATCTGAATGCTTTAATTATATTATGTTTGTATAACAAATGTACCTTGGGAGATAAAACAAACGTACAGTAATTTGAAGTGATAGCCTTTTGTCATAGATTATTTGTGTAATAAACTAACTAAACTCTGCTATGCTTCATTGTGGATCAATATTGTACAAGACTTGTTATTCATGGTCTAAAAGTAGCTAACAAGCATACCTACTGTTATTGTTTTTAGAAAGATGACTATATACTTACCTACCCCCTTATTCATAAACGTCCATTAGATACGTTTTAGCTATAGAATGCTTTGTCTTTGTCAGTTGTATTGTCAAATGTGCAGGATAGAAAAAGACAAAGGAGAGATTAGCAACACTTTAGCTAAAATACATTTATGAATAAGGGGGCAAGAGAATGAGTATAACAGTATTGCAATACAATTAATGGCCCCGTCATTACTATCACAGAGACAGAACAACTTAGGTCTGAGGAATGGTAACGCATCTGCATTTTGAGCTCTAGTTTTAGTGTAAGCTGCAGTCATCACTTGATATATATGTGAACTGCATGGTGCTGATACTGTAAGATCAGCATCTATCCTTTTTAATTTGTTTATTTTTACAACTAAAAGTGAAGATCCGGTTAGTCCAGCGGTGTGGGACGACTGCTTGATTCGAAGAGTCGCGGTTTCGATCCCCGCACCGGGACAGATATTTGTATGACCTACTGATATTAGTTTCAGGTCTGGGTGTTTGTATGTGTTTTTTTGTACAACAGCAACCACGACACAGGTTTATAACTACCTAATGTGGGCCTGTGAGTGTAAGTGTATATTTTTTTATTTATAAAAGTTGAACCTTATACTTTTTATATTTATGTATCAGAACACCTCTTTGCATAATTCTTATTTTTTGCTCTCAGTTTATTCTATGTGTACATTTGAATAGTCCATTATCGATTTTATTGAAACATGCCTGCAACTATCTGCTCTACTCGGCTTAACTCACACGCGAATGACCTGATACCTGATAACCTGTACACGCACAGATTGCAGTGTACCTCATTACATCCCATTACTCTGTCTGCCCCCCATTAGCAATACACAATGCGCAATACTGTTGTCTCTGTTAACGTTGAAACTGCGCAGGTATCTCTGTTGACGTAAATAGATAAATTAGAGTAAATAGTTGGTAATGACGCACTTTCGATGTTATGCAAGCGGTTTTATTTATACGTGCTTATTACTTTCACTGTACTTGTACAATTAGCAATAGTATAAAATATTGTCCGACTTTCGCAATCAGGTGTGTCTACAATAATAATAATAGGTTACTCATTTATAAAGTTATCAACAGCTCATAAGGTTTTGCGTAAGTTTTATTACGAGGTAGATAATTGTATTTTTGTTTTTGATTTTAATCAATTCTCTTTACTGAGGAGGGGAGGAGAGTCGGAATAAGGATGAGATCTGTGTGATGATTTTAAATTAGCTTAAAAATTGTGAACGTCCAGCCCTTTGGGAAAAAAAATTGTCAACACACACACTGAAATTGAAAATTTATACAAATACATCCTACTATAAATGCGAAAGTTTGTGAGTATGAATGGATGGATGTTTGTTACTCTTTTACGAAAAAACTACTTTACGGATTTGGATGCAACTTTACAGTAATATAGGTTAAACATTGGAATAACATATGCGTAGGGCAATTGTGACATGCATTTTATACCATCTCTACAATGGCAAGTGCTCTGCTGAACTGTTCGACATGGTGCCACCGCCTTTTTTTCCTACCCGCCGAAGAGAGAGGTTCCACCCTCACCGACTGGACACCTGGCAGTGCTCAACGGTGCGCTTCTCACGCTATTTTTGCCCAGAATGTGTAAATTGTGGAATGAACTTCCCTCTGAGGTGTTCCCTCGGTGCTACAAAATGGGGTTCTTCAAAAATGGCGTCAAAAGAGTCCTTCAGGGCTGGCACATGGCAGCGCGTTGGCGATACCTCTGGTGTTGCAAATGTTCATAGGCGACGGTGACGACTTTCCATCAGGTGGCCCATCTGCTCATCTGTCAACCTAAATACAATAAAAAAAACATTCTGGAATTTTATTTTCCAGTTTCACCCTCGGAATTTGGAAATGTTCACGGCGATGTCGATAGGCTCGCCACCTGTAATATGAGCCAAAAACGTAACCAAAGAATCGAGAGTGTTTGCATGTATGCTTGAATGCATGCATTTTACCTCTGCCTACCCCCAGGCAATACAGGCGTGAAGTTGCGTTCATGACCAAAAATCTAATCTCACATCGACACAGTTTTAGAACAGAGACATGAAATTTAATTTGCGGCTCGATACTAAGTCCAAACACTCAAAAATAACAGTAAACCCAAATAAAAACGTGATTGGATTTGTTTATAAAGCGTTTTAAGGCGCCTGTAACGACTCTCGAAGGACCAAATCAGGGTTCCGTACAAACAAACACATAATCGTAATATAGGCACAATAAAAACACGGCAACACCGCGAAACAGTGAGTTCCAAGGGGCTTGACACGGAAGTGTGGGGGATAATTGTGGAGATACTGATGTCATAAAAATATTAAGCGAAGTGAGCATAAATTTTATTTTTCATTTCCTCTATTGTTGAGACGCAGTTGTTTTTGTTCCTGGTTGATATGCAATACGCTTACACTAACAGCCGCGCACTCATACACAACATATACACACACACCTAGACACGAAACAAAGATCTGTATGCCATACAAATATTTGACCCGGTGCGGGATGGAACTCGCGACCCTCGGACCTAGCGGGCTTCACACACCACTAGAATAAAGGTCACAGCTCACTAGAGCCACTCAAGACCCAACCAGCATCGCCTCATTTTTGGCTCATTTGCGGCGTCCACTCGTTGTCGACGGGTGGTCCACGGGTGAACGACGCAATGTTACTTGTGAACCACTCGCGGGCAGAGCGCGGTCTACTTGGGAAGAGCGCTTTGGCAATGCATAGTCAACGCAAGACAAGCAAGTGGTCACAGAGTGGGCCACGCGTTGATGGCTTGCGGTCGAGGCGATCCAGTGTCGATACGGAGTAGATGTAATGAGCGCAACTCCATACAACTTCAAATAAAGAATACTAACCGCTCGAGGCGGTCGGGCGCTGGTCAGGTTTCGGGTGGCTCTTGTGAGCTATGACCTTAATCAGGTCCGGCTTAGCTAAATATCCGGCTCTTTATCGCGTTACATAACGCGACCAGTTTGATTTAAATAGAGGTACGCACGGTAAATGAGATATAAACTGAACTAAAATCAAAAGATAAATTAATCAGAGCCGACCCGGTTAGTCCAGCGGTGTGAGATGACCGTTTGATTCGAAGGGTCACGGGTTCGATCCCCGCACCGGGACATATATTTGTATGGCCTACTGGTATTTGTTTCGGGTCTGGGTGTTTGTGTATGTGTAAAACGGCACCCACGACACAGGTTTATACCTACTGTGGGGCTGTGAGTGTAAGCGTATTTTATTTTTTATTTATTTATGTTTATTTCCTTGAATATTTTCCTGATCAATCTCAGCAAAATCGTTCTATAATCCTATGCGGGGCGTACAATACAATATAGATGTATGTACCCACTACCCTTTAGGGAAAACACACGTGATGTTTTATTTAAAGTTGGCTCCAATAGCAGTGTAACACTGGGTCCGGTGCCGTTGTAGCGAGCGCCGATAAATCCGTGTTGTGTGCGAGTTAAAAAGTGAAAAGTTGTCGCGCACTAATGCGCCGCGTGCGAGATTAAACACGATTGTGTGGACTCGGCCCGTGTGCCGTGTAGACCAGGAGTTCACGTCCGTGTCATATACATGAAAGAAAGAAAGAAATAATATAGTTTATATGCCTAGATTCGGTTTCACATTAAGGCATTTGGAACTAAAAAAACCTTTTATTTCTTGCTTGCATATACATAAAATAATTATGAACAAATTTTAAATTTTAAGAATTGCAAATAATTTATGACATTGTAATAAAGTTTATAAAACAGTTGTAATAATTCGTATTAAGATTAAAATTAAATAAATTACTATTTCACATTTTTTTCTTAAATGAACTTTTTTTTTTTTTTATGTAATGGAAGTGGTAAACAAGCATGCAGTTCACGTTGATGTTAAGTGACGACTGCAGCCTATAGACACCCACACAAAGACTGAGGTCAAAATGCAAATGCGTTACCACTCCTGAGGCCTAAGGTGTTACGCCTCTGTGCCGGAAATTACAGGGCCGTACATTACCACCTGACCGGAACACGATAGTGCTGAACACTACCATTTAGCGGCAAGTATATTAGGTAATGCGGTGGTGCCTACGCCCGCGAGCTCCGTCACTGGAGCTCTACCACCAGTAAAAACTTCTAAATAAAAATAAAAATTCCATCGTCAATCAACAAAATAAAAAGATTTCAAAAATATGTAAAGTAATACATTTATGTACCTACAATAAAAAATACTTATAATAATTATTTTTGGTACATAGTAACTTTTAGAAGAATGAAATATAAATATAAATAAATTGCAATAAGCAAGAAATTGCAAGAAGCGCGCATGTCCCAGCGGCTCGTGTAGATCGTAAGCGATCTGCTCGGTTAAGTACTACGGGCGCGGTCGGGTAGTGTGATGGGTGACCGCTAGTGGCAAATTAAATGCGCATTCCCGTGCTTCGGAGGGCACGTTAAGCCGTCGGTCCCGTTTGCTATCGATAGATAGCAGTCGTTAAACCTTGTCGGAGGCCTTATGGGCAGTTTGAAAACATCTGACAGCGGGTTGGCTACTAACCCACCCACCTCCACCAATCCGCATTGGCGCAGCGTGATGGAGTAAGCTCCAGGCCTCCCCCCAAAAAGGGGAGAGACTCGTGCCCAGCAGTGGGAGGTATAATGGGTTGCCATTATTATGTCTCTCGTCAGCACGGGGTCCAGTTTGAACCAAGGACCTTTGTCTGGCTTGCGCGGGGACATGGGTGGTTTAACACGTAGAGGCCCTTTCGAGAAATTGGATCTACTTTGTAATGGGTTATATTCGGCGGGACATCTCTCTGACTGCATCAATAGTTAATACAGACACAGACAGACCCCGCAGAATATAATGGGACTACTGTAATTAAAAATGACTTGCCAAACTTTGGGCTATGTGGGTGAACTGGGGGGACTAGCTGGCTGGGCCTATGGAGTGAGATCCGGCACCTGCCTATATTCAACATCTCATATTATCGAATCGTACTTTAGGCAGGTGGTGACTCGCCTCTCCTTGGTGGGCTTCCCAAACAGCCATTATTATTATTATTATAAATTGCAATAAATGCCACTAAAAATAGTAATTTTAAGATATGTAATAAATAAAAAGTAATTGCTGCAACATACAAGAATGCGTTGCTGTTCTGAGACAATCATACTTATTATATCCGACGCTCTTAACCTAAATATAATTTTAAATTATGCGGATCACTGTAATTGAAAGAAAAAGTTATTGCACCATGTTCCAGGTAGTGACGTCAGTATAATATATTTGCCTCTACATTATACCTTAAACTTTCCACTACTTTGAACCGTGAGCTTGCTTGGCACCACTGCATTACTCAAAAACTCAATCTACGAGTATCTACCGCTTAACGGTAGTATACAGCACTATAATAAATAATGTTGCAATCCATGATAGATGGATGTATGGCTCCGTCATTTCTGATGCAGAGGTAAAACGATCTTTATTCTCCGGAGTGTGTATTTGTATCTAGACCTCAATTTTTAAATGTTAATAGACGCAGTGTTCACTTGCCATTAATATGAACTGTGAGCTTAATTAACTTTTGAAGTTTGTTTGTTTGTATCTTCACGCCAAGTCCCTCACGGGGTAGGCAGAGAGTGTGGAGCGCCAGATTTCCCGGCCCTGACACACCTCCCGTGCTTCTTAAATATTCATGATTATTTTGAAGTATTACCTACATTGATTTTACATAGCCATATTGATCGCAAGCTCCTATACTAGCGATCCCCGTAGCGCTCAGCGCCTCACCGGGTGAATTAAAAAGTTTCTCCGGCGCGCGGGACAACTGGACAAGTTGCGCAACTCACTGATTGCGGCTGTACGACGACTGTACCATCGAGTCGACACGTTTCTTACAATTGATTCGAACGTTTATTAGGTAGATAAGTACTGTAGACTTTGAAATATTACATATCCTTTTGAAGACGGATACATTAATACTTTGGTACTCACTGCCTCACATTAGGTATAAACCCGTATCGTTAATGCCGTTGTACACATACAACACATACACAGATACCCAGATCCGAAGCAAAACGAACCGAAAAAAAAAGTATGTGTCAGCTCCGGCGCACAACAGGAGTTTTCTAGGTGTGCGTCAGAAGATCGCTAGACCCCCCCCCCTCACACTTTGGTGTTGATTTTACTCCTCCAACTTCGGTAACTAACTTCAATTATTATATTCCATACAAATATTTGTCCCAGTGTGGAGATCGAATACGTAATGTAAATAGTTGAATTGGAGGCTATCGAAATCACACGGAAGATTACGTATGATACATCTTAATAAATAATATTTGCATACTCTGCGAAACTATCGCCGTGATGCTACAAAAAATCCACGTCATTGACAACACAGAGAAGTAAAATCTCTCCATTAGTTGGTATCGAGCCCACGCCACTCTCAGTGTACACGCGTGACAGACAATCAATCACGCCATCACGCGAATCTCGCGATCACGCTAATCACGCCAATCACGCTGCCACGGCAATCACGACGCACCGCGAACCGAACAAAGCGTGACACGCCCAAGTGACTAGTAACATCTCGACAACAACAATGAGTGTGTGTGTGCCTTTCTTATGTTAACTAGACTGAAAACGAGTTCAAACTGATGATCATCAAATGATGTTACAAGAAAGGGCCTATGTTAAAAAGAGAGGAGAAAAAGTACAGACATGACATGAGAATAATATATTGTTATTCACCTCAGTTTAGGTAGTTTTTAACTACCTAAACTGAGGTGAATAACAATATAGATGGTATTAATTTCGTCAAGATTCTTGCAATCTCAAACGATATATATTATGATCATTTTGACTTTGACTTTCATCTTCGCTCGCAAATAGAAATTATATTTAAAAGGAGATGTTGCGAGCTCGGCTCTAGTTTGTACATGTCCTCAAAAAATTGGTAAATTAAAGAAGAATACGAAAAAAATACAATTAATTTATTCAAGAATATATTTTAGAGTTACTACCACATTTAATTCAAACGATTTTATCATTTTCAACCATATTCAACATGGCGGCGATAGAGCCGACGCTTCTGTAAATTGGAAATCTATTAGTTTAAGTTCTTAGTATTAACACATGAAATCGATTTCGATAGTATTTAGAAAAATATTACTCTTTTCTGCAAGTACAATATAGTCAAAAAAAAAAAAATTAATATGTCAAAATGACATCGCTCGCCATATTCGCCATGTTGGTTTGAGTTGCAACTCTAACTGCAAATAATATTTTGTAACTGCAAACAAAGCTTAATAAGTGAAAATATTCAGTAAAAAACGTTTTTTATATTGATTTTGCCTGTTAATGATATTGTGTACAATACATGGCCGGAGGTCCATACATTTTTGCAACATCTCCTTTTGATACGTTTTAGGGTTCCGTATATCAAATAGAAAAACGAACGGAAGAAAAAAAAAACCCCGTAAGAGACTTGTTTTTCATTTTTTTTTTGAAGATTAAAATGTTGATTGAGTATTTTAATAAAATTTGAATTTATCATGTGAATCTATTGCTAATAATTTATTTTTGATGATATGTAAGTGGTTATAAAAATAAAATTCCTGTCTGTCTGTGCGTTGGTCACAGACAATATGTTCCGAAAACCCTGAGCTTCAAAATTTTAAATTTGGTGTACTGTAGTCAATTAATAACCCAAACATGTACATGTAACGTAAGTTAAAGAAATTAAAACATTGCGCCGTTTGCTCAAAAAATAATCCCTATTTTAAGAATCTCAATTTTTTGAATATATTAAAAATATTATGCTTGAACTTATTTTGGAAAATATCTTAACTAACTTTGACCATTGCATCAGATACCAGGGCCTTTAAAAAAATACAAAAAATAGCAGTTTAGCTAACGTTTAGATTACGGACAAACCCATAAGTGGATGAGTAGGGAATTCATTTACCATTGTATGAATCATTGTATGAAACCCTGTGAACGCAAGTCCATCTCGCACTTGCTGGTTTTATATGAATTTCCACTTGTTGTCGGGTCAAAATACGCGAGGCTAGTGATTAAGGTAAAGCGAGTGCTTGTTAAATTCATACATCAAAACTAAATCAATAAGTAAACTAGCAAGTTGGTACCCGATTGCAAGTGTATTAGTTCTCAATGGGTCCGAATCAAATGTTTTAAATCGAAGAGAGCGAGCACCTCCCGCAAGTCAATTTGACTAATTGCAGGACTCTCGACTTCGGAAACTGTGTCGGACACTTAGGGTGAGATTCATAGACCGCACTACGACTTTACTTTCGAGCAAAGTACGCTTCGAACTGTCAAAACCCATACATTTCTGACAGTTCTAAGCATACTTTGCTCAAAGTAAAGTCGTAGTGCGGTCTGTGAATCTCGCACTTAGAGTTAGTTCAGTAATCGCCAAGAGGGCATTCATTGGATTACAGATTAGTAGACTTTTATTGAATAAAATAAAGTCATTATATTATTATCCCTACCAATATTATAAATGTGAAAGTAACTCTGTCTGTCTGTCTGTCTGTTACCTTTTCACGTCCAAACGAGTGAACCGATTTTGATGAAATTTGGTACAGAGATAGAGTTGACTTTGAGAACAAACATAGGCTACTTTTTGTCTCCTCATATTATCCTCATCCCCCTAAAATAGGGGGTGGAAATTTGTATGGAGCATTCCACAATTTTCAAGATGGAAAGTTAAAACTCGGTATGTGAACTCTTTGAGTTTAACAAACAATACGTAAATCATTTTTTTTTAGAATTCTGCCTTCATCCTTTTAACACAGGGCGTGAAATTTGAAGGTATTGGGCTTAAGGCAGTGTTCAAGCTAAAAAGCCAAAAATAGGTATGCGGACTCTTTATTACAAAAAAAAAAACAACTTTTGCTTGTTATTGAATAATTTGTTTTAGAAATCTGCTACACCCCCTAGAATAGGGGTTGGAAATTTGTATGGAGCATGCCACAATTTTCAAGATAGAAAGTTAAAACTCGGTATGTGAACTCTTTGAGTTTAACAAACAATACGTACATCATTTCTTTTTAGAAATTTGCCTCCATCCCTTTAACACGGGGGATGAAATTTGCAAGTATTGGGCTTAAGGCAGTGTTCAAGCTGGAATGCCAAAAATAGGTATGCGGACTTGTTGTTACTAAAAAAAACAACATTTGCTTATTATTGAATTATTTTTCTTAGAAATCTCCCACATCCCCTAAAATAGGGGATGGAAATTTGTATGGAGCATTCCAGAATTTTCAAGGTAGAAAGTTAAAATTTGGTATGCGAACTCTATACTCTATGAGCCTAACAAACAATAAGTACATTTTTTTTTATTTTATCTTCCCCCATCCCCTTAAAAGAGGGAGTGAAATTTGTATTTTGATTTCCGCAGTGTTCAAAGTGGTAAGCCAAAAATTGATATGCGGCCTCCTTGTTACTAAAAAAACAACGTTTATTTGATATTAATTTTTTTTGGAAATCTGCCCCATCCCCTATCATAGGGGGTGGCAATTTGTAGGGAGCATTCCACAATTTCAAGGTAGAAAGTTGAAACTTGGTATGTGGACTCTTTGAGCCTAACAAATAAATACGTACATAATATTTTTTTGTAAATCTGCCCCACCCCCTATCATAGGGGGTGGCAATTTGTAGGGAGCATTCCACAATTTTCAAGGTAGAAAGTTGAAACTTGGTATGCAGACTCTATTAGCCTAACAAATAATTTCGTTCATAATTTTTTTTGGACATCTGCCCCCTTCCCCCAACAGAGGGGGTAAAATTTTGTATTTGTTACTAAAGAAAACAACGTTAAAGTTCTTATAATATACACTTTTTGTTTAGAAATCTGCTCCAACACCTTTAAGAGAGGAGTTGATAGTTTGTGCGGGTATTTTGTCAGTGTTTAATGCCGCTTTTTATGTCATGAAAGTGGCAAACAAGCATGCAGTTCACATTGATGTTAAGTGATGACTGCAGCCTATAGACACCCACACAAAGATCAGAGGTCAAAATGCAGATGCGTTACCACTTCTGAGGCCTAAGGTGTTATGCCTCTGTGCCGAAAATTACAGGGCCGTACATTACCTCCTGACCGGAACACGATAGTGCTGAACACTACCATTTAGCGGCAAGAATGTTAGTTAATTCGGTGGTACCTACGCCCGCGAGCTGCTTCACTGGAGCTCTACCACCAGAAAAAATGTTTTTTTTTAATTTGCCTGAAAATTGGTTAACGGGCTTCTTATGTTATGTACGAAAAATAGTTGGATATATATATTTTTTTAAATGTACCCCCCCAAATAAATGCACACCCCTAAAAATGTGTAATTGGTATGGGACTTATCGCAATTTTCAAGGTGGAATATTAGTGAACAGGCTCTTTCGTACAAAAAAAAAGATAAACTTTATTCACATTTTTTCTGGAACGGAGTACAAAAATGGGAAAAAAGACAGATTATTAATGAGGATTAAATTAATAATAACACTCACTTGATTATGTGTATATGGCCTCTCTATTAAACATCTATTTACTATTTTCCAAATACTAGATTGGTCCACTTGAACTCCCTACAAAGACGTGCCGTTCGTATTGTTAGCGATCCAGGACTGACTGACAGGCTCGAACATTTGAGCCTGCGCAGAGACATTGGTAGTCTGTGCGCAGGTTTATTATACCGTCTAATCACCGTCTCTTTTCTTACACAGTTCTACCCGCCGAAGAGAGAAGTTTCACCCTCACCGACTGGACACCTGGCAGTGCTCAACGGTGCGGTTTTCTCGTTCTTTGCTGCCCAGAACGTGTAAATTGTGGAATGAACTTCTCTCTGAGGTGTACCCTCGGTGCTGCAATTCGGGGTTCTAAAAAATTGTCAAGAGAGTCCTTCAATTCGCCTGGTGTTGCAAATGTTCATAGGCGACGGTGACCACTTTCCATCAGGTGGCCCGTCTGCTTGTCTGTCAACCTAATGACAAAAAAATATGTACCTTTTCATTTACTCATGTACATACAACGTAGAACTCCACATCCGGGAGAATTCTTCTGTGGTAACGTGCCCAGAAGGCTAGCCGCTTGCCACGTTGAATATCAAGGCTAATTTCTGTTCAAAGAAAAGATCAGCCCTCTGGGGACGTGAAAACTCGACCCAACGTTTTGAAATGTAAGGTGAGCGCTACCACCCCGAGAACGCGTTGAATTTGGAACTACCTATCAGTACTGTTACCAGTACTGTGTCTTGTTTTCATCTATAACATACGAGTACATTGGCAACACTGCGCTTCCTTTTCTGAAAGTGTAAAAAGGTAAGAATCGTGTAAATCCAAATCCAAGATGGCAAACCTCTCAAGACGAGTTCAAAGCATGATTATTGAGTAAGCGGGCGTAGTAAGTGTGCTCCGTCGTGGACACAATTAGCGCTAGAAGCCGCTGGAGTGTTTGCATTACGTCTTGTCCCGGACACGACGCTCGTGTGCATACTAGGTATTTCACAAGGTTCACTAATATTACACCGGCAAACGTTACACAATCTTTATTTCAAAACCAACGTTTTGTACACTATTAATAAAAAAATATATAATTCCACAAATGTAACATTTCGCACCTCATCTATTCGTATACTAATTATTTCGCTAACATTTGATTACGTTAATGTATAAAATAATAATTAATACTGTCAGTAAAAAAAATAAACCTAAAACTTAATCCACGTCGTAAAAATTGAGAATATTTTTTTCAACTTAATTATTTATAAAGTTAGTCAGTCAGATTATTACTGTCTATCTATCTGTTTGCCAAATTAATTATTTATGTAGTGATGAAGTTGTGGAAAGTTGATATGTAAAACGAAATCGCTGCGAAACGCGATTGGTTTTGTAATGAAGAGTTATGAAACGTTTGTCGGTAATATGAACGGGTACCACTTCGCATTCATGACTGATCTACGGTCTTAAATGTTTGAAATATCGTAAGTTAGGTAAAAATATTTTTTTACGTGTTCCTCTCTTTCAGAAAACAAAAGCTATATATCCTCACTTTAAAAAATAACAATTAGTACTACAGTCATACTTATTTTGTTAGATTTTGATTTTTATTTCGGGGTACCGTACCAAAACATTAAAATCGAGACCTTATGTCTAAGACTCCGATGTCCGTCCATCTCATGAACCTTAACATTCCTAAAGAGTAACATATTTCACGTTCTGTTTCAGTTTTTCATATCGATTTTATTATTGGTTTCCAGTAGTTATTAACGGTAGAAAGTATTAAAGATTTTGGCATACTTATAAAAGCGTCCGAAAAGATTCAATTGAATAAAAAATATGTTCTTTCTTTCTTGTAAAAATACTAAATAAACTACGTTTCATCTGATGTACACCACATAGCATACGACCACTCCCACTACCGACAATACAATGTACTCTTAAATTAATAAATCATTGAAATAAAACTATTTATCTCGCGTATATTAAACTAAAACGATTTTTAAAATCAACTCGACGTTTCAGTCGCCTTCAGCTTCCGTGGTCCCGGGCAAACTAAAATC
The DNA here is from genome assembly GCA_036365455.1 of Macrosoma leucophasiata. NCBI lineage: Eukaryota > Metazoa > Arthropoda > Insecta > Lepidoptera > Hedylidae > Macrosoma > Macrosoma leucophasiata. The sequence goes on along the minus strand of JAWQUS010000027.1, from coordinate 22,834,071 downwards.
CCTAAAAATAGTTTTATTTCAATGAGTGTAGCTCGGGAAAACCTAAAACATAATAATAACATTAATAAATGAATCGTTTACTATAATTTGCAACAGCAATAATAACAGATCCATACCAAATTTAAATACCTGCCGTAATATTCAGTAATATAAGCATAACTGAGGGCCATACGAGTTAATCTGAAACTGCAATCAAAGTTTCCTCATTCATATGTATTAACGGACTCAGTAATTTAAACTGAACGTGTAGCACTAGCCTTAAGGCTGCGTTCACATTGGACACCGAGCTTGATATCAAGCTGGGTTCATATTGTGGTTTTTGGAATCGGCGTGCATGTATGAAGAGAATGATGAATCAAGAGGCACGGGAGTTATGTCAAGACCGGGATATCTGGCGCTCCACACTCTCTGCCTACCTCGCTAGGGACCTGGCGTGAAGATACATACATACATATTGCGGTCAGTGGCGGCGTGAGCCAAACTTTACGTGGGCCAGGTACAGTTTGCGAGGTCCTGGGGTGTAAAGTGACCAAGACACTGAATGCGATTTTGTACGCAAGGGAGGGGAAGTTTTTGCCTTCTGCCTGATAAGTATTTGAAGAACTTGATCATGGAAATAGAGGCAGCTCGCCTCGTGACGCCTCTAGTCTACTTCACCGGGCAATCGGTGAGCACATAGGGGTCTCACTCTAAATTAATTTAAAACAACTGTCAAAGAATGTCCCATATTCTTTTGTTTAGTCTTATCTTGCCGTTTGTAAAAGAGAGTAGGGAACATTCTGCTGATACCTATTTTAATTATTTAGTATTTTTGGAACATTTTTTTTCTGTCTGATGGTGGGGTCATAAGTCTTAGGAATCAGCGTGCGTGTATGAAGAGAATGATGAAGGTAGATGAGGCACGGGAGGCGTGTCAGGACTGGAATATCTGGCGCTCCACACTCTCTGCCTACCCCGTTAGGGACCTGGCGTGAAGATACATACATACATATATTTATTTTATTTTTGTTTACTTTGATGTATTAATCAACGTATCAGTTGTTATTCGCTTTAATTTTATATTTGTAATTTGACCTATCATAAGCAAATTCTATTATTTAATTTTCCAAGTTATTAAATACATTTTTGAGTTTGTGTTAAACGGATATTAAAGCTCTCGTGGGTTCGGTTCTTGAATTAACTACTCATTTACTTTGGCAATTCTTAGCTTACATTAATAACTTAATGTATGAATGGAAAGAGTAAAAACCTTTTTCTAGAAAATAAACGTACGTAGTTTAAAAATGCATTCAACAGAAGGCGGAGTTTGAACAAGGCAAATAAATTACATGCGACGTAACCGCGACGCGGACGACACCGTACCGATACACGACATATTTACAGGGGGTTTTTGTTCTATTGTTTGTTTTGGTTTAACAATGATGTAGTCTATTTCTTGTTGGGAAGGTGGCGAACTAGCATGCAGTTAATATAAATGGTAAGTGTAAGCTAACATCCCCACAAAACATAGAGTGCTGATGTAATCTTTCACATATTCTTCTAGCGCAAAGAACAATGTCAAAGGAAGTTTATTTCTTACCGACTTACCCCAACCGACTTAAATGTCCAAAAGAGGATGGCCCCATCTAGACATAGTCTGATCCGATCAAACTACTAAGAATTACACTCACTTCAGTGTAGGGACCGAGGATGTAGGCACCACAGCATTAATTACCTCGAAGAGGAAGAGAATTACCCCACTAGTCATCATCATTATTCCAGCCGGAAGACGTCCGCTGCTGGACAAATACTTCCCCAAAGATGCCCACAACAGTGTTGTGCGTTATTAGGGGAGAATATACCATAATTGTCACGCCCATCCCGCGTTTGTTATTTTTAACAGATACCATTGTGCCTGTGTACCGCCTCGGTAGCATAGTGGTAGCAGGCCACTACTACTACGCTGAGGTCCTGGGTTCGATTCCCGGGTCGGGGGTTATCAGAGATAATGGTGTAAAGTCCTTTATCTCTGGCTCTAATGGGATTTTTCCATTTTCTGTAAGTTTCCCAGTACCTCGGAGTTTGGTAATGTGCCCGGAGATGGCAACAGGTTTGCCACCTGTTACATGGGCCAAAACGTAACCGGCGAGTCGTATTTACCTCTGCCTACCCCTTCGGGGATTACAGGCGTGAAGTTACGTTACGTTACCATTGTGCGGTTGGCCGACTATTATCTTCCAGTGGAAGAAAATTCTTCCGCTAGTAAGCAGTGGGGACGCCACGTTCCGATGCCAACTATTGTAGTCAGTCAACCGAACAATGGCGGTCAAACCGTTCCACTGGGGCGGTAGTAAGTTCAATAACGCGAGATGGGTAGGAACGTCCTGCGATCGCCAGCCCGCATTCCACGCGTGGCGATTTTAGCATATCCCCCTTATGAGTAAGCTTTCTTCCAGCAGTGGACATCTACCGGCTGATTTGATGATGCACAACATGTGTAGGCATCTTTGGGGAAGACTTTTGACGAGCATCTGCAGTTTTGTGAACATATTTCGTGGGATAATTAATTATGAAAAAATTAAGAAGGCACTAAAATTATTGTAGTAATAAATTAAACACGTAATAAACAGATATGCTAACGTTGACCGCAATTACTGGGCGCAATTATCAGCATGGTCGCCGCTCGATTAATGGAAGACTTGGAGATTGTCTTGACCTCACACCTCTGTATCTGTAGGTGGGTGATTTATTTTGTATTGTTTTTACTTCCTACATTTATTATAAACATACGTGTAGGGACAACATTTTGTGTTTTTTTTTTAATTATTGGAAGTAGCAAACAAGCATGCCGTTTATATTGAGTTTAAGTGATGATTGCAGCCTATAGACATCCACACAAAGATCAAGTTCAAAATGCAGATGCGTTACCACTCCTGAGGCCTAAGGTGTTATGCCTCTGTGCCGGAAATTACAAGGCCATACATTACTACCTGACCGGAACACGGTGATGAACACTACCATTTAGCGGCAAGTATATTAGGTAATGCGGTGGTGCCTACGCCCGCTAGCTCCGTCACTAGAGCTCTACCACCATTATGCTGGGGCTTCACTTACGTCCTCAAGCGTTTCGATGTTCAACGGTTACAGTATTTAAGAAACATTGCACATCGACCTTAGACTTCGGCTTATTTCGGGTCTGTAGAGCGTTATCTCTTTCGCACCGTATCTATTTGAAATTTGTCGACCATTTTGACCAAGTTTTGACAAATACCGCAATACGTGCACATCGTATTGTACAGTGCTTACAATAAATATTGCACATCGAACGCTCTACGAAGTCGAAACGAGCCGATCGTCTCTTTCGCAGGATCGATGTGCAATATTAATTGTTGAGCACTGTACGAGTATGTAGTTGTGACAAACACCTTAGGGCGGAGCATTACCAATGGCATTATGGATGATAGGCGATAGCTCAGGTGTCGTATTTTCGATATACAACGATGACTAGTGCAACTATCTGTGTGTTTAAGTTTTCAGCTTCCTAAAAACTGTCCGGCAATCGATCAGCCTTCTCCAAACAAAAAAATGAACATAAAAAAGAATCTGAAATAAAGAATTAAAAAATCCAAAAATTAAATCCAATGGAACGCCAATTTTAATTTAGCAAGGAGGCGAAAATATTCTACTTCGTAATTTTTCAGACCTGTCTCTGACAAGGCTTATGTAAATTAATTGGGGAGAGCACGAAATATGGCGATACGCTTGATTTGACGAACGAGAAAATATATCTGACTTATTATTGAGTAACAATATAAAAACTAAATGAAATAAATGTTTGAGGGCAACAAAGACAAGAAACGAGCTAAAAATCTGGTGATTTTTTTAGCTCGATATTAATGACGGTAGACACTTGGAATATTCACAGTATATTAAGCAATGTGTATATTCACTTAAAAATAAGTAATTAAATTAAAACATTATAAATATCGAAGGAGGGCTTCAATGCAACAAACGTGTTTTTTTTTATTAATGGCGGAACCCTTCGTGCAAAAGTCCGACTCACACTTGGCCGGAGTTTTCTAACATTTTTTTATGCACAGTGCCATAAAAAAGTTATCAGTAAATAAATTAAAACATAATAAATATTTAAGGGGGGCTCCAATGCAACAAACGTGTTTTTTATAGATAACTAGTTGGCCCGGCAAACTTCGTATTGCCTCACAATGAAATAATGTGTCAAAGGTTTGAATAGATACGGACTATTTGTATGTAAAAATGAAATTGTGGTTTTTACTGTTTCCCTTCAATTTCTTCATATTTTTTTACCTTTTAAACCTTCCCTGGACTACCAAAAATTATTCAAAACCAAAATTAGCTAAATCGGTCCAGCCGTTCTCGAGTTTTAGTGAGACTAACAAACAGCAATAGATTTTATATATATAAGATGGTGCGGAACCCTTTGTGCAAAAGTCCGACTCACACTTGGCCGGCTTTTTCTTACATTTTTTTCTGCACAGTGCCATAAAAAAGTAATCTTGTCTTCTTCAGAGATTGGGAACATACTATCTCATATTTACATATACAGTACAAATAAACTTTATTAATAAAGGGATGACAATAAATAATATGTATTTACATAAAATATAACTCTGCGGTACTGTCTGTTAATAGGAGAACAAAATAATCGTGCCATTACGCGGAGTTAACCCCATGCAATCGGCTTTATGGTAAAACATGAGTCCTTATCGTATGTTTTTATTGTGCCTCCCTATTAACATATACGTCCGGACTCGTATAATCAGTAAGAAAAAATGAATCGCGACATATGGTTGTACGGATAGCAAAACTGTTTTTCTCAAGAAAATTCTTTAGCGATAGCTACAGTGTAAAAAAATACACATACTCGTACATTCTTAAAGTTTCATCTTAGCAGCAGAAAAATGTCCACTGCTGAACCAAAGCCTCCCAACCACCAAAGCCTTGGCATGCGGATTGCCAATCGCAGTGGCGGTAGTTTTCACGCAGGATGTTGTTGCCTATCTTGCGTTATTGCACCTACTACCGTCCCATTATTCAGTGGTTCATAAGATTTAACGTGGAAGAAAATAAGGTAGGAAGCATTATACGGCATCTCTTATGAACATTTTTGAATATTTCTCTTCTATCACGAGTGAATTATATAATAATGCTACATTCTTTCGAAGCTATAATCAAAAAAGCAGACAGAGTTGAATGCGGTTTACATTCAACTCTCCGCGAGCTCCAGTGACGGAGCTCGCGGGCGTAGGCACCACCGCATTACCTGATTTACTTGCCGCTAAATGGTAGTGTTCAGCACTATCGTGTTCCGGTCAGGTCGTAATGTACGGCCCTGTAATTTCCGGCACAGAGGCATAACACCTTATGCCTCAGGAGTGGTAACGCATTTGCATTTTGACCTTGGTCTTTGTGTGGGTGTCTATAGGCTGCAGTCATCACTTAACATCAATGTGAACTGCATGCTTGTTTGCCACTTCAATTACATAAAAAAAAAAAAAACATAAACATATTTGATTTATACTAGCTGTGACCGCGACTTCATCCGCGTAGAATTTAACAAAATTATTGTTCAGTATCTACGTCGACGAAGTCGTGGGCACAGCTAGTGCCTAATATAATAGTATATGCTATGCTATGCTATTCTTGTGGCTAAATAGCATTGTGACTGTTTGTATTTTTTCATCATTATTATACCCTGTTTAATGAAAATAAATGAATATTATTTAAAAAATGATACTTTTATTCTATGCTTTTTTTGTTATCGTTACAAGTTACGCATAATGCGGTATACCTATCTATCGACGGCGAGTACCGCAGATAGGAAAACAAAAAAATAGGGCCAATCATATTTGCATAGAAAACAGTGACTGCTAACCATATGCCCGTGACATATGACTATGTTAATGTAACTTGTATGATATAGCCTTATTTTGGTTACTACATTTATGATACTTTGTTATTCCTTCTTTTTCTACATTAGTAATGTTAATGTTTTTGGTTGAAATATGAAAGCGATTGTCCCTTCTTTATGTGATGACAGTTTCACTGTGTATGTATCCATTTTTTGGTTGGACGTAGGTAGCCGGCTCGTCACATGACGGCATAAGTCTTCCTCACCGAGCAATTTGCGATCGCTGTATAATCTGTTTATGTACCTTTTTTTTTTGGTTGGACGTAGGTAGGCGGTTCGTCTCATCACGGAATTAGTCTTCCTCACCGAGCAATTTGCGAGCGCTGTATATGTATATATTTTTTGATTGGACGAAGGTAGCCGGCTCGTCACATGACGGCATTAGTCTTCCTCACCGAGCAATTTGCGATCGCTGTATAATCTGTATATGTACCTTTTCTTTTGGTTGGACGTAGGTAGGCGGTTAGCGAGCGCTGTATATGTATCTATTTTTTCAAGTTAAGTATTTAAAGACGCTTTACTATTTAAAGAGGTCCAGTACCTACAACATCATTGATGAAAACTCATGTTACAGATAATTTTGCCCGATTTCTAGATTTTATTCATTTCAAATAAGAATTCAAAGTGAACATTGTGAAGGTAATTCAGCATCGTGAAGAAGTGCGGGAATAAGTGTGGAGTCTCAATCAGAGGCAATCAGGTGCTCTTATTGTAATGTCGGCGTTCGAACGCCCTCACGTATGCTTCGTAACTGCGCTCCTCGTGTGGAGGCCACGAACGTAGCGATTTGTGATGACGTCACAAGTACATTAACGTATTTTACGTATGACGCCTACTTTTTCCTTACATTACCATTTGAAAATAGTCAGCCATTTTATTCCAAAGGTTCCAACTGGGTGAAAACAACACATATCAGTCAGTAAATGAGAACTTTTCTTCTTATTTAATAATTGTTTTGCATTTTCACAAAAAAAAAATAATATCGAGTTTAATATAAAAACCAATGTAATTACACGAAATCGGAGTTTTCTTATTCACTGAATTGTCTCAATGGATCTTCCTGATAGTATCACGTAAAGTGTGAAATTAAACTTTACAACGTGGTATTTAGATTTAATTACTGGTTATTATTTTAATGATTTTGAATTAGAGCTCTTTTGTCTTATAAATTGTAATCGTTACTATAATAGACGTCTATTCTATATCTGGAGTAGACTTGTTGGACTATTCCATGTCTAGAGTAGACTTGTTGGAATTTACAAGAAGATGCAATTAAAATAAAATTTTAATTAATTTACAAGTAGGTGTATATCGTTGATTTTGTGGCCCCACACACTTCGAGTCACGCGTCACGCGCGCCATTCCGTCAGCAATATTGTCTAAAGCAATTTGTATGTAAATCAATTGTTGTTAATACTATTTATGCCGATGGTTATTGAGCATTACTACTTTCTCCCGCCAAAAAATTCACGCGAAAATCATCTTTATGCCCGCGAAAATGGAGCTAGAGTTCCTTGAAATATTTGATTGAGATACACGTAAAAAGTTCGAGTCGAATGGTGGCTGTTAGAGAATTGTTAATAAGAGATCGCCTTACATTCGCCGGCTCGGGGTATTATAGTGGGTATAAATTTTATTATATTATAAATAAGAAATTTATGAATGTGGTTTATCGGCGTTAAAACCGGGGAGTACCTTCCTGCGGCAATTTGATCGTGTCTTTGGTATGTTCCTGGTTTCTATTATGTGACGTCATCACGTTTGACGACTCCATAAGATGTGTTGACTTGTTGTTGATACCTACAATTATGTTGCCGAATGAACAATTGGTTGTGTGTATAAATAAAAACCTCTTTTTTACTTGTACTACTTATATTTCGCAATAACACATGCAAGTGAACGTTAAAAATTAAAGAAAAATGGAAAGAAAAATTTGACTTCAGGCGAGACTCGAACTCGCAGCCTACTGGGAATCTAGTGCAGCCGCTCTTCCAGTTGAGCTACTGAAGTCCTGCCCGATTTGTCAAATCTTTCCTTCACATTTATTGCATTGCTTTATGGTAGCAGCAGCGCCATCTATTGGCAACTATGCTAGTTAGGCAACCGATATAATAGACTTTGCAGTTTATTGAATATCGTAAAGAAGTCGCTTTTACCCTTAATAATTGTTTTATATTATTTCGCATTAACACATGCTTGTGAAATATATTTTATTTTAAAGAATAATGGAAAGAAAAATTTGACTTCAGGCGAGACTCGAACTCGCGGCCTACTGGGAATCTAGTCCAGCCGCTCTTCCAATTGAGCTACTGAAGTCCTGCCCGATTTGTCAAATCTTTCCTTCTCTTCTCTTTTACTCGCCTAAATATTGTGTAATAGAATTATTATGAGTCATGCGTATAAACCGATATATTTGACTAAACAGTGAGTGCAAGATGTGTAGCTAGTGAACTGTAATGAAAGCTATTTTAATTTTAATGATTTTTTTTACTGCTGGTAGAGCTCCAGTGACGGAGCTGGAGGGCATAGACACCACCGCATTACTTTATATACTTGCCGCTGAACGGTAGTGATCAGCTATGGTGGTCAGGTGGTAATGCATAATATGCATGCACATGCACAATGCATGCGCGTTCACCTCTAAAAAAAATCCCATTCATTGTAGCACCACAGTTCCAGGGCACTCCGCTTGCCATTGGTAAGAGTATCGGTATCGTTGACATATCGAACGATGTGCAATTTGGGAGTCACATTGAGTGTAAGACTAAGTTGGCATCCAAAAAGTTGGGGGTGCTTAACAAAGCGAGGCAGTATTTCACATCGGGGCAGCTACTACAGCTTTATAAGGCCCAAGTGCGGCCCCATCTGGAATACTGCTCTCATTTGTGGGCGGGAGCCCCCAAGTACCAGCTTGGTCCACTTGACTCCCTACAAAGACGCGCCGTTCGTATTGTTAACGATCCGGGACTTACAGACAGGCTCGAACGTCTGAGCCTGCGCAGAGACATTGGTAGTCTGTGCGTGTTATACCGTCTCTACAATGGTGAGTGCTCTGTCGAACTGTTCGACATGGTGCCACCGTCTTTTTCTACCCGTCGAAGAGAGAAGTTTCACCCTCACCGACTGGACACCTGGCAGTGCTCAACGGTGCGGTTTTCTCGTTCGTTTCTGCCCAGAACGTGTAAATTGTGGAACGAACTTCCCTCTGAGGTGTTCCCTCGGTGCTACAAATTGGGGTTCTTCAAAAATGGCGTCAAAAGAGTCCTTCAGGGCTGGCAGCGCGTTGGCAACTCCCCTGGTGTTGCAAATGTTCATAGGCGACGGTGACCACTTACCTACGGTGGCCCGTCTGCTTGTCTGTCAACTTAATGACATAAAAAAAAAAAAAAAAAAAAATGCATTACCGCCTGACCAGACCTGACCTTCGAGGCCAGGAGTGAAAACGCATTTACATTGGAATCTCCGATTTCGTGTAGTTGTTTATAAGCTACATTACTATTTACCATCAATGTAAACTGTATGCTTCGTCACCACTTCATGAAACCCTAACACGAATTTTCCTCTCCCTACAAATGTTAGTGAGTTCCTACGTAAGCTGAAAAATGACATAAATCATCACATTGATTTGAAATTTCACTTATCATATTTATTCCTTAAAATACTTTAATTTTATCCCCAACTTTGAGTATATCCTAACACCATTTCTGGCCTGGGCAAAGCTTCGATTCTAGGTTTCATTATTCCTTTAAGACATTAATATTCCAAGTAATAATTGAAAATATCTCTGCTATTGTACGCACACGCGCGCCGCCAGTGGGTTAAGTAAATAAGTAAATAGACCAACAAATCACTCGGCGTATCGGATTAGCCCTATACGTTATTTATTGCGCTGACTTAGCGATAGTTGTTCTAGAGATATGTGTACGTACAATTGATGTGGATGCGGCAATTATGTGGTGTTTAATGCTAGGCCCCAGGGGAGGAAACGTATCTTAATTTTGACCTCAGGTTTTTGTGTAGATGGCTTTAGGCTACAGACGTGACTTTCCATGTTAACTGCATACAAAATCATCTTCCCTCAATAGGTACCTACTCAACAGGTATAAGGTTGTTGAATTCACACCTTTCTTAAAGAGAATATAATAATGTTCACGTACTTTTATTTGATGAAGCACAAGCGGTGTGTGAGGACCAGAATATCTGGGCCTCCATAGTCTTTGGCTACCCTGTAAAGGCATAACGATACATACATACATTATTTGACGGAAACTTGAGGCAAATACGAGTACATATAGCGTAAAATTTTAGTGATGGTTTTGCAGCAAAATGATTTTATTTTGGTAGTACAACTGACGTGTTTCACTCGGCCGTACAATAGCGATCTCCTTACGCACACCGGGTAAACTCCTGTCACTCCCGTCGTAAGTCGGAGCTGTCACGCACACTTTTTTGTGTAAATTTAAATGTAAAAGTTTACATTGTATTGATAAAGACAAACCATTCTGCCGCGGAAAAACAGCCATTATAATTTTTGAATCTGCATATTTCACTCATATTAATGTGTAACAGGAAAATCCTACCGTTGAGTTAAGTTGATTAAAACATACAATTACTAAATATGCCACATCCATACTTATATGTTCCGGTGTTTGCAAGGACATGTTGTGTAGGCTGTCTTAGCGCGGTATCGCGCGCGGACACATCCGATACAGCCTTAATTAGCTACGCATAGGGAAGAAGACTGTCTCATTTGTAGACACGGACTGTCGTTTGTTTTGTAAGATATTTTTTACGTTAAGACGCATAAAGATGTTTACCTACGTAAACCATAGATATTAAAATTGTGTTTACGTACATTATAAATGTTGGTTTTACATTTACATTTCGAAATGAGAAATCAAATTATATGAACTATGAAACAAAATATTGTTCGTCTTTTATGACACGATGCCGGCAACAAGTCTGCAGTTCACATTGACGGCAAGTGAATACTGTTAATAAGTTGATTTGTCTCTGTGACAGTCATTAAGGGGCTATACAATACGTCAGTAAAGGAACTCTACATAAATACTGTAAAAACTGTTTTTTTAATGTTTGATAATGTAACTCAAGCGTATTACAAAGTAGAAGACATTGTCTTTTTCTGTGTTCATTCACTAGAATGCATTGTAGTTCAAGGACAAGCGAGCGAGGACAGTTTCATAAGCAAAGAGGAAGAAGAATGTATAATCGGTACGTCTAGATTTTTCTGTCACCATTAAAAATTAATCTATGCTTTTAGAGCATTATGATAAAGGTATCAGCATAATATTATTGTATCTTTGTTTTTAGAAACAAAGTGTTGAACCTTATTACATTTGACCAATCATCGCGATTTTGTATTTTTTTTTTCCAGGCCGATTCTAAGTGTTTACAACTCTTCACCGATCGGCAGATACAGTATGTGTTGTTTATTACAATAAATCAGGCGAACATCGCGGATATTTTGCGGCTGCGGCTGCCGACTGCCGCTGCCGCTGCCGATGCCGACTCGCCTCAACATCTCTTAATTTATGCCCGTCACTTCATTATAATGTATTGCCTTAAGTTTTTCTATTACAAGCCTTTACTTATTGTATTACAGTGAATAGAATTTATTTCTGTGGAAAAATCGTGGACGATTGTGTATTTCTATGTTATACTTGTGGAAAAACAAAACTGTACTCTTTCTTGTTAGATGTATCTATTATTTTTCTTTCTAAAAGTTCATGATATTTTATACTTTCGTTTTAACAATTTTTGACACGAAGATAATACAAGATAAGTCATTTATTTGCTAGAATACAACTACATTTTTAAGATCTTAATACTATTTTAATGTCAGAACATGTATTCAATCCGCAATCGGATGTGCAAATGCTTGTATTATACATTATTGATTTTTACGACGAAAGAACAATTAAAGATGAGTTGTATCATCTTACTTTAAAAAAATTGTAAAAGTACCGGTTTAGTAAAAAATATGAGTTATAACATTTGATAATTGTTAAATGAAGTCATATAATAATGGCAACCTATTATACGTCCCACTGCTGGGTACGAGTCTCTCCCCTTTTTGGGGTGAGGCCTGGAGCTTACTTCCACCACGCTGCTCCAACGCGGATTGGTGGAGGTGGGTGGGTTAGTGGCCAACCCGCTGTCGGATGTTTTCAAACCGCCCATAAAGCCTCCGACAAGGTTTAACGACTGACCGGGACCAACGGCTTAACGTGCCCTCCGAGGCACGGACACGCGCATTTAATTTGCCACTAGCGGTCACCCATCACACCACCCGACCGCGCCCGTAGTGCTTAACCGAGTGGATCGCTTACAATCTACACCAGCCGCTGGGCCATGCGCGCGACGTCATATAACATCTCAAAATTATCTGTTCAGGTGATGAGGGAGGGAATCAGTCAAACCCAACAACTTTAATTATGTCAAAGAATACGCTGGTGCGACGCATTTCACGCAATCACTACTAATACTACTTAAATGTTACTGTTAAATAACTTCAACTTATATTTTGTTGCAACTGGACCTAAGTGTCGTAATAATATTTATTAACATCCGTTGCATTGCTCAACATGAAAATAATTACTTATTGTAATCAGTGAGCAGGTAGTTAGTTGCCATCACGAAAAAATAAGCAATTGCCCTCAGAAATTCACGTGAAAGTGCCCAAAAACAAAACGTATCCAAAAAATTCACGCGATAAAATAAACAGAACAATCAAAAGCGTTACGATTGTGGACACTAAACCCTTCAAGGGAAGGCCATCAGAATTTGCAAAGCGTATCGGAATGGGGACGGAACCGGCTATTCTTCCTTGTGAAGTGCCCACCGCAACACGACTTCGATATATTTGATACCATTTTATCCGCGCTGTGGAGACCGCATCGTATACTGTACTGGTACATTTTCCAACTGTTGTGCCGTGAAATACGCAGAAGTATTGGCGTATTTATTATTTTGGGGATTTAAATTTTTTGGTAATAATATTTCATTTTCTTCGGAGGATTGAATTTTTACACAATTATGCATTAGTTGAGCTGAATATCTATACAACATATAAGGTTGGGGAAAAAGTTTCTTCGCATTTTTTAAGATAATTCAAAACATTTTTTAATATAGTTTATTTAAATTTAACTAAAGTATGTATGTACCATTTTGTTCGATAACCTTTTGCCATCTTGTAGGTAGGGACATGATCCCATTGCTATAAAAATTTTGGAACTTCTCATCAAAATACCGCGACAAGTGGATTTGGCAGTCCTCTCGTGATGTTAACCTAATATTGCATAAAAAATTCTGAAGAGACCGAAACAGGTGGAAATCTAAAGGTGCAAGGTCAGGACTATACGGCGGATGCATTAACACCTCCCAGCCAAACTCTCTTAATTTTTGCTGAGTGGCTATAGATGTGTGAGGTCTAGCGTTATCGTGATGAAACACCACACCCCTTCTGTTGATCAATTCCGGCCGCTTTCTCTCAACTTCTTGCTTTAATCTCATCAGTTGTTCGCAGTAGAGTTCAGAATCGATAGTCCTGCCTTGTGGTAATAGCTCATAATGAATGCCCTTCCAATCCCACCACACACACAACCTCACCTTATTGCGAGTTAACCCGGGTTTCGCCACAGTCTGTAAAGCCTGACCGGCCTTAGACCACGACCTTTTTCGCACGTTCTTGTCGTACGTGATCCACTTTTCATCACCAGTTATCAGCTTCTTCAAAAATGATTCGGTTTCATTACGTCGTAATAAAGAATCACAAATGAGTACAAGGTTCATTAGGTTTCTTTCAGTGAGCTCGTGAGGTACCCAAATATCGAGCTTTTTTTGTACCCAGCTTTTTTCAAATGTGCCAATACTGTTTTGTGATCAATTCTCAGTTCTTCAGCTACGTCGTAACTACTGATATGTCGATCTTGCTCCACTTTTTCAAAAATGGCATCCATTTTATCCGTAATAGGGCGACCAGAGCGAGGTGCATCTTTGACATCAACATTTCCGGATTGAAAACGCTTAAATCAAATTTGTGCTACTCTCACAGACACTGCACTAGGTCCATAAATACCGCAATATTTTTTTCGCGGCTGGCGTTCCATTTTTATCTTTTTTGTAGTAAAATTTTAAAATATATCGAATTTCTTCATTAGTTTCACTCATCTCGACAGTACGAAAAACAAATGAAAATCACACATTTGCCCAATTTGAATTTGGAATTATGTTTTTTAAAATTTTAACTTTCAATTATATCAAAACCAGCCAGATACAAATACTACAGCCGAAGAGATTTTATTACAAGTTGATACATACTTTAATGCGAAAAGACTTTTTCCCCAACCTATTATCTATACAAATAAATAAAATTGCAGTGTCTGTTTATAATATTAAAATAACCTATATCTATAATATAATGTAAAACGGCACATATACCCAAACAATTTTTTTACAATTTTTGTCTGTCTGGCTGTTTGTTCCAGCTAATCTCGGGAACGGCTGGACCGATTTTGACTGGACTTTCACTGGATAGATAGCTTACTTTTACACTAGCTAAGCCCACGACTTCGTCCGGGTACGTACTGAACAATCATAAATTCTCAGGCGGATGTAGTAGCGGGCACAGCTAGTCTTTTTATATACCAGTCAGTGGAAGGCATCGGGACCTGACAATCGTCATGGAAAACAATTCTTCCCGCTAGTGCAGTCAATCAACGGAACAATGATGGACAAACCATTCCAATAGGGTGGTAGTAACAATAACAACGTGGAATAAGCAGCAGCGGTGATTAACTACCGCCACTGCGATTACCAATTCGCCTGCCAAGCGTAGCGATTATATTATAATAATAATGGCAACCCTTGGTAAGTCCCACTGCTGGGCACGAGTCTCTTTTCCCCTTCTTGGGAGGAGGCCTGGAGCTTACTCCAACACGCTGCTCCAATGCGGATTGGTGGAGATAAGGATAAGTGGCCAACCCGCTGTCGGATGTTATCAAACTGGCCATAAGGCCTCCGACAAGGTTTAACGACTGCTATCTATCGATAGCGACCGGGACCGACGGCTTAACGTTTACGCATTTTTATTTGCTACTAGCTGTTACCCATCACACATCCGACCGCGCTCGTATCGCTTACGCCGAGTAGATCACTTCCGATCTACATCAGGCGCGGAGCCATGCGCGCTTCGTTTGGCTATTAGGGCATATTCTTTCCTAAAGACACGCAAAACTGTTGTAGGCCTCTTTGGGAAATTTATTCAGCTGTGGACGTTTTTCGGCTAGAGTTATGACGATGGTGATGATGACTAGTGGAATAGACGTAGTGGTTTAGAAAAGTGGGCAATCACTGGATGACGGTGACTCATGGAACCATAAATTACGCTAGCCCGCAGTTTGGCTATACATATACCTAATAGCGCATTCACTACACTGCTGAAACGACCCTGGTACTGTAGTGTATCTAGAATGATTGAGAAGTAAAAGATGGTAGTGAACCAACTGAATTTATAATCAATTCGGTAAGCTTAAAAAGCAGCACTGTAAGGGTTCCTGAGAAAGAGTGTAGCAATAAAAGTGCAGGTCACATTTATGGGGTCCACATTCAATCCCCGCCCACCGCTCAACGTTTACTGCGCATAAACAAACAGTTTGCGCTTTTTACTTTAGAGCGGTCCTCGTAAACGCTGCCAACATGGCGCTCCGAATCAGCGATTTGTGATAGTGACGCGATCGACGACCTATTGCTATCGACGGTCCGCGGCTTTGTTTAAATTTTATTAAAGTTTGAGGTTTGGGCAAATGCTTTTGTTTTGTGCAACCACAGAACGACGTTTAGAAAACTATAGGTTTCAATACATTTGTATTGCTCGACTTAATGCTTTAGGTCAATAAATAGGAGACTAAACCATTTAGTATTGATATCATCGACATCATCGTATCAGCCGAAAGATTTCCACTGATGGACCAAAGCCTGGAGCATAAGGGTGATATGTCAAGTCGTGAAGTTGTATTATGTCTGGTAAATAAAGTGAATAGTGCTTTGGTGCTCTGCTTTTTTCTACTATAAGACTATGGCTTGAGATTACTTTTTTATGTAATCGAAGTGGCAAACAAGCATGCAGTTCACATTGATGTTAAGTGATGACTTCAGCCTATAGACACCCACACATAGACCAAGGACAAAATGCAGATGCGTTACCACTCCTGAGGACTAAGGTGTTACGCATCTGTGCCGGAAATTACAGGGCCTTACATTACCACCTGACCGGAACACGACAGTGCTGAACACTTTCGCTTAGCGGCAAGTATATTAGGTAATGCGGTGGTGCCTACCCCCGCGAGCTCCATCACTGCAGCTCTAGCACCAGTAAAGATGTCTCCTGTCCAGTATAAGAGTCAATTTAAACATTCTGTGCATAATTTTGTATTCTTATGATATTTGAAGCGCGCATGGCCCCGCGGCTGGTGTAGATCGGAAGCGATCTTCTCGGTTAAGCGATACGGGCGCGGTCAGGTATGTGATGAGTGACCGCTAGTGGCGAATTAAAATGCGAGTTTCCGTGCTTCGGAGGGCACGTTCATCCGTCGGTCTCGGTTGCTATCGATAAATGGCAGTCGTTAAGCCGGGTTGGGCACTAACCCGTATCTCCACCAACCCGCATTGGAGTAGCGTGGTGGAGTAAGCTCCAGGCCTCCCCCCAAAAAGGGGAGAGACTCGTGCCCAGTTGTGGGACGTATCAAGGGTTGCGATTATTCCACTTATTTTTTCACTTTACTTATTTTATATTTTTTATTATTATTATGATATTTGTAAAAAAATTTTTTTTTAATTAACCTCAAAAAATTAACCTCGAATTTAGATAATACGCAGTTAATTTGTGGTTCAACTGTTTAAAAAATGCGTCATTACTTTTTGTTCCTATCGCACAGAACGGGATTTATATATTATCTAATGGTTTTTTATTTTAAAAAGTGTTGTTATTTGGTAGGTACATGATTAATTAAAAATTAAAACAAGTTTCCGATCCAGTCCATTATTAACTACAAGCCATCCCATAAATTTTACTGCTGGTGGAGTTTCAGTGACGAAGTTTGCGGATGGAGGCACCTCCGCATTGCCTCACTAGCAGAGAGGCATAACACCTTAGGCCTCAGGAGTGGCAACGCATCATCATTGAAATCTCTGGTTTCATGTAGTCATGCAGTATTTTATATATCCATATGCAGGCTTTTCCCCTCTGTCAAAGTACAAGACCAAATGATCTTACGCCTGTCGCCTAGATGTTTAAATGTGTGCGTGAAATATTTTCTGTATTTTGTTAAAGTCAAGGTGTGAGTTTCGTAGTAATAGACGATTTTTGTAGTGTGCGTGTGTGTCGCACGCATTTCCCCCCGCAAAAAATGACAGACTGTTTTGCATCGGTAATACACGCTATGGCTACTCCCCTCCAGTCCGCCGCGACCAGTGGACCGCGTTGGTCTATGCCCAATCATATCATTACAGTTCATATACTCACACACACAACTTAAACTCACAATAATGAAACATCGACAAACACGTATCACAAAGCGAGCAAATAGGAATATCCCAGACAAAGTCCAGTGTAATGCAATATGAGCAACCCTCTAATAAGACGAATATCGATAGCTCATCTCTGTCCCAATCAGTTTGTCCTTGCGACAAGCATTTGCATTTCACTCGCCTGAGGCTCCGAACGGCATCTTTATATCCTTCAGGTAATAACCTCTTTGATGGACATCGCTTGCAAACTTTACAATCAACCAATCAAAGCAAAATCACTCTTGACTCAAGGTCGTAAACTCTAAGGCAGCGGAAGATGTAATGTGGCTAGATGAACAAGGGATAGAGATAAAAGTAAACGGATTATTGCCGGCGTATCGTCTTGGAGATCTGTCCGGTCGTTCGGACTGCAGCGTGCTCGTATGGTCGGATGTCTTTAGATGTTATCGCCCGTCAAAGCCTGGGAGGTAAAAGAAAATTGACGAATCCTGAAATGAACGGAGAAAATATTACAGGGGTTTGCGACATATTATTATATTTGTATCTACGCTAACACATATTATCATAAAACTTTGGTTAGGTTGTACTATTTATTTTTCGCAATAACACATGCGAGTGAACTTTAGAAATTAAAGAAAAATATGACTTTGGGCAGGAATTTTTGGTTAGGTTATTTTAACAACCAAGGTGACAAATTGCATGCAATTAAAATGATGACTGTAGCCTATAGACATCTACACAAAAACCAGAGGTAATCAGAAACTGTAGATGCGTTGATCTGAGACTTAGGTTGTTATGTCTTTGTGATAGTTACGGGGCTCTCGACGACAAAATGAATTATGTCATTTTTTCGTTAATAACTCAAACTCAAACTCAAAAATTCATTTAATCACTTGGAAATAATAGAATTTGCTTGTGATAGGTCAAATTACAAATATAAAATTAAAGCGAATAACAACTGATACGTTGATTAATATGTCAAAGTAAATAAATTAATAATAGTCCAAAAATACTTAATAATAAAAATAGGTATCAACAGAATGTTCCATACTCTCTTTTACAAACGGCAAGATAAGACTAAACAAAAAAAAAATACTTTATTCATTTATGCTTTCTTCAAAAATTAATTGACTTGAATGAATATTATTTTATTTTTCACGGGTGGCGGGCACATTAGTGCCGAGGTTTAAAAAGAACAGTACGAAAAAAATGGTTGATATCCACACATGCGCATAAAAAAGTTTCGCGATGAAAACGTCTATGAACTGTAAATTTTGCAATCTCATTTCAATCATAAAACACATCGCCAGTCTGTTTCGATGGAATGCAACCCAAATAAAGGCACGTCATCACTAATGACATCACGTGAAGTGCCGATCAATGTGCCTGATGAAATAATGGGCGAATAATTAGAGATTAGGCGGCAAATAGGACGATCATCAATACGTGGTGTGATGGTGTGCCTGTGCAGTACGCGTACAATACGCTGAATTAGCGATGCTGGAACGAACTGTGCTGTGTTACGCAATTCCATTGAATATTTAAGTGCCAAATTGAAGAGGTAGATAGAGGTGAATATATTTTACTGGAGGCAGAACTCCATCATTACCTAATATACTTCCCGCTACATGGTAGTATTCAGAACTATTGTGTTCCGGTCAGGTGGTAATCAGGTGATGGTACGGCTTTGTAATTTCTGGCACAGAGGCATAACACCTTAGGCCTCAGCAGTGGTAATGCATCTGCATTTTGACCTTGGTCTTTGTGTGGGTGTCTATAGGCTGCAGTCGTCACTTAACATCAATGTGAACTGGTGGTGCCTACGCCCGCGAGCTCCGTCACTGGAGCTCTACCACCAGTAAATCGAAGATCATGTTTCTGTTTGATGCTGGAGAAATTTTCCAAAGGCAAGTGTCAAAAAGAAAACTGTAAACAAGAACCTTATCCAGTTAACCAAGTTCTGTTGCACAAACCAGCAATGGTGTTGTCGATTGCGCGGTGCAGGGTGCAGCGGTGACAAAGATCGGCCGACAACAATCCACGTCAATTTGTGAGCTGACAAGGTGCGGTGGTGCGGTCGCGAGCCCGCCGGCACCAGCGCTGTCCTCGAGACGAATCGAATGATTTCTATTTTGGACAGTGTTGACTATTGATGTATAATGATGATTTAAATTGTAGAACATAAACAATTTATTGCGTGAAGTTCGATGAACATGAAAATGAAAAGTTTCAATTAATAATAATTGTTTTTATGTTATGGAAGAGGCAAACATGCAATGTGAACTACATTGACGTTAAGTGATGACTGCATCCTACAGACACTTACATAAAGACCAAGGTCAAAATGCAGATGCGTTACCACTCCTTGGGCCTAAGTTGTTATGCTTCTGTGCCGGAAATTACAGGGCCGTACATTACCACCTGACCGGAACACGATAGTGCTGAACACTACCATTTAGCGGCAAGTATATTGGTAATGCGGTGGTGCCTATGCCCGCGAGCTCCATCACTGGAGCTCTACCACCAGTTAAGTAAAATTAAAGTGTTTGGATAGCGATACGAGGACAAATAGAGACTTTCATTTATATTAGAATGGAACGTAATTCGAAATTCGTAAGATCTACAGGAATGCAAAAAAGGTACAATAATTGAAATATATTTAAGACTAGCTGTGCCCGAGGCATCGTCCACGTGAGAATTTATGTTTCTTCAGTACCTACCCGGACGAAGTCGTGGGTGCAGCTAGTATAAAAGTAAACTAAGTTACTCCTTATTAAATAAGCTATCTGCCAGTGAAAGTCCCGTCGATATCGGTACAGCCGTTCCCGAGATTAGCCCCAACAAACAGACAGACAGACAAAAATTGTAAAAAATGTTGTTTTGGTATATGTACCATGTATACATACATACATATGCATTTAGTAAAAAGCGGTTATTTTTACATCACAAACAATTTTCACACTCCAATTTTATTTATTTATATGTATGTATATATACTCTAAATGGTTTCTCCAATATCAAACATAATTATTTATCCTTGCTTATGTCCGTATTCCTTATTATTTAAACTGTAGTTTCTGAGATTTCGTGATGAGCGAGTAACCTTTCGCTTTTAATAGATTTCTTCTTCTATAGAATGTTCATCATAGTCGTAGAATTAAAGTCGATTTAAGTTTAAGACAATGTCGGCTCCACGGATGTCCTGTGCGGGCAGGTCGACAGGCCGCTAGTTTTGAGCCCTAGAGCACTTCAAACTACGCCGAGTCCTAACGTACCTACCAAATCCATGTTTGTTCCGCACTCACATCTCGTTTCCACGAATATGTTTATTTGTGCTTGGTTATTTTTGGTTTGCATGTTCACAGGCAAATTTGGCGTTCGTGCATGATGATAGAAAATCTGAATCTAAAGGAGATGTTGCAAAAATGTATGGACTTCCGGCCATGTATTGTACACAATATTATTAACAGGCAAAATCAATATAAAAACGTTTTTTACTGCATATTTTCACTTACTTAGCTTTGTTTGCAGTTACAAGACATTATTTGCAGTAAGAATTGCAACTCAAAACCAACATAGCGAATATGGCGGACAATGTCAGTTTGACAAATTCCACTAATAATCGATACTAATCAATTTCCAATTTAAAGAAATTCATCGGAATTTCTTTAAATTGATCGATTCGATACCCCGTTTTTTTGTTAATATGTGATGCACTAGTAAGATACAGATAGCATTAGTTTTGTTTTATCCACATAGGTACCTACTGTCTATCTAAAATGATAAAATCGTTTGAATTAAATGTGGTTGTAACTCTAAAATATATTCTTGAATAAATTAATTGTATTTTTTTCGGATTTTTCTTTAATTTACCCATTTTTTGAGGCAGTGTACGAACCAGAGCCGAGCTCGCAACATCTCCTTTTATGCAAACTCAAACTCAAATATTTTATTTCAAATTGGTCTACAAGGACTTTTTTGCATTGTCAGTTTATAAGCTACCTATATCGAATGACTTACAATAATAATTATTATTCAATAAGTATTAATAATAATCAAATTAAAATATTCAAATTAAATAAAATTAGAATTTAACCGATTTTATACATCAAATCTTTCAATTCCTTCATAGAAGAAAAAGAAAAATCAATTCGTCATAAACATTGTCATTCACAAAGTAGAGTTCCAAGTGCAGGCACTAACTACTGAGAAGAACTCCGCTACTGAACAAACTTTACTTTATCCAATATTAGGTAAAGAATATTCTCAAAAATTTGGTGATAGTAAGTTACTAACGACTGCTTCTTTGATGCTGCTTGATTGCTAGACGGGACATGACAACCCTACCGCTCATTAGCGGAAGAATTTTCTTCTAGATAATTCTTCCATGAAAGTCAGTTGTACAGAAACATATGAATACGAGTCCGATTTGGTTAGTCTTTTTAATTATCTTTCTACGTTTCTCAATAAGTTGTGGACATCGTTATCAATATAGCAAACAATGCTTAGGTGTACGAAGACAATTAGTGGTTATTAATCCATCAGATAAAGAATATTGTCGATATTGAATAAACACCATTATCTGCAGCGGAGACCGGATATCACGTACCTGTACAGCCAGCGACAGAAGTTCTGGTTGCCATTCATTCTAACTGCTAAAGGATCAAGCTATAAGTGTCGCCTGCTGTACTCGCCTGCTTTCAATGTTTGTACTGTGTAATAAACTAACGATCTATAATGAGTTTGATTGAAAAAGCAATTGCTTCGCACAGTTTGTTGGGGACGACCTGGATATTTAGCGTTGTAGTCATTGTTTTTCTTAAATTTAGGTAAACACGACATGATGTATAATCATGTATTAGGTAGTTGTAACTGGCGAGGAAAAAAAACTAAGAGCAGAAATTGCACGTGTAAAACTCAATATTAAAATATTTATGACATCTTTATTATAGATTATGTACATGAAAACTATGAACATGAACATCTGAGGCCTAACTTTCGAAATGATATAGAATCTAATAGGAACAATCATGTATGTTCCGGTTAAATTATAATATATCTATGGCTCGTAAAAAGTCTCATGTTTTGTACAATAGAAATTCCAATTACCTTGAGAGAAGTTTCGTGAAATTCGTCCCAGTCTATCTTGAATAAGCCGCTGCAATAAATAGCTATCTACTTCATCATGCAATCCTAATTCAAAAACAAAGGCCATTTTCCATTACAAACAATTTTATAGCGACCATTTATTTTTTTAATTCACCGAACACCGGCTCTACGCCAATTCATAAACGGCCCGTAAAGCAAATGACAATAAATGTGTAATCCACTTCGAAGCGCCATAAAAAGATAATATTCCGCGCGCCGCGTAATTGTGTCACAATCAACGGCTGTAATCATGATTACGCGATGTAACCTTAACGTGTAAAGGTGTTGACAGACGATACGCGGTTCGCACGATGCGTTCTTTTTATGTTATGAATGGCGCAAACAATTATGCAGATCACATTGATGGTAAATGCAGCTTAAATACCTGGATAAAACCTGGATGCTTATATCGGTTGGGATTCCTGGGGCTACATATTCGGCTCTATGAGCGAATTTGCTGATCTGAATTATTATTTTCTAACTGGAACACGTCAACAATAACTGTGTTATGTAAACGGTGATGAGAAAATTCTAACAAATTTAAAATTCTAGCTACACAGTAAGAATCTTCCTGATCCCTGGAGTTCCACTACTGAGGCTTTGTCATACCAGTAGGTACCTCTATTGGCCTCCGAATATGATTATTTATCAAAATGTAACTCGAAATAATGAAATATTCTATATTCTATGATAGTTTTAAAATAAGCATTACCAACATAATAATAATAAGGCTTTTGGCTTCAGGCTTGTCAACCTTCCAGAGTTAATATATTTTCATTTATTAGAAACACATGAAACAAAACTAATAAAATAACCTTTTCTAATCCATTTAAAAGTACACGTTTGGCAGGTCTGTACCTCCTCAACATCATAAAGTCATCCTACGATTATTTGTGTTGTATTAGCCGTTATTACTTGTAATTTTCTTAGCTATCCTAAGGTGCTGACTTTAATTTCACTTGATCTTAAATAAAACTTTATCATAATTGCTTTCTTAGCCTACCTCCCAAATATCTAATACACCAATCTGGCACTTAAACTGCTCTGCCATTACAGGTTAACCTGGCCTTTGAGGCGTGTAAAACCCGCTTTTCATTTGAAGATACCTCCCCTAATCCGCGGTTTACATTCGAACCTTAAGTGTCATTAGAATATTGCCAGATTACTCCCCGAGGCGTATTTTTCCAACGTTGTACAGCTTAATGCGTGAAGTTTAAATTGAAATTTGATCTCAGCCCATAACCGGGGCTAGAGTATTGTGAATTTAATTATAATGGTGAAAAATTAAAATGAACCCGCATTGTCTCGTTTGGCTTTGGTTGCGTAGTTTATTGTTGATAATTCAAAGGCTGTTGGAAAGTCTAGGCGCGAATTCTTCTTCTATATTTAAGAGCTATGCTCTTGTCGGTGGAATAATCGCCAGCGTTCTCTGTCCTGTGCTAACTTCTTGACATCCTGGTACGACACAACTTTTAATTTTTCCTTTACTTGGTCTATATAATTTCTTCTTGGTCTCCCTCTGCTTCTCTTTCCTTCAATTTTCCCTTCCATGATTGTCCTGATGTAATCGTCGTGTCGCACCAGGTGGCCCAGCATTCTGCCCCGCCTGTTTTCTATCATCTTCAAAATTTGTTTCTCCTCCCTTACCAAAGCAAGTACCTCTTCATTGGTTTTCTTCTCCATCCAGCTGATTCTCTCCATTCTCCTCCAACACCACATTTCAAATGCCTCCAATCGATCCCTATCCTTCTGTGTCAAGGTCCAAGTCTCACTTCCGTATAGGGCAATGCTAATATATAAGTTTTAATCAATCTTTTTTTTACATTGGTAGCTATTCTTGCCCTTAGTAAGTGCGCGAATTACTACTTATTTATTCTATAGTAATCCGCTACGTGAGAAGAAGCGCGCATGGCGCCGCGGCTGGTGTAGATCGGAAGCAATCTACTCGGTTAAGCGATACGGGCGCTCTCGGGTGTGTGATGGGTGACCGCTAGTGGCAAATTAAAATGCGCGTTTCCGTGCTTTGGAGTGCACGTAAATCCGTCGGTCCCGGTTGCTATCGATAGACAGCAGTCGTTAAACCTTGTCGAAAGCTTTATTGCCTTATGGGCGGTTTGAAAACAGCGGGTTGGTACTAACCCTTATCTCCACCAACCCGCATTATAGCAGCGTGGTGTAGTAAGCTCCAGGCCTCCTCCCAGGAAAGAAAGAGACTCGTGCCCAGCTGTGGGACATATCAAGGGTTGCCATTGTTTTAATCCGCGTCGTCGTTCGGTAGATTTTTTCCCGTTTTTGCAATATTTTCATTGAGCTCCGCTCATATGGGTCATATCGTGATATATACTGATTGCCGTTCTTGATAAATGGTAATACAACACAATAATTATTCAATAAGAATCAATATTTTTGGAATCTGTAGGCAGTGGTAAAAACGTGCTCACAAGGTGTTGAATAATCAACTCCATAAATTGTTTTTTAATTCCGTGTAAGAGTTTAGTATATGATTGAACAAGTTTCCCTAATAAAGCGCCACCCAGTGGACGTCTTTTGGCTGAAGTGAGTGAATAAATTAGGTATATTTATGTTTTTTTTCCAATCCTTGAACTAACTGTCTAAAAGATCCCAATGACGAACTAAGCAAGAATTAAATGCGTAGTATTTGACCAGATAAGTCATTCAACACTGTTTATTTTATACAATATAATAAAGTACGCCTTAATTAGGTACCTAAGGGAACAATCGTTTCCTGGTAATCATTAAGGTGGACGATAGGAGGTAAATCATTAACTTTGACCGCATTATTGGAGTGTGATTACCTTTTATCTGGAACTCTCGAATTTATTGTAACTATTCTGTTTACTTCGTTTTACGTCCCTCATATTTACATGAGTCAATAAATTACCGTCAGAAATCATTTTAGAAACAACATTTTAGTTTTTAGGGTTCCGTAGTAAACAAGGAACCCTTATAGTTTCGCCATGTCCGTCTGTCTGTCTGTCTGTCTGTCCGTCCGCGGTTTAGCGCAAAAACTATAAGTACTAGAGACTTGAAATTCGGCATAGGTATACACCTTAATCACGCCGACAAAGTGGTAGAATAAAAACATGAAAAAAAAAACTGGTTGCCTGTAAAGTCGGTTTTACTGGCGAAGATTTTACGTGACAACGTCTTTTTCTCGGTAGAAAGGCATTCGCCGGTCCGGCAGGCCTCTCTCTCGTTCGGTGACTTATCGTTACGTTACCGGGGGTTACACTTTTTCATGAGTGACTCCGAGCCGCAACCTAATTTAAGACGTTGTCACGTCAAAAATATTTAGGGTAACCTCCCCTACTTGTAACGCGCAAATATTTTTTAAAATTTTCGATTTCCATATTGTGTGGGGTATTGTTTGATAGGTCTTTAAAAATATTATGGGTGGCCAAACATAATTTTTCGATTTAGATAACTGTTTGTGACTTATTAAGCTTTAAAGTGCAAATTTTCGTTGGACTCAAGTGTCCCCCCCTACAGACTAAACGGTTATTGTTAGAAATTCAAACGTTACGGCAATAGTAGCTACATATAACGAAAACTATCACACTTAAGTTGGCCTTGTAAGTTTGCGAGTAATAGTCGATCAAATGTATTTTACTCGAAAATTTCGAACAATTCCATACAAAATATTTATTTATTTTTTTCATTACATCTCTTACTCTGTAACTACGGAACCCTACACTGCGCGTGGCCCGACATGCACTTGACCGGTTTTGTCGTGTTTAATAAAAACTACATTTTTAAAATTTTATTTAAATTTTCCTTTCCTAATACATCATTATCTAACTAACACATGGAACTCGCCAACCTTTACAAAAGTTTGATGGCGAGTGTTAAATATGTACTGAGATATGTGGGTATATAATTCATGAATTCAGGTTTCTATACATTGTGAACATATAGAAACTTGAAAAAATATATTTAAAAAAAGCGACTTCCGTGGTCTCGGACAGACCGAGGTGAAATCCAAATAAATATTTTATTTCAATGAGTGATGGTCGCGAAAACTTTAGATATATAAAAATATGACCATACTATCTAGGAAGGAAGTCTAGTCTTAGGAATCGGCGTGCACGTATGAATAGAATGATGAAGGTAGATGACGCACGAGAGGTATGTCAGGACCGGGATATCTGGCGCTCTACACTCTCTGCCTACCCAGTTAGAGACCTGGCCTGAAGATACATACATACCATCTAAATTTGCTGACAAATAAACTCCTTTCACAAACGACCTGCTGTTTAGAAATCAAAAGCATAACAACACGTTGATTGAATTTTGACAATATCTATTCAATCGAATACGGGCGCGTTATCCCGTTTTATAGCCCAACAGTTCAAAAGCGATAGTAGCATACAAAATGACCGGTTAAATGTGTGAAAATAGCAAATGCTCCCCATAATCCAACCGTTACGATTCGAATAGCCGCAGTAATCCCTAAATACAGGGAACGCGCCAACGGGCAAAAATGGCAGGCGACGCGCGCGCACAATCGCCCACATGGCCCCATCTGAGCGCACCTCGCATTACCATAATTGAATATTCTATTGTACGTGCTTAATGCAGTTACCTGACCCCCTAGCGCTGCAGCGCTTCCCTCTTAACCACGTCACCGGCACCCCGGACGCGTCCAGCGCTTCCCAATCAACAGTATAGAGTTACCTGTGCCGAGGGTCGCTTAATGCGCCATCTGTCGTCGAAAGGGACAATGCAGAGATTTATTGTCGCGAATGCGCTTACGGGGGCTTGCGGGGATTCAGTTTTTTGTCGGCTATCAAGTTTCCATTAGCTAATTTCATATCGATTTTGCTCCGCCGGTGAAAGTTTCGCCGTGCGCTCGTACGATTCGGAATTGATGGATCGTTTTTATTCATTTCCAACTGTAAACGAGTGAGCGAAGTTCCGAATTCAATTTTTATGAGCGAAATTGGATCGTGGTTCGCATAATTTAATCTTGGGGTTGTAAAAACAAAGGTACTCGGCTATTTGGTGATTGTGAGCACTTTGAAAGTAGCAATTTCGCGAGTGCGTCTGAGAGCCATTTACATTAATTAAAAACGCTTAACTGAATCGTTGATTATCAAAATTTGAGCTCCCACCAAGGCTAACGGATCCCTCCAAAATATCTACATTATCTTACCTACAGTGTCCCCTGCAATCGGTTACTGCACGGGCATTCACTAAAGTGCATTTGCCATTTGGGCCCGTCAAACCTTACAATTATCCTTTATACTGTCCCCAAAGAACTTTCGCCTCTACCTTCCTGACCATACCCTTCCTTATTCACTGACCAAGTTACGACCCTTTAGTACTGGTTGTTTTACAACGATGGTAACTTATATTTCAACATTTCATACCAAGTTTATCTCAATGGCGTTGAAATAAGAAACAAATTTCAATATACTTTTGCCATCGCGCATGGAATACGCACCGTTTAAGCTAAGAGGGTAGTTCGCATGTTGGCGGTGCAATTTATCAAATTTTATACGTTCATGGGGCAGCGACATGTGCGCGGATGGCACGGACAATTGCTTAGGTGCGGGGAGGTAAGGGGAAGGAGGGGGTTGCGAATTAAATATGGAACGCGAGGTGGCTAATGGATTAGCGGCAGATGAGGCGGCGAGGCGAGGCAGGCGCACCTTATGGCGCAATCAGATTTTGCAGATGCGCCTCTAATACTGGCCTGATTGGATCCGAGGTATTGCATGTAATTCAATACTGTACACGCGTCTCCTTGAGTAACGTGTGGGGGGTGTCGTTCTTGTTGAGAAAAATGTATTCAAAAGACAAAGGCTTATGTTCCGATTCGTATAAGGTCCGTCTGGGTCAGTTGGTAGTAGGCAGTTTTCTATGTCAGATCCCTATTGTAAGTGAGGGTTTATTATAATCAGATACATTAAAAAAAATGTTGATAGCTATAACTAATTAAGTTATAGGTAATTAATTAACTTAATCTTGGGAGGTTCAATCTTTAATATTCAGATATTACTCGCCGTTTCGCTAAAGTAGTTAAAGCCAATATATAGGTTTCTCAGATTTTCGAATATCTTATGAAAACAAAAATTTATTTTTTTACGGAACATAGAGATCACGATAAGTATGTACCTACTTCAGTCGAGTAATAAAAAATAGAACCTGGTTTCGTGATTTAGTGCTGGGTTGAACTGTTTATTACTGCCTGAAGAACAGTAACTTTCGATCTCCGCGACGGCAAATTAATCATACCGAGATCGTGTGTGTATGTATCCATAATCCATACACTAGCCCCATGACCTTGGGGGAAAAAAAAAACAATGTTGGAGTTATTGTTATCTCAGATTAATGAAGTTTGTCTACATACACTTTATAGCGCCCACTGTATGTGCTGCCATCTAGTGGGACATTGGTTAAACTGCGAATACTAAGGAAGTATTAATTTTGTAAAATTTGTTGTCAGTGAATATACCTTGAATAACTTGAAAAAATTCCAATGGAGTTTTAGAACGGGTTTTAGAACTGCCAGTGAAATGAAACGAAGAATGTCTCATTTTCTTTTCCTTTCTGTTTCTAAAAGAGATAATGGAATATTCTGTCTACATACTTAATTGACTACTTTGACTCTTACTTAATTTTTGACGAATATTTATTTAAGTGTTTGAATAAATTTGTTTTTTTTTGTTGTCTAGAATTATGGTAACGGATGACGTGCTGAATCGTACAAACTGCTGTGTTATAAACTCACGAGGGAAATCGTATGCAGCATCTCGTAATAAAAGCCCCGTCGAGGAAGTCTTCAGATACAATCATTGTCATTGTTGTAAGCACAGCCTAAATATTTTTTATACTGTGGTTTAAGGATGATCGATGACGGAGCGACGTCGTGACGTCATTACGGCCACACGTGTGCCGGTGAAATTGCGCGACCTTTGCACTCGCTGCCGACTAGTACCGATAGCAGATGATTCTATACATATAAATGCGGTTCTGTTATTATATTTACTAGAAACAAAATATATTTTGGGTAGCTTACGTGGATGTAGTGGTAGTGTTATTATATAAAACACTATTTTAATTGATTCAGCTTAAGGAAAATTTCATATTATAATATATAATATTGTCTCCCAATGTTAGCATAACACTATTAAAATAACTGCTTACCTCGTTGGTCCATAGAGAGATAAGATAGGCGATAGTGGTATACTCTCCTCTAATGATGCATGACACTGTTGTGAGCGACTTTGTCCAATACAAGCGGGGAAGGCTTTGTCCAACTGTGGACGTCTTTTAGCTGGAGTGATGATGATAATGATGAACTAAGATAATACTAAAACCCTATTGTGATGCCTATAATATCCATCATATAGGTAAATCCTATTGTGGTATCTATCATATAGGTATCACAATAGAGTTTCAGGGTTTTGTTACTTTTGAATAAAATTAATAAAATTATTTAATTAATCATGTATGTTCTATAAAATGGTAGATAGTGTGGTAACAAACTTGTCTTTAAAATCTCAGTAAGCAAAGTCAGGAGACACAGCTTCTTAGTCCAATAAGGATGATCGATGACGGAGCGACATCGTGGCGTCATTACAGCCACACGTGTACCGGTGAAATGCGCGGTTCACACGCTCGCTTCAGAATAGTATGAATATGCTATTTGAAAAACTAACTTATTAAGGAATTGTGTAGATATTGGCATCGCAATAGAGTATCGGTGTTTTCTTACTTTTGAATTAAATCTCTCTGGTCGTTCCCTCATGGCTGAGGATCGTGATCATCCTGGCATCACTCTCGATCGGACGAAATGTCTCCATCGGCTCCGGTCTGCGGCCATTTGCACCGTGGTGTAAAAAACTGATGCTGGGTTGTCTTTGAGCTGGTCAGGACATCTGGTTGGTGATCGGCCTCTTGCCCTTTTCCCCTCAACATTGCCCACAACAATCAGCCTCTCCAAGCTATTTTCCCCGCGTCTAGCTATATGTCCAAAATAGCTCGTGATCCGGCGAAGGCACAAAGTGGAGAGGCGGTCCGCGACGTGAAGTTGCGATAAAATTGATAAATTGGTTCGCCTAGCTGTCCACGGTATGCGCAACATTCTTCGCCAACACCACATCTCAAATGCATCTATTCGGAGTCTTTCTCGTGACAAAATGGTCCATGTTTCCACCCCATAGAGAAATATTGGGAAAATCAGTGATTTTACGAGACGCATCTTGGTGTTGTTTGTGACGCCTCGATTTTTCCATATATTTCCCAGTCGAGACATGGCGTCTTTTGCAATGGCCATCCTACGTTTGATTTCTGGGGCGCAGCTTCCATCATTGCAAATGAGAGATCCTAGGTAGTTGAATTGTTCGACCACTTCTATATTTGGAATGTTACTCACATTTGAAAGTTTGCCAGCTCTGTCCACTATCATCAATTTAGTTTTATTTCTGTTGATAGCGAGACCCATGGCCATACTTTCAAATTCGATTTTTTGCAGAAGTATTTGCATTTCATCTATAGATGTTGCCAGGAGAGTTGTATCATCGGCATATCTGAGGTTAGATATTCGTTTTCCTCCTATTGCAAACCCGCCTTCCCAGTTTTCAAGGGACTTGCGAATAATGTATTCTCCGTAAATGTTGAACAACACAGGTGATAGTATGCAGCCCTGCCGTACTCCCTTCTTTGTTTCGAACATGTTTGAGCATTCCGTGTCGAGTTTGACATAAGAGTGGTTTGCTGCATAGAGGTTGCTGATAAGACCCACTAGGTGTTTGGGCGCTCCCATCTCTATTCGCACATTCCATAATAGCTCCCATTGCACGCAATCGAACGCTTTAGCGTAGTCGATGAAACACAACACAACCGGCGTGTTAAATTCTCGGCTCTTCTCAATAATTTGTCGGATATTCAGGATCTGCTCCCGCGTGCCTTTCCCTTTTACAAATCCGGCCTGTACTTCTGGAATTTGGCGGTCAAGGTAGTATTTAAGTCGTTTATTAATAATGTGTAGGAGTATCTTACTTGCATGGGAGTTGAGAGCAATAGTCCTGTAGTTGCTGCATTTGTTAGTGGATCCCTTCTTATGTAGTGGAACGAAAACAGATTCTGTCCAGTCGTCAGGCCAGGAGCCAGATCTCCATATTGAGTTGCATATGATTGTTATATGAACAATGCCTTTGGTGGCAACATTCTTTAGCAATTCTGCGGGTATGCCATCTTTGCCGGGAGCCTTGTCGCATTTCAGGGCTTTGATTGCTTGCTCCACTTCCGCCATCAGAATGTCGGGCTCGTTCTCACTTCGGTCCCACTGCACACTAGGCCGGATGCTGTCGCCAGTATCATAAAGTTCAGCGCAGTATCTCTTCCAGCGATCTAAAATGAGTTGGGATTCGTAGAGAAGGTTTCCAGCTTCATCCTCAATAACACGAGTTTTCGGACTTCGCGTCTTCGTGAGATCTTTCAGTTTGCGGTACAAGTCTTTGGTCTCGTTTTTCTCAGCGTGTTTTTCGAGCTCTTCGCATATACGATTGAATTAAATAAATATATTTGAATAAAATTAATATATAACATTATTGTATGTATGTACGTATCTTCACGCCAGGTCCCTAACGGGGTAGGCAGAGAGTGTAGAGCGCCAGATATCCCGGTCCTGACAAACCTCCGTGCCTCGTCTACCTTCATCATTCTCTTCATATATTATTGTAATTATACATTTTTCTATAATACATAGCAACACACAGGATTAACCTGTATGTTGCTATGTGTTATAAAATGGTAAATAGTGTGGGTGAAATTACATAATAAACCTGCCTTAAAAACCTCAGTAAGAAAAGTCAGGAGAAACAACTACATAGTCCAATAAGGATGATCGATGACGGAGCGACGTCGTGGTGTCATTACAGCCACACGTGTGCCGGTGAAATTGTGCAGTCCACGCTCTCACCAGTCTGGTACCGATAGCATGTTTATTGAGTTAAGAAAAAAAGTGATCGCAAACTATTAAGAAGGTTTAATTTTCTAGACAGAATGAAGACAAAAATCGGAATTTAGGACAAATGGCAAACATTAGACATTAAAGGCTTGGGCAAACCAAACGTAGGGCAGTAGCAGCGCTGTTTGAATGCGGGCCCGCCCAAGTTGTAATACCAGAAACTCTTTGAACTGCGTTACACTAAATTTGAACGCGTGCCTGCGCTCAAACTGCACCGCGCCGCGCCGCGCTGCAACTGCCGGACGACAAACTAGGCGGCGCGGGCGCGGGACAGGCGCAACGCAGGGCTGTAAGTTGTTTAAGTAAAAAATAAGTTATAACTTTAACTTTAACTTATAAACTTTTGGACATTTTTTCACATATATTCAAAATATGTGAAAAGAATATTTTCATGACTTTCCAGCTCTCTGCAGAGACGATGAAATTTCCCATATTCTTTTTTCTTGTTTTGATAACATAAACCCAAATTCCTTTTTTTTGCCTAAGAGCCAATAACACCATGAATTCTTCATCTCGTCTGACATCTTGCAGCCTTCTACCTGCCGCACACGTCAAACTGAACGCGGCTTAAACGCAGTCCAGCGTTGTAACCGTTTGTAAACTGCTGCTGCGTTCAGTGTGCCGACTCCCGCGCTGCTACTGACCTGCTCTGCAACTGTCCTGCGTTTGGTTTGCCGAAGCCTTTTTAACATAATAATATCAAAAAGTCAAGGTTATAAAATTGGCAGGCATAAATAGAAAGTGATATACGGTCAGGTATAAAGGTTGTTCCATCTAACCAGAACATGAACTATCGTGTAATGTAGGTATTGTCCCGTAGTAACAATTGCATTGACATTCTCAGGGGTGGAAACGCATCTGCATTTTGACTGCATTTGGTCTTTAGGTGTAATCATCACTTAACATCTATGTGAACTGCACGCTTGTATGCCACCTTCATGACATAAAAAAAATGAGTTTAATTACATTCAAAACGTACCAACCCCGAAAATCATGCTAAGAAAAAAACAAATGATTCAAAGAGTTAATAAACAACTCTATGTTACTCGTTATTTGTGCTATATTACTCTAGTCAGATCAATTCCGATCGTTTGAGAAAAAGTGTAATAATGATTCACGTTTGCCGTAAAGGGAAGAAGCAGCAAGGTATCCATGCGGGGCTGGTGGGGCGGTGATTGTGCGCGCGGTACTCACCTATTCACGTGAGTGATGGATTGCGGCGTCGATTAGGGCAACGCTGACCTGTTCTTTCATATCTCACTAATGGCCGCTCACTGCCTACACCTCTGTCTCTGCGATACATATGCTAGATGTGGCTTAAAATTATTTATATATAAAAAACGTATAACTGTATTCGAAATTATGGCAAATATTCAAAAGCGTAAGAACTTGGTGTACGTCCTCAAGTTTTGGAGGTCTTGGATTCTTCGTGAAAGCGGCGATCTTGCAGTCACATAATTTATGCATTTGCAATCGTTAAATAAATTCGAATTTGTAAAATGATTTTTAAATTTACTGGCATTATAATAATATAATAATAAATAATATAAAATAATTTAATATTTACTTATTAAATTTAAGTCTAAAGTAAAACTAACCAAAACATAAGATATCTAATACTAGAATTAAAAGAAATATTAGGTAAGGTTAATATTTAGAGAAGTCTAAGAAATTCTCTGTCTTTGATAAAGATCTATAAAACGAAGTACATTGGACGTGAACGATAGCAGCAAGGCATCCAAGCAGGGCCGGCGGTGATTGTGCGCGCGGTACTCACCTATTCACGTGAGTGATGGATTGCGGCGTCAATTAGAGCAGAGCTGACCTGTTCTTTCATATCTCACTAATGGCCGCTCACTACCTACACCTCTGGCTCTACATTGTATGTGCTGGATGTGGCTCTGAATTATTTTATTGCTTGGTAAATCCACAGGATAAATTTATTTTGTTATGAAGTTATGTCGGTAATAGTTCGAATAAGAATTTGAATGAAACTAAAGTGGCATTACAACCCCATGAGGGCAACCCAGGAATGCATGCAATTGTGACGTAACGCATGGTATCAGCATTCCCCTTCACAGGTGTTTTTACCACGCGTGATGTCACAATGTCAACGGACTCAAAATGGCTATATAAAATTGCTGAAATTTTATTTAGCCGTTTTGAGTCCGTTTCACAACTTTCACATCATATACAACTTTGAATCATCATAATTATGTTAAAAACTATTAGTTATTCAGTAGATGTTTTATAGACAATATTTATGTATTTTTCGTTATAAAATAACAGTAAAAAAATATCTAGTCAATATTCCTATTGGGCATCGATGGGCGATTTTTGCTAGCTGTGGACATATTTTGATGGAAATTATGATGAGTGAACACTGAAGCGCGCATGGCCCCGCGGCAGTTGTAGATCGTTAGTGATCTACTCGGTTAAGCACTACGGGCGCCGTCGGGTAGTGTGATGGGTGTCCGTTAGTGGTAAATTAAATGCGCTTTTTACGTGCTTTGGAGGGCACGTTAAGCCATCGGTCCCGGTTGCTATCGATAGATAGCAGTCGTTAAAACCTTGTCGGAGGCCTTATGGGTGGTTTGAAAACATCCGACAACTGGTTGGCCACTAACCCATCCACCTCCACCAATCCGCATTGGAGCAGCGTGGTGGAGTAAGCTCCAGGCCTCCTCCCAAAAAGGGGAGAGACTCGTGCCCAGCAGTGGGACGTATAATGGGTTGCCATTATTTTATGATGAATGAAGTTGATCTCACAATGTGGATGCGTTTGCTACTTCTGAGGTTCAAGATAGAGACAATAGGTCTCTGTGTCAAAAATACACAAAAGTACTTTACTACCCCATCAGCACATGTCAGCAATGACATACACATACAGCAAATTTAAAGAAATGTACTATACTAGTAGAATGATTGTAGGCATACCAATATCATTTTCCATTAAATTGTAATATAAAATTGGCTTTGATTATAATTGTCAATAATAATTAACATTTTACTAATTTTACGAACCGGGTCATGACGCGATATAGATATTGGGTAAAAACACTTTTTACCTTTATGCCGACGTTTCGACTTGGTTGCACAAGCCGTGGTCGCGGACAGACTGTTGTAACAGCAAAGTGTCGAATTGGGGGTAGCTTGATGATACCTACAAGTTGCGTGATTATTGTGGAGGCCGGCACACAACGCTCACTGTATCCGACGATAGGTCCGATGTTACATCGCGCGATCCTAAATTGTTTATGACCGGTGTCCAGGTCGGAGACAATTTATATCCATCTTCACGATTGAAATAATTAACGTAATGTACTCAATTGAATAAAATGGAATCGATAATAAATATATATAAGAACCAAAATTAAGGGCAAATATATTACGGTCGTATATCGTCTTTGGCAAAGTGGCGTTCAGATATTTGGTCAATTTTATGGTTAAATATTGGTGGATCAGTAATATAGAAGTATATCCAGTAAAATATACCGCTATGTCAGCACCTGTCGACCGGCGCCTGTCAAATGTACAAGGGTCATTACTTAGGCTATTACAGGGCGTCAGTAATTAATACGCAGCAAACGTTGCCTTTTTGCCCCCGGCGGCGGCGGCGCGGCGGACGGGTTAGGTGCGAACCGGAAAACCAATTTTCAAAATAGAACGGTGTCTAATCTTATTGGAGCTGTTTCCTTTTTGTTTACGCTGATTTTTAATACATGAAGTTTTTTTTTCTTTTAAGAATGAGTCTTTAAACTAAAAGTGTTTGATACGCGATTGGAAAGTAGATTTGACAGACGAGAATGTCTGTAAATGGGTATAAAAAATGTGTTGATTTTCTTCCATGTCTTCATACTGTTTTGTTACTATTCTAGGTATTTTCTACTTAACGACCTAAAATCCCACAAAATAGAATAAGTACATATATCATTAAACACATAAATAAATAATGTACTTACACATCGATCACATTATTTAACAATTTTACAGTTGAATAGAGAAAACTCCTTAAGGGTCGTAGCTCACTAGAGCCACCCGGCACCCGACCAGCGCCCGACCGCTCGGCGGTCCGCGCTCATTACATCAACTCCGCTCCGTATCGACACCGGATCGCCTCTACCGTATGCCGTCAACAAGCGGGCTGCGCGCGAACCACGCGTGGACTGCGAGTGGACCACTCGGTGACCACTAGCCTGTCTTGCGTTGACTTTGCATTGTCAACGCGCTGTCCCTAAGTGGACCGCGAGCTGTCCGCGAGTGGTTCACAAGTAACATAGCGTCGTCGCCGTCGTCGCACCCGTGGACCACCCGTCGCTGACGCGTGGACGCCGTAAAACGAGGCGGTGCTAATCGGGTGCCGGGTGGCTGCAGTTAGCTATGACCCTTAAACTACTGACATACATATTTAACAACACTTATATGTTTCATGTTCAGGATAACATTATTTAAAAATATATGAATCTAAAAGCTTATACGATTTAATTATTCATTTAAACGACAATATCAAAACAGTTTCCATACCTACCTAATCTGGCGAGGTTCAATGTTGTAGTAAATCAGCGAGTGACAGGGCGCGCGTAATGTCCACGTCACTAGTACCTGGGGTCCCGTTGTAGCGGGATCAAACAGTAATTAATCTCGTCTCCTCTCCGCTCCCCCATCCCCCGCGTGGCCGACATCGCGGCGCCGAGCGATTTCAGGTGACCAGTGATAGATACGGTCGGCAAATGAGGCGTGTTTGGATGAAGAGGCTGATTTTTTCATTGAAACAGATCGATCAATTGTTGTGGACTGTGTATAGTTGGAAACATAATATGTCTCCCAATATTGGGATGCAGGATGCCAACACACTGTACACTAAATTTCTACACCTAGAGTGTTTATATTTTTTCATCTAAACATTGCGATGAAATTATTTGACTTTTCTTCGTTAAGACATTTGTTTTTGTGTTGTAAAAAAATATGTATTTTTTATTACTTTTGACTCGTGACACGTGATTATGGTAGGTACATTGCAAATCAGAGTATTGTTGTAAATATGAGAAACAATATACGAACTCTATTAATACGAAGATGAAGACAATAACACAAGAAAAGTTTTATTCATGTACGAGTATGTGTGTTTTTTTGTTTAATGGTAAAGAATGCTATAAGTAACAAGACACACAAAAAAGAAGATTGTTTCAGATCAATATTGACTCAAAATAACTAAGTAGGTTAGAATATCGGCCGATAATTTTAGCAACCAATAATGGCATTTTTTTGAATATATAACATACAGGAATTGCATACTCAGGCATACACTGCAAGGCTAAAAAATATATAATGGTGTGATGCAATACAAGTCCGTAACATTTATGGACATTGTATTCTTTAATCAATGCTTTAACATCTTGTTAGCCTAGATTCAAACATTCGTTACATTGTTCTCAAGTAGCAAGTACACAGCAAAACAGTCTAAGTTATACGAGACCAAGAAAGTAATATCATCCATATAATTAATGGCGACGGAAGCTGTGTTGCAGCGCGTACAAGCGTCCTGCCGTCAAGTGTCTGCTCGGATGGCTCAGTAATTAATCTCACCTCGCCTCCCACCAGG
The DNA here is from genome assembly GCA_036365455.1 of Macrosoma leucophasiata. Taxonomy (NCBI): domain Eukaryota; kingdom Metazoa; phylum Arthropoda; class Insecta; order Lepidoptera; family Hedylidae; genus Macrosoma; species Macrosoma leucophasiata. The sequence goes on along the minus strand of JAWQUS010000027.1, from coordinate 22,795,848 downwards.
GTCTGCTCTGTTTGCACGTATTGCTCTATAATTTACTACCATGCACTTATTACTATCTTGAATATGTCATTGTATCAACCTCGATTTGTTTATAACTTTTGATTAATTCTATCCTAGGCATGTTTTCGATGCACTATGTTGGTGAACGTTAGTTCTGCAAACATTTTTTCTTCGTCCAATTTTTATTGAAACCGTTTGCTATTTGGGAGACCCACCCAGGAGAGGCGAGTCACCACCTGCCAACATAGGATTCAATGATGTGAGATGTTGAGTATAGACAGGTCTGGCTAGATCTCACTCCATAGGCCCAGCCAGCTAGTCACAAATAATCATTATTATTTGCGAATACGGATAGTTGCAGAGGCTCAGGAAGATCAAGACTGACCAACCTCCAGCAAATAGGTCGAGTATCGTTCAAGGGTGGCGTCACGAGTCTTAGGAATCGGCGTGCATGCATGTGCATAATGATGAATTTAGAAGAAGTACGGGAGGTATGTCATTACCGGGATATCGTGTGCTTCACACTCTCTGGTTACCCCGAGAGGGACTTGGCGTGAAGATAAATACAAACACATTTTTTAGCGTTAGAGCGCATACATGTTAGGCCCTGTTCTCCTATTTTGGTGTTAATGTCCACAAGCTACAGTATTCAAAAAATCAAAATAAACAACATTCCAAAAAACAAGCTTATTAAAGTTCATACATTAACAAAGCAGTTATCCATCTAATTTACCCTGAAATCCTTTTTATCTCACGAGCACAGAAGTAAGAATGGCCATCAAGATGACATATTAGCTCATATTTGTTGAACGTTTCTGCAGCTGAAGCAGGACTCGATATTAAGATATCAATATGTGCAGAGAGCGGTATTGCCGCGTCGCGAACGCAATGAAATCGCAGTAAAATCGCTGTGAACTGATAACTGTTTTGCGCTGGAGGTACAAACAGAGCGATTTTTATTATGAAACGATGGTGTCATACATACATGCAGGTCACGTGGATGTTAAGTGATGACTGCAGCCTATAGACATTAACACAATGACCAGAGGTTAAAAAATGCAGATGCACTGCCACCCCTGCGATCATAGTAGTCATGTCTCTGTGATAGTTATTACAGGCCCATAAATTACCATCTATTAATGTCCTGATCAAATAGTTATACAAGTCAACTTTATTGTTACTGGTAGTAGAAATAGTATAGTAGGGTAATATATATAGTAGGGTTTAGGCACCGCTACATTACCTAATGTGCCACTAAATTATAGTGTTCAGCGCTATTGTACGCCGGATCAATGTATGGATCTGTTATTTTCGCGCATACATACATAACAGCTTAGGCCTGAGGAGTGGCAACTCATTTACACTAAAATCTCTGGGTTTTATTATGATATCATAGATGTTTATAGGATAAATGATCACTTACCAGCAATGTGAATGCTTGGTGATATGCAGGCTCGTCATTGCATGACAAAAAACTATTGCCTGGCAAATGGTTATCGAAATTTGATGACAAATTTGTTATTCAACATGATTTTTCACATTTTATATCTTACTCAATTTTTAATATGTCTAGGTATCTAAGTCTATTGTGCCACCAGCGCATAACATACGTAAAGCAGTTTTCATATCGGGCTAGTGGTCTGGTCGACGGATGATGTATCGACTGCTCACCGGACATATGAGCTCACTTGGCTCGCCACATGCTGGGTGCCACTGCACACAGATGCTAAAATGATCAGTTGTTTTAAATTTATGTGTCTTTTATGAAATGCGATTACTTTCAAAATTATAAAATACTTAGCACAAAACATTTACTAAATATTTAAGAATTTAATAATATAAACTGATTGCTGCAAAATTTTCATTTAATTTCTATTCCCACTAAACTGAGCCAATTATTTTGGAATTAAATGATTCTATTATTAAGTTTATGAATTGCAATGAAAGATCTTTTTAATGTTCGCGTAGGTCAAACAAGATAATTCGGATAACCATTATCATAAACATCATAAGATTTTTAAAAATGTATTATTATTAGATATGAACAATGTTTTTTAATAGTTTCAAGATTTTGTGGTTCTTACATTTCCTTTAAACTTTTCCTAAGTACATTGATATCGGAAAAAAAAAATAAAATAAAGAATTGATAAAATGGTTGAAGTACATTTGACAAAACTAATGAATACAAAGAGTTAATTAATTTACTTGAAAACATCTGAATTATAATGCAAATAACATAGCAAAGTCTTAACAAAGATGTTAGCATCCCAATTTTTGTTTCAAAGTTTATTCATGATTACTATTTCTATCTCTAAGGTCTTTCGAGACAAACATTGTACGTTCTATATGTAAAATAACTATTAGGACTAGCTTTATATGAACGAGTTGATATCTTAATACCATAAAGCATATCTCGTAATACACAGCAGTGGAAGTGAGCTTAAGGAGCAATTTGTATGCAGGGCGGGTTGAGGCGGGCGACGACTGGACGTCTTCATCTGCTGTACCTTTTTTCGTTAAGTGCTTGAATAATTTGTGGGAGTATCTTACTGTGTGGTTTCTGTGTGTTTTGAAATTTGAGGTTATGTTGTTCTAAAATTTGGGTATTACTTAAATCTTGATTGTAAGAAACTTTTCATAAATAAAAACTATTATAAGCGTTGAATAAAACACGGCATAAGAGGAAGGATTTTAACCTTGGGTTTTATATTTTTTTTTATCTATTCAAAGTAGGGAGTGACTGTTCTACTAGCTAGTCTTTGAATAATTTGGTTGTTTTGATGAGCCTATTTTTCTATATGTTATTATCTTTAAATTATTTGTACGTTACTAACAGATAAATCCTACAAAGAATTATCGTTGAAGCAGAAACAGTAATAGTTATTGTAAACAATTAATTAGATATTTGAATAAGAAACTTTTTTTTTTTATGTTATGGAAGTGGCAAACAAGCATGCAGTTCACATTGATGTTAAGTGATGACTGCAGCCTATAGACACCGACACAAAGACCAAGGTCAAAATGCAGATGCGTTGCCACTCCTGAGGCCTAAGGTGTTATGCCTCTGTGCCGGAAATTACAGGGCCGTACATTACCACCTGACCGGAACACGATAATGCTGAACACTACCATTTAGCGGCAAGTATATTAGGTAATGCGGTGGTGCCTACGCCTGCGAGCTCCGTCACTGGAGCTCTACCACCAGTAAAAACTTGTTTAAATTGAGTTTTTAATTAAGTATAATTTCGTTTTTTCTAAATCTAATTAAAACTGATGTCAACTGAGGCACATCATATACTTTGGATTTAGGCAGTTTAAGGCCATGTGTCAAGTACTCGTATGACAAAGAAAAATATTACCAACTAACCGGAACACCATAGTGCTGAACATTGCTAATGGGCGGAAAATAGATGACAATATCATGGATAACGCGGTGATAGCACTGAGTTACATTATGTTTTACTGACTCAAAATTTACAGTTTGCCGCCTAAGTATACTATGTCCATTATAAATTAAATACGCTCAATACGCTTATACTCATAGCCGTACACTAGGTATAAACGTGTGTCGTGGGTTGATTGATACCGTTTTACACACACAACACATACACAAACAGCCAGACCAAATAATATCTGTAGGCCATATAAATATTTGTCCCGTTACGGGTATCGAAGCTGTAAGCCGCGGTTAAAACGGTCGTTGCACACCGCTAGACCAAATAGCTCGTAGATAATACAATGTAGGAAAAAAAATTTTTGAATAATTCTTTTTTTTCGTAATCCAAAATAAGAAAATCTCAAAATTGCAGAACCAGTTGAAGTGAGGGCTAATAAGTGGAAAGTGAAACAGATAATTATCGTAAGGGCGGAGGCCGGACAGCCCGCAGCCCCCCACATACATCACGCTGCCTGACTGATAACTGTCCTTAGTTATCACGTGGTACAAGTTACGGGAGATGTAGGGGCTATGTGAAGAGCGGTAGCGGATTTTGTTGTAAAAAATACTTAAATTTTTAGTTTTATATCATTATGAAGAAAGTTCCTATAACTGTAGGTGTCTATGAATAATTAGACTTAGAGATATTTGTAAAATTTTACTTTCCACTAAAACTAGTAAATAATTGGATTACCTGAACTCATAAATCAAATGGATCGCCACGTATATCAACAACGAACTTCGCACTGATGCACTGACGCACTTAAGGATGCCAGCATCTGATTCCATTGATAAGAAATGCCTTGACACTAAACTGATTTCAGAGCACCATTTATAACCCGACCCGACTGTCACTTGCGATGCAAATTGCTCCGGTGCGATTCAGTTGACCATACTTTCAATATGTCAGACGAAATCGCATCTCGCATCGCAGCAATTTGCGTCGCAAGTTCCTGCGATGCGGCGTCCCATCACATCGCATCGCAGTTTTGAGTAAACTCCCTAAAACATCAACTAATTCTCAGTGAGTATTATACTCAGTCTTCTCTAAGATTTCGTACCGTCAGAAGTAGACACCAAGCGTAATATTGTAAGTTTAAAGAGATTTTGATCATTATCGTGAAATTACCGAACAAGCTTACAGTTGAAATCTACCATTTAGTGATTTCAATTCTGTCACTCAAGCTTTGCCAAGATTTGATTGTAGAACAATTAGATAGCCCGTATTTTTCTAGATTGATGTGCTTAATACATGAGTCTTACAAAACAGCTCATCAAAGTATATTTCTGTTAAATTTTATATATCAATGGATTAACAAACAAATGTTTCATCATCCGCCTTTCGCTCATACCTTAACCTGTCGGCTTCAGGACGAAGGGCCGCAGAAAAAGGGCCTTTTTACCTTCCACTAAAACTAGTAAATAGTTGGATTAACTGAACGCATAAATCAAGTGGACTCGCGATGTATATCGTCGACCAACTTCCCACTGATAACCATCTCTCGATATTGGACGCTCAGGGATGCCAGCATCTGATTCCATTCTATTTATGAAAATGTTTATTGTTATGATAACAGTTGGCGATCGAACGTAGCTATTACTTATTTTTGGGTTCGTTTTGTGAAAGATATTGTCGTTGAGGTTTTGGTATCACACTTAATGAATTAAGTGGAACATATAGATGGTTTACTGATAGTTACACGATTTATTCCATACCATTTACTTCTTGATTTATTTTTAACTAAAATAATGACAAATAAGTACATGAATACAATTGGGATAGGTGTAGGTATGTATTAAATACAAATAGAATCTTAACTGCTCCAGTAGCCTAGTGATAGCAGGCCACTACTACTGCGCTGGAGTTCCTGGGTTCGATTCCCGGGAGCTATCAGAGATAACGGTTTCCTTTATCTCTGGTTCTATTTGGATTTTTCCGTTTTCTGGCAGTTTCCCAGTACCTCGGAGTTTGGTAATGTGCCCGGAGATGGCAACAGGCTTACCACCTGTTACATGGGTCAAAACGTAACCGGCGAATCGTGGGTGCTTGCAAGTATGCTTGAATGGATGCATTTACCTCTGCCTACCACTTCGGGGATACCTACGTGAACTTACGTTTTTTTTAGTTACAATTAGAATATATTGCCTTAACCTTTAACATTTTACTTTTACTTTACTTTATGGTCTTCAAAGCGTAGGGACGTGACGACCCCACCGCCTCCTAGTGGAGGAAAATTCTCCCGCTAGTGAAGTCAGTCAATTGAACAATAGCGGTCAAACCACTGAAATAGGGCGATAGTAAATATAATAACGCGGGATGGGCAGCAGCCGCATTCCGGGACGAAACTACAGCCACTACGATCGCCAGTCCGCCTCCCAAGCGTTGCCATTGTAGCATATCCTTTCTTAAAGATGGACAAAACTGTTGTTGGCATCCTTGTGGTGGAAATTTTGGGACTGGAGCATCGACGACACAATGCATGGGCTGGAGTGACGACAGTCTTCAAAGTTAATTAAGATGCGTCACCATTTTTGCGACCCAAGCTGTTTTACCTGTGTCAATGTTTTAAAGGCGCGCTACCTGTTTGGAACTCGGTTGTAATTAATAGTAGTACGATTTGATGGCAGATAGATTAGCTAATGCGTTGACAATTCCGCTCACAAACTCCGTCATTGCAGGTCTTTTATTAGTTTTTTATTGCGTTACATCGATCTTCTTATCGCCTACAACAATCATACAAATTATTGACATGACATCACTTCAAAAATCGTTTGTTTCAGTGGCAGCCCTGCAGTCTTCAGTCAGTAAGTGAGTTTGTAGTCGTAGGCTGTCGATGTTGATTGACGACTCTATTGACCAAGTTAGGTGAGTAGTGAGCATCACGTGAGATACATCCATCCTATACCACGTCTGCTTTATTTATCACACTTCGCTATACTTTAATGTAAACATCATATTAACATGAACTCAATAAAGATAAATCAATTCGGACTCGCAAAATTTTAAGGCGCGTTTAACAGCTATATGCTGTATGTATTTCTTGTAGCGATGAAGAAATTATGAGTCATACGTAGATCCTTTGTCGAATACAAACCTCCAAGTTTAGCTCTAGCGGCCTTACATTCAGTCATCGAGGTAGTTAGAGAAACTGTTGTTAAAAGAAACACGAAGCTTAAATTGTTTTTTTTTTATTTTGTAATTACATCTATTTTAATACACTTTTTAACAGACCCACAACTTTAAAAAAACGTGCTTTATCACTCTCACTTAAATCGAAACTCAAATAAAATAGCAAAGCCTCAAAGTTTATTTGAACACTAATTAAAATAAATCAAGTTGCGTCCCTAAAATAAATAAACCAAAGATGATTTAAATGTAAAAATACATTTTCCAGCGCATCGTTCCGGAGCAGCAATCAGTAAGAGTCGTCGGCTTACGGAGTCCCCCAAGGCCGCAATTAGGCCCAGATCACTTTCCATCCCAGAAGGTGATTCTTATTATTTCCTCCCTCGCTTCGTTAATTGGAGGAGTATTTTATTAAGGCCAATTTGTTGCGAATACCTGGTAGATTGCCTCTGAAGCGATTTGTCTGGGATTTTTTTCCAGTTCAGAATTTCGGGGAACGCCTTGTTGGAATGGGTGCAATTTGTCTACTAAGGTGCAATGTTACGTAAAAATAATTTGACTTTGTGATTGGTGAGTATTTTTCTTTATGATAGAAAAGATAGTCAGAATTGTATAGGTACATGCATACAACCATGTTTCCTTTCGAGGCCTCACAGAAAGGAACTGAGCAATTTTATAAATTCGGAAAAATAAGTATGCAACTTTACGCCTGTATTCCCCGAAGGGTACGAGATCAGCGGTTTCAATTGGCGTACCTATATGACAGCCTATTGACATCTCCGGACACTTTACGAAATAGGAATCTTAGAAATCTTCCAGAAAATGGAAAAATGCCAATAGCAGGAAAAGGATAATATGCCTTTATCTCTGATAGTGCCCGACCGGGGCATCGAACCCAGGACCCCAGCCTGTTACCACTACTGGTGGGCATGACCACAGGGCGGGGCAGTTAAATTTGTAAGTTTTATTACATAACATTATCTCTTACATAATGTTAAGTAGTATATTGGTGTGTTTATATTTTACTTGCATAAACGCTTATGGTTGGCAAAACTGCGTTTCTACGTAATTTACAATTGCTCTTAGCCTTTATTTAAATGTAAGGAAACATAACATTTTAACACAATCATAGTTACGGAATGATTGTTGTTGCTACAGCAAGTATCATGTACGACACACCCACAATTTGCTAGTTAAACCATTCGTTGGCACATTATGTATTATGCATATCACCAGCTTCAACCAGTATTATTAAAGCTAGGTGCGCGTTTGATAGGTGAGTCAGAGCGTTCCCACGTCTCGCCGGCAATTGGTCGAGTTGACGGTACGGCCGTCGCAGTTGACCTCGCTCAGACTTTAATTGTTCACTACCTAACGATACGGGAGTTGTGGAGACTCCTTTGTTTCATATTTATAAATAAGAATGACCATTGTCTTATAGGTGCATATATTAAAAATAATCGGCATTTACAAAAACAACACTTAAACAAATAGTAATTACATCACAGTCTTAAGTACGTATCTGTTAGTTACCTACTTATACCGTGATATTCAAGTGAAACTCAAAACAAGGATATTGAGCTTGCGAACCGATGTATTTGTCGCACTATATACCTACTTTTTAAAGGATTTGCGTAGCTTTAACTTTGTAAGTTACCCATAGATAATAAGGGCAGTCATAGAGTCAGAAAAGCGCAATTGCTTTAATGGTACTAAAGAATAGAATAGAATAGAAGAGAATAGAAAAAAAATATTTGTAACAACATAAAGTATAGTATAGTGTAGCGTCCATTACATTAAGGCGCCAACTAGTGGAACACAGACGAAACCTCACAGTACTTGTTTAGTACGGTAGATGGCGTGCAATCGCATTACATCGCACATACGAAGATTTCTCAAGAGTTGCCATATATACAACTTCCCAACGTCAATCATTGGGCCGCGGCTCGCCAGGCGCTACCACCTTGCCTGGTCGTTCCTCCACAATAGTATAATATTATACTTGGATACTAGCTGACCCGGCAAACATCGTTCTGCCGTAAATTAATGTAGCCATTGCCTTATTAGAAATTTAAAAAAAACTTCAAGCAAATCCCACCATCGGTTTGAACAAGCTTACCCGGTAAACGTTGTTCTGCCACAGACACGATAAATGTTGAAGCCATTGATGGATTTATGGTGAACAGTTCACATAGATATACAGCAGCCTATAGATATCTACACAAAAACCGAAAGTCAAAACGCCGATGCGCTGCGTGTTAAGTTATGATGGGGCATATAATACCATCTAACTGGAACGCGATAGTGCTGAACACTGCCATTTGGCGGCAGTTAGATTAGGTAATGCGGGGGTGCCTGCGCCCTCAAACTCCGACACTGGAGCCTTATTATGACGAGCTTTAGGTATTTATTCATGTTTGATGTTTTTTTGCATCGGCCAATTTAAACAATATTCTGGCCCCCTGCGACGTCGGGGACGCAAGAATACTGTTCAAATGGCGAACTTGTCCGACTCTAGGTCCGAGGTTTACAACCCTAAACCTCTCGTTTCGGACACATTCCACCAAAATATGTATTACATCCTCAACTACTCCGCAATCGTCGCAATTAGGTGAAGAGACTTTGTTCGTTAAAAAAAGCAAAATTCTTTGATGGAATTTGTCCTGAGCGTAGTCTAAGAGCTATTTTCAATTCTTTAAAATGAATCTGAAACCTTGAAATTTATACATACACATTTTGATACGCACTAGGCGGTCGCGTTAACTATTGCGGTGGCCTACGCCATTGAGCGACAGTACACGTAAAATGCGTCCGTGAAGTAAGTCACAAGTCGCTGGAAGAAGGAAGAAAATGTAGTAGTAGTTAACTTTCATGAAGCTAACATTAAAACTTGTTTCTCTCTCGTATGTATGGTCGACGTGAGCTGAGAGACTGGTGCAAAGTTTACGCTGCCAATTTCAGTCAGTGGCATTACAGCTGGCGTCGGGACGTGACGACCCACAGCCCATTAGCAGAAGAATTTTTTTCAACTCTAAGAGTTCCGCTAGTACAGTCAGTCAACCGAACAATGGCAATCAACCATTTCAATGGGGCGGTAGTAAGGCAATAACGTAAGATGGGGTGCTCCCCAGCGAGTCGCTGTATTACGCGTCCTGCGATAAAACTGCGATCGCCAACCCACATCCCAAGTGTGGCGATTATGACATATTTCCTGATGGCGAAAGGATCGATGGGAGGCTTTGGTACAGCAGTGGACATCTTTCGGCTGATATGATAATGATGATACGATATATGCCACTAGTCATTACATTAAATCTTTACACTAAATAGAAATGTTTTTAATAGTTAAACAAGCGGCTCCACATAATCGCGGTGCGTGATGAGCGCGCGTGCGTTCCGCTCCCGCCATCTAATGTCTCATAACATTGACTCACGCGCACTGATCAACTGTACCGTTAATGGCTCCGCGACGTTATGATTGGACCGTTGATCCAATGTTGGTGAACTGGGCTCTTAGGTACTACTTGTCACTGTCACTTATGCTTTGTTTTCAATTTCAGATATTTTCTTCTCTGCAAGTTAAAAAGTATTCATCATTCATTAAGACATGACATGTATTGTCAGTGTTGTCACTCTTAAGGTTTAGACTGGCCTCTGCTCCGGAATAGACGATACTGCTGAATGCTTGTGTCGGCAGATGGATTAGGTAATACAGTCTACGGCCTCCAGCTGATGATTTTGATGACGGACTGTAGCTGACACTAAATCCGCCACTGGAAACTGATCATCAGTAAAAAAAAACTATTGATGCAGAGGCAAAATAAGACCTCAAAAACGTATCAGTATTGATTCGTCTGATTTTTGTACTCGCTATTTTCAATCAACACAAGTTTTCTCCTGAACTTTGAAACAATCATGCTCTAATAATTTTAGATAATTTTTCGCAATAATATATGCTAGCGAAATATATTTTTTATAGAAAAATGGAAAGAAAAATTTTACTTCAGGCGAGACTCTAGTCTAGCCACTCTTCCTACCGAAGTTCTCGTCTGATTGTTCAAATTTCTCCTTCACATTTTATTGCATTGCCTTATGGTCAGGTTGCCAGTAATTGCGAATTCGAGTCTCGCCTGAAGTAAAATTTTTCTTTCCATTTTTCTTTAAAAAATATATTTCATGCTCTAATAGTTACATTTCAAACACGATATTCACACTCGTCCCAGCATTTATCAACGAGGTGCGCCTGCGTCGGTCATTGGCTCCTGTGAACTCTCAATTAATTCGAGTGGTACAGAGTGGGTGTCAACGACGCACTATCTGCTGCCAGTGTCTTAGTTAATGACGTCATACTAAGATTATTTTATGCTGTTAACATGTTTTGCTTTCTACTAGATACTGGTCTTAGATCAAAATATGATAAAACGCGTTAACTTTTATCTGGTGATAAAATTCTTATGTCGGAGCCTAAGCTTACAGGCACCGATTGTTTTTCTATCTGCTACCTGCTGCTAAATGGTGCTGTTTAATTTTCCCGTTAAGTGATATTGCCCCTCACTATATGTTTTCCAACAGAGTCAGAATTGGCAAAGAATCTTCATTTTGACCTTTGTTTTTGTTGTATATCAATGTAAACTGTACGTTGTGGTATATTTTCCTTCAGACAGATTAGATAATGCGGTGCCTACTCCTTCGAGCCCCTTCACTGGAACTCTACCACCAGTAACGTTCAGCGATTGCCGGCAACCTTCACCAGGTCGTTGGTCCACCTCGTAGAGCGGCAGGCACCCTACGAGGTGGACCAACGCTTCTTTTTCCGGTTCGCGGTCGCCATCGGTTTTTCGAGCTATGTGACCTATGACTGCTACTACTACACGAGTTTCACTATTCGGTAAGCTCTGTCGATTACTTTCTTTGTCATGTGAATTTCTCCATTTCATTTCTGATTTGATCTTGCAGAAAAAAGCCAAGCACAGCTCTTTTCATAGCTTTCTGCGTGACGTTGAGCCTTCTAATGAGGCCTATAGTGAGCTACCACGTTTAACCCAGATAAGCCTGAAACTATTTGTTCGCGATACCTCTAAACTACATACAAAAATTAATAATAATGTATGGCCTTGATATAACTATCATAGAGACATAACATCTAAGGTCTCAGGGATGGCAACCCAACTGTATTTCGAGTTCTGGTCTTTCTATGGATGTCAATGTAAGCTGCATGCTTGTTTGTTGCCACCTTCGTTACATAAAAAGAAATCACCATGCTTGGCATGCGGATTGGCGATCGCAGTGGCGTTTGACCGCCATTGGTCGGTTGAGTGACTGCACTAGCGGAAGAACTCTCCTCCACTAACGGGAGCGGGGTATTCTCGTCCCTATACCTCCGACGTAGTAAAACGTACATTATATTCATAATAATATTATAGATAAAAATGAATAAAGGCATGCTCCGATGGTTCGGGCATATAGAAAGAATGTCGAATGAGCGAATGACTAAACAGATATACGATGCGAATGTGGATGGTTGCAGAGGCCCAGGAAGATCAAGACTGACCTACCATGACCAAATAAGTCGAGTTCTGTCTAATGGTGCGGTCAAAAGACTTAGGAATCGGCGTGCATGTATGAAGATAATGATGAAGGTAGATGAGGCACGAGAGGTATGTCAGGACCGGGATATCTGGCGCTCTACACTCTCTGCCAACCCCGTTAGGGACCTGGCGTGAATATACATAAATATAATATGGTGGATGTTACATAGGTACAAAGACAAAGAAGGTAAAATTGATACATTCTATTTTTATACCAGACTCAATTATATTATGATTCACACATATATCGGTACAGTATTTAACCACAACCGCAATGTTATAATTACAATAGTCCAGATGTAAATATGTAATGGACAGATTGGACAGGTTGCACCAGATGTATGGCACGTAGTGATTAAGGTGTGCTGGTACAGCGAGCGGAATCATGCGAGGAATTTTTATTAGAGATCTTTTGGTGGTGCTCAAGAGTCTCGGCACCAACTCTATATAACTAGCAGAGAGACAAAATAATTTAGCCCTGAGAGGTGGCTTCGCCTTTGCATTTTGATCATCGGTTTTTATGTAGATGCTTGTAGGCTGCAATATTCAGTTACCATTCATGTGAAGTGCATAATTATTGCCGTAATTCTTATGTAAAAAAAATGTATTCAGCTTTTTCCTCCTAATACTCGTATGATGATCTACGTCGAGTTCAATCGTATATATATCGAACTTTAGAACGTGGACAGTAAGACAATTTATTCTAGCTAGTAAAAATGTGATCAACATAGAAATCGATCACCATCATCATGATTTCTACTGAAAGACGTTACGGCGGACAAAAATCTTCTCCAATCTTCTTCATTATATTTAGAATACGTCTTGGTATGCATATTGGCGATCGCAGTAGCGGTAGTATCAGCGCGGTACATTGTTGCACTTTCCGCGTTATTGCATTTACTACCACTCGATGCCTTCCCAGTACATTGCTATTGAGTTTAGATGTTTTCTTAGCATTACAGATTTTTTTGATTAGAACTTCAAAGCATTTAATGTTTTCTTTGGCAGCTACAAAATAATAAGCGCACTTGGATGAATTTTTAACAAACGAATTTACAATTACCTGAACCATTTTCTGGCTTAGTTTCCTTCGAAAACAAACGCTCTCTTGTAGCTGCATCTTTATTAGTGTGCCTGTCAAAACGCACTTTAAGTGTGAGGCACGGTCGCGGGGTGCGATGTGATTCACAGGCACACATGCGACCTCGATACACCGCGAGTACCGCGGGGCTCATAGAGCAGAGCTTGTTTATTAGATGGGACACGTTTTAATTTTAAAACATAGATTAATTCAGTCGCCTATGAACTTTTGCAACGCTGCGGCTTTGCAAAGCCCTGAAGAACTCTTTTGACGCCATTTTTGAAGAATCCTGTATTGTAGCACCGAGGGAACACCTCAGAGGAAAGTTCTTTACACAATTAACACGTTCTGAGCAAAAGCAAATGCAAACAGCGAACCATAGGTAGTGCGGTGTAGCAAAAAGAGAGACGATAGCGCCATATAAAAAGCACCTACTTACTGTCAATGTTTTTATGGTATCTTAATTCTAAGTGGCTATATGGTTATATTCTTCAAGGCAATCGTTTCAAAATTCCAAATTCAAAAATTCAAATCGTCTATTTCAAATTGGTCTACAAGGACACTTTTGCATTGTCGGGTTATAAGCTACCTAGAGAAAATGACTTATAATAATAATCCAATAGGTATTAATAAATACCAATTTATTTAACCGATACGTGAATCATCAAATTTTTCAATTCCTTCATAGAAGGAAAATAAAAATTTGTTCGTCATCTGTTCGTCTGTTTTGAATCATGTATATATATACATACATACTTACATCTTGTTAGGATTTAAGGACGTGACATATTGTTTCTCACTATTAATTTACCATAATTAGGTCACAGGTCACGGACGTTTCCAAAAAATAAAATATTATTTTTTATATGAAAAAAGTTACTTAAATCGATGATTGCACACAATGAGGCCCAAAATAGATACTAATATGCAAAGATGCATGATCGGCGGAAAGCCAGTATTATTCTCTGGTATTCGACACGATCTTTACCAACCTCTATAATACTCTAGGGACTATATTTAAAAGTTTCCATGTGTCATGTCTACATGCTTCATCTATGTTAATGAACGTAATAGGTATTGCGGCGTGAGAACATCTCGCATGTGTCGGATACATACTTGTTCTTTTATTGGCGCGACGTACAAACATACACTTTTTAATTATCTCTTGCGGGTATACCCGACGGCTCTCTGTGTTACGTTTGCGTTCTAGCCACGCTCATCGAGTCATGAAAGAATAACGCAAACGTGATGGTTGTGTTCAGTTTTGAAGAACTTTCATGAGTAAGTGGGTCGGGTCGACATTAGCCAGTAGGAATTCAAAGATGGCGTGAATTTTGTTTGATTTATGTACACTTGTGGTTTTGTTCTTTGTTTGATGCGTTGACAGATGTTTATCAAAGAAATGGGATACTTTTCAAATGCGATAGGATTTTGTACCGTATTCATTAATAATACTTAGCATGTATTTGATACCTAAATATTTGATTAGTAGGTAAATGAGGTACTTACTTATCTCGTGCGAATGAAATAGATATCTTTAAAGAAAAAAATGGAAATAAATATTTGACTTCAGGCAAGTCTTGAACCCGCGACCATTGGAAGTCCAAGTTCTGATTAAAGGACGTTCATACAAGTATGGAAGTGGATGGAGTTTGTACTTGCATAACATTGTCAACGAATTGCGTCACCTGCATCCTGAAGATAAATGGCCATGGTGAGTCATGATCACTCCATACACGTGTATGACGTGTATGATTGTAATCGCAAGTTTATTTAATGTGAACTGTATCTCTCCACTGGTGATAGAGGTAGGTACGTAGCTTGAGAGCGAAGACTTCACCGCAATATCTACTATTTATTTCGCGGTAAATGGTAGTGTTTCGCGAATTAAAGCTATCAGATAGACCACCAGGTAAAGGGTGGCCGAGCGGTCCGATCGCCGCCGATGGAGCCCGATGAATACTTACATTGTATAATTTTATATGTATACTAGCTGTCCCGGCAAACTTCATATTGCCTCAGGATTAGTGTATACTAATCCTGAGATTATTTATGTGTATATAAATAACCTGTATACCAACTGCAGCGCCATCTGCCGGGCTGATTTGTGAATCTAAACCAACCAGGGCACCACCCAAACGCATACAAAAAATAAGTCAATCTCATACACACGCACACAAAAATTAAGATAAGTATTGTACAATTGTATATAATGTTATTTGTCAATATGTATTTAAATGAGCCACCAAATAGCTTCCAGTTGAAAACCAGCTTCCAGTTGCAAGCCAGGCTCCGGCCTGACTATTGCTGAACTGGAATATGTTTGGTGCAGCCGTGAGACATTGATTTATATAATATTATTTGTACTTATCTTTCTACCATGTGATTCTGTACGTGCGTTGTGCGTGTCTATTATTATTAATATTCCTTAAATATATATTCCTTTATTTCTATTTATATTCCTTTAATTTATACAGAATCTTTATTATGGAATATAATCATAAAATTTAATGTGTTTGTAAAAATATGGGTTTTATTTAAGGTTCGGTTGTTCCAAAATGTTTGTTATTGTTCTTGTTAAATTTTTGATCCTTCTCCAAGTTTAACAAATTTGTTAAAGTTAAAGATCTAAAATTATACAGCACTTATCATGGCGCAGGTTCTCACAACTGAACCAAGAAAGTCTTTCTTTCTTTCTCTCATTTCACTTCTAGTTTTTGTGTAGATGTCTATAGGCTGCAGTCATCACTTAACATCCATGTGAACTGCATTGTTTGCCATCTTCGTTTCATAAAAAAGGGAATACAATGACATACAAGTTTGCTACTTTTGTCACCTATCTACAAAAAACAAAGTCTGTATAAAAATGCACTCTAACCATTTTGCAAGACTTCTATGATGAATGTAATCCGTGGTAAAAAAACTAAATCTCGTCAAGTTTATTTTAGGTTTGGCATGACATCATCTTGACACAAAGGGGCACTGTCCACCGCCGGCGCCAAGCGCCATGCCAGGTCGCTACAATGTTTGATAATGCTCTAGCAATAGGTGTATTGGATCAAATGTTTGATCCAAATGTTGAGTTGAGAACTTCAGGCGTATAGAACAATTGGATATTTGATATTTTTTATTGTGATTTCATAAAGTAGGTACAGGATATGTTTAGGTACCTATAGGATATGTTTGTAAATAGAAAGAAAAAAGAAAGAAAAGAAACAAATATCGTCCATGCAACCAATTCTTAGTCTGTAATTATTAGTCTTATTATTAGAAATATGTAGTATTTTTATTAAAATTATAGCGCTAAATAAATCGGAAACAAACAATCTTATTTCATTCGCATAATGGCGGCAATTTACGTTGAAATCCTGAACGTTGAGGTAAAAAAAACCGATATTTCTTAAATTTTGGCACGCAAAAAGATTATTAAACGACTGGACGAAAATACGGAAAACAAACACCCGGGCGTCTTGGGACGCCTGGTGTAGTGAGTGGTCGGAGCCTTCGGGGACCTTCGGGCGACGATCTAGGGGAGGTTCGTTACCTGAATGGAGAGGTCCCGGGCTGGCTGGCGTGCAGGTGTACCGCACGCCACTGGTAGTGGTTGGAGCCGAAAGGCTCCTAGGAGGGCTCGACATCGAGCGGCCGCCGGTGGGGCCGCGAATGTCTGATGGCGGACGAATCGTGGGGAACACCCATGGGTTTTTAGTGGGTAGACGGATGTCCTTTCCCGGAGTCCCACATAACCCACCTCTCTCCCCAAGGGTGGGTATGCGTAACGCATTTTCCCCTGGAAAAAAAACATCCGAATCCGGTTTGAAAACATCCGACAGCGGGTTGGCCACTAACCCCGTATCCCCACCAATCCGCATTGGAGCAGCGTGGTGAAGTAAGCTCCAGGCTTCCCCCCAAAAAAGGGGAGAGACTCGTGCCCGGCAGTCGGAACTATAATGGGTTGCCATTATTATTATGTCCCTCGTCAGCACGGGGTCCAATTTGAACCCCGGACCTTTGTCCGGCTTGCGCGGGGACATGGGAGGTCCAACACGTAAAGGTCCTTTCGAGAATTTTGATCTACTTTGTAATGGGTTATATTCGGCGGGATCTCTCTCTGACTGCATCAATAGTTAATACAGACACAGACAGACCCCGCAGAATATAATCGGACTATTGTAATGAAAATGACTTGCCAAACTTTGGACTATGTGGGTGAACTGTGGGGACTAGCTGGCTGGGCCTATGGAGTGAGATCCGGCACCTGCCTATATTCAACATCTCACATTATCGAATCCTACTTTAGGCAGGTGGTGACTCGCCTCTCCCCCAAACAGCCAACCCGATGGGCGACGGGGGGCAACACTGTTGAGAGAGGCTGGGGGTGTCGAGAGGTGTGGCCCCGGTTTCACCATCACGAGCGAGTAATCTCGAGCTCGGAGCGGGCTTCCCCGCTATTTTGCCTTTAGACACTTCCACCCCCGAGTGCTCTTGCAGAAATTTAGACAACAGCCTATTATCTAAATTTCTGTAAATGCCATACCTCTAGCGCCCCACTCTGACCGGCCAATGAAGGCAAGCCAGAGGTGAGAGACCTGATGCTCTGTCCAGCCGTACCTCTGTGTGGCGGACGAGGCGGAGCCCAGTTCTCTCGGAGGAACTCGAGATGATGGTAGGGGGAGGTGTCGCTACTCACCAACAGCTCGCCACAAGCTGCTCTGCCCTTGCCCTTTTATTATTATTATTATTCCACTTATTTTTTTTTAACTTATTAAATATTTTTTTACATATATAAGTACGAGTATAAAAATAAATAAATATATATAAAAAATTAAAAAATTGTTATTATTATTATAAAAGACGAATGACGAAGTGATGTACGAGTACCACGTAACTGTTTTTAAAATTAAGATTAATTTACCTTTTTCAACATGATCTTACTATCTATACTTATAATAAAACTGTAGAAGTGTAAATTCTGTACATTGAAAATATTAAAAAAATAAATACCAGGGGATGTTACTAGATCAATACCGAACACAAATATGTGATTAGAAAAATTTTTGTGTGTTCGATTTGCGGTTTTCACTAATATATTGTGGTAAAATATAATTTATTTTAAAGAATAATGGAAAGAAAAATTTGACTTCAGGCGAGACTCGAACTCGCGACCTACAGGGAATCTAGTCCAGCCCCTCTTCCAATTGAGCTACTGAAGTCCTGCCCGATTTGTTAAATCTTTCCTTCATATTTATTGCATTGCTTTATGGTAGTATATTATGGTAAGTTTCACTTAACGTTTAGTGATTGTTTCATGTGAATCGGTTCAGAAATAAAAAAGTTATGTCAATTTAAAGAATCATGTCGAATATTTTTGAGCTATTCTGTATCTTAGTTCTATCTTTTAGGGGGTTTCGTACGTAAAAGGTAAAAACGTACCCTACGGATTACTAATCCTCCGCTGTCTGTCTGTCTGTCTGTCTGTCTGTCTGTCCGTCCGTCTGTCTGTCACTAACCTATCTCATAAATAGTGATAGCTAGAAAGCTAACATTTTGACAAATTATGTATTTCTGATACCGCTATTGAGACAAAACTAATTATTAAAAATAAGAAAATAAAATTGTGAAGGGGTCCAAGGAGCACACATTAAACGTGTTTTTTTTTTTCGTATATTTTTACTCGATAATAATAACGGTAGCAAGCAGACGCCTAAAATTTTCACAGAATTTTTAGGTCTTATGTTGTTTATTACCTTCCATAATGAATAATTAAATAAAAATATAATGTAATTTTTCACTTCAGCCGTATAGATCTATCTTTCATCTTTCATTCTCTGTCAGTAGCTCTAATTGACTGAAACTTTACACAAAACTTTATAATTATTGTCTATAAAAAATATTATGCATAGAAGTTTAAAATGGCCTTTTCGAAAATACGGTTCAGCGTAGGATGGACGTTTGTAGGTAGGTACTTACACGACTGAGCGTTTAAACACATTTAGCAATTTTTCGCAATCCTAGCAGCCTGTGTGCTTTTATCCCCGGCCAAACGTCTAATATCATGTACAGAGAGCTAGTTAAAAAATAAATAGTTACATATGGACGATACCACTACACCCTGTACATCTCTGACGAGGTATCTTCTGTGACCAGTGGGCCGTACATAACGCGACTATCCTCACATTAATTAAATTCTACATTCTACAACTCGGCGCCAACTTAACCTGCGCAACTTGCCCATTCCACTTAAACTTGCTGACTTGCCTAACTGATCAATTACTTTGTTGATTAAACTGATTGCTCCCATTCATACCATTCACTGATGCTAGTCTATTCAATTAAAGTGTACCTTTCATTGGGTCCTGTATATGAGAGATAAACTAATAGTCTAAAGTTACTGCTCGAGGGAATTCTTTGAAAGTAGGTGGGTACGATTTCCATTTTTCACAGAATGACTTGGATCGTCAACTGAGTGGTTCCGATCCGACAGACTAAAACTGTTCTGTTTTATTGTGTCTGGTTTTTGGATAGTAAACCTGAAAACCTGAAAACCTGAAATAAAGAGCTAAGTTAAAATTAAAAAATCAACAAATCAAAAATCGAACAAGTTTTTGAAATAAACCCGACGTTTCGGTCGCTTTTCAGCTTCCTCAGAAACGTCGGGTTGATTTTAAAAATAATTTTAGTTTAATATACGCGAGATAAATCCGTAAAAATAGTTTTATTTCAATGAGTGTAGCTCGCGAAAACCTAAGAACATATCAATGCAACAAGTACATAAATTATTTCTATAACTACGAGTAAATCAAGTTCACGAAGAAAAGTTCTATCTGACCGCATTCCAATCTAGGAACTTTGAACGTTCTGGATTTGCTCGAACTTGCCCCGTTACGGATTTAGCGTGGGTTAAGTCCGGTACATACAATATTTATCCGTATCCAAGTTAAAGGGCAAACGGGGTTGCGGCGAACTACCAAACTTGCCCATCTATTTGCGTATACTCATGTAACATTCTGAAACATTTTGCGACTTTATAAAAAACCGGTCGAGTACGTGTCGGGCCACGCACAGTGTAGGGTTCCGTAGTTTTTAGGTTTGATTAATGTAATGATCCTATGATCCATTCATCTAATGGTGAATGTAATTTGTCCTTAGGGCAAAGCCGTCTCACTAAGCTGAAGACAGAATCGTATCGTCGAAGCCTGAGCTTGCAGAGGAGATGGAACGGTTTTACGGACAGTTATACACGTCAGCACGACCACCTGTTAACAGTCCGGCAGCAGATCCTAGAGCCGGACTGACCCGACACTACACCGAAGATATCCCGGACGTCAGTCTAGACGAGATTAGTACGGCTCTTAAACAGCTCAAAAACAACAGGGCGCCGGGTGATGACGGAATCACTGCTGAACTCCTGAAAGCAGGCGAAAGGCCAGTATTAGAAGCTCTTCAGTCGATGTTCAATTCCGTCATATCCAAGGGCAAAACGCCACAGGCGTGACACAGAAGTTTGGTGGTACTGTTCTTTAAGAAAGGCGATAATACCCTTCTTAAAAACTATAGGCCCATCGTACTTCTAAGTCATGTCTATAAGCTGTTTTCGAGAGTGTTCACGAACCGTCTATCTCGCAGACTTGACGACTTCCAGCCTCCCAAACAAGCCGGTTTCCGTAAAGGCTTGTTCGGGAGGCTGGAAGGCACCATAGACCACATTCACACGCTGCGGCAGGTTAAAAAGAAGACAGAAGAGTATAACCAGCCCCTATGTCTAGCGTTCGTGGACTATGAGAAAGCCTTCGATTCGGTCAAAATTTGGGCAGTGCTGCAGTCACTCCAGAGGTGCCAAGTTACTACCGATACATCGAGGTGCTGAGGAGCTTGTATGGAAACGCCACCATGTCGGTCCGGCTTCAGGATCAGAACTCGAAACCTATCCAACTGCAGCGAGGTGTGAGACAGGGAGATGTTATATCTCCGAAACTGTTAACCGCTGCATTGGAAGACGTCTTCAAGCTTCTGAACTGGAAAGGACTCGGCATCAATGTTAACGGCGACCTCCGATTTGCAGATGATATCGTAGTCATGGCTGAGACCCTGGAAGACCTTACCACAATGCTCAATGACCTCAGTAGGGCCTCCCAACGAGTGGGCCTTAAAATGAACATGGACAAGATGAAGATCATGTCAAATGTCCATGTTACACCCTTTCCTGTTATGGTCGAGGGTACTACACTCGAAGTTGTTGACAATTATGTATACCTGGGACAAACGGTCCAGTTAGGTCGGTCCAACTTCGAGAAAGAGGTCAATCGCAGAATCCAACTCGGTTGGGCAGCGTTTGGGAAGCTACGATACATCTTCTCGTCCGACATACCGCAGTGTCTCAAGAAAAAGGTCTTTGACTAGTGTGTGTTGCCAGTGATGACTTATGGGACAGAAACGTGTTCGCTCACTATGGGTCTCATAAGAAGGCTCAAGGTCACTCAGAGAGTAATGGAGAGAGCTATGCTTGGAGTTTCTCTGCGAGACCGAATCAGAAATGAGGAGATCCGCATGAGAACCAAAGTTACCGACATAGCTCACCGAATAGCGAGACTCAAGTGGCAGTGGGCAGGGCACATAGCTCGACGAACTGACGGCCGTTTGGGCAGAGCAGTTCTCAAGGGGCGACCGCGTACCGGAAAGCGAAGCGTGGACAGGCCTCCCACAAGATGGACCGACGAGCTGGTGAAGGTCGCGGGCAATCGCTGGATGAGGGCGGCCCAGGACTGTTCGTTGTGGCATTCTTTGGGGGAGACCTTTGTTCAGCAGTAAACGTCTTTTGGCTGAAATGATGATGATAGTGATGATGAATGTAATGAAAAAAATAAATACATAAATATTTTCTATGGAGTTGTTCAAAAATTTCGAGTATTTAATGTAATACTCGAAATTTTTGAACAACTCCATAGAAAATATTTATGTATTTATTTTTTTATTACTATACTACTATTACTCGCAAACTTGTAAAGCCAACTTATAGATATGTATTTCCTTATAGATAGATCGTATTACTTATACTTAGTTTTACTTTTAATTTCGTTAATATAAAGCTACTATTTCCGTAACGTTTGAACTAACTACTGGTACTAGAGACGTGATATTTGGCACAGGGACCCTTATCACGGCGACAAAATGAGAGAATACAAACATGTTTTTTTTTTATTTCTCGTTTTCTACCTGGTGTGGGATATCGTTGGATAGGTCTTTCAAAAATGTTAGGGATGTGCTAATATCATTTTTCGATCTAGTTAACTGTTCGTGAGCTTTAAATTGCCAATTTTCGTTAGAGTCAAGTGTCCCCCCTCTACTAACTAAACCGTTGATGTTAGAAATTTAAATTAAAAGGAAAACTATCACACTTAAGTTGGTTTTACGTAATAGTCAACCTAATGTAGAAAATAATTATTTATTTTTTCATTACATTATTTAAACCTGAAAACTACGGAACCCTACACTGCGCAGGGTCCGACACGCACTTGACCGGTTTTTTTTTAAGTAATATCATCCAATTCTTATATTATATAAAAAATCATTATGTAGTTTTAATTTCTAATGATCAATTATTTTCAATATTACTTGCCTTCATTATTATGAGTCATTCATTCGAAAAGAAAGTCCTTCGATTTAATCTAAGCAATAGCTTAAAACCGTTGACAAAGAGAGATAGATCAGCACGTTAAACAAATCGTTTCATTTTACTACGATGTTGAAGCTTAACACACTTTGATTAAAACACTTAGATGACCATCTCTCCCACTTTCACCCCAGTAGGTAAGTGTTTGTTATTAAATACATGGACGTGGGGAGGCGCGGGTCCGGCGGTATAAGACGGTTTAAACACCTTGTCCAGCGACTCCCTTACCCCACTATACCCCACACCTACGCTTCACATTCAAACCATTTTTATATACAGCATGTTTTGAGTCAGTAATTATGAGTATATTGTTTACACACTTTATTGAGTAGAATTGATGGTAAGAGAACAAATCAGTGAGTTGTATTTACTGAGAATATTTTTTCTAACAGGTTTTAATGGAAATACGTGCTCCGATTATTGTACACTTGACAGAAACTTGTTTTTGATTTTTTTTATGTAATGGAAATGGTAAACAGGCCTGCAGTTCACATTGATGTTAAGTGATGACTGCAGTCTATAGACACCTACACAAAGAACAAGATCAAAACGCGTTACCACTCCTGAGGCTTAAAGTGTTATGCCTCTTTGCAGGAAATTACAGGGCCGTACATTATTACCTGACCTAAACACGATAGTGCTGAAAACTACCATTAAGCGGCAAGCATATTAGGTACTGCGGTGGTGTCTACGCCCGCGAGTTCTATCACTGGAGCACTACCTCCAGTTAAAGTTTGATTATAACTATCAATATCAAATCATGTCAGTGCGTTACCTAAACAATCTAAAGTACCTTAACGAGTATGTATGTATGTATGTATACGAGCGCCAGATATCCCGGTCCATATACACCTTCCGCACTCTACATATGTATACATGCTCTCATTTAAAAGAGCTCTTACTGAGTTTGTTGGGTAGCGGAGTTCTTCTCAGTAGTGACTGCACTTGGAACTCTGCTAAGTGAATAACATTGATCTTGACGAATAAGTTTTTCTTTTTCATCATTTATCATCATTGAAGGAATTGAAAAATTTTGTGATTATTATGTTTTAAATAAGTAGTAAATTCTAATTTTTAATTTACTATTAATACATGATTTTGCTTTTACTATATGTAACGGTTATTCACACTAGGTATTTTATGATTTATTGACGTTTTGAAAGTATCTGTAAAGATCTATTCGAAATAAAAATATTTTCTATTCTATTCTATTCATACCTATACGAGTAGATGTAACAATGAGCCAAAATAAAAAACGTTTAGAGTAACAACAATTTTACATTTGAATAAACAGCGCAGCCTGTATATAATTCAGCAATCTCGTTAGGGGTGGCACACACGGCGCTCGAAACTTTAAGCAAATAGTCTCCCCGCGCGGCGAGGTCCGAGCGAGAACAATTTCTTAATAGGCCATAGCTCGGCCTTAGACGCTTACGTGCTCAAATTATTGTCAACTTCGCAGTTTGGTACCCAGTGTGCGCCGCGCTCAAACTTGGCTTTTGTAAGTTTTTGGTCCTTCGCTTCACGCGCTCCCGTTGGTATTGTTTGGTAGACTTTGTATTGAGATGTGTTAGTAGTTAGTTGTTAAGTGTCAGAAAGGTTATGATCTTATAAAGGTACTAGCTGTGCCCGCGACTTTGTTCGCGTGAGAATTTATGATTGTTCAGTCGACGCGGACGAAGTCGTGGGCGCAGCTAGTATAAAATTAGCCTATGTTACTCCTTATTACATAAGCTATCTGCCAGTGCAGGTCCTGTCAAAATCGGTAGAGCTGTTCCCGAAATTAGCCCAACAAACAGATAAACAGACAGACGGACAAAAATTGTATAAAATATTGTTTTGGTATATGTAGGTACCGTGCATACATACATATGCATTTAGTAAGAAGCGATCATTTTTATCATGTGGAATTGCATTATAATATTGTTTGTATTGTATTTCACTTCGATAATCCATTGAAACAGATCAGTTGGGAAATTTACAAAAATCCTGAAAATGTATTTGTAATTAGAGTAAATCTACCTGAAAATAAATCTTAATCTAACTGAAAACGTAAGTTGTGTACATATTTCACTTTAAAACAGTTATCTGGTGCAAAGTACTTTAACGTAAGGTACGTTTAAGTACACTAAACGCTGGCAATGACTTCAAAAATGTATGGCTCTATATATAATTTACATCTATTTTTGATTTCATTCTTTAAATTTTTATCAGTTACGAAGTCGACGATCGACGATCGACGATCGACGAATTTTTAAAATGATAGTATATTGAAGATAGTTCAAGAATTTTAGTCATCAGTTAAGTCGGCTGCAGTCATCACTTAACACCAATGTATGTTTGTTGGCCACTTCAATTACATAAAAAAAATCATAATAAGCGACAAACTGTAATCGCTCGTAACGTAGAAATCAAGTCACTTAGAAAAACACACGCGTAAAGTTGTTTATTTTATCAATTAAAAGGAACAACTAAACAGAACCCTTCAAGAAAGTTCCATTGCAAGTGGACCTTCAGGGCAGTTTGTCAAAGCGGCGGAAGTGGCGCGGCCGTCACATCCGGCGGCCTCTGGACACGCGACACGTATTCTCTGTTTCCTGCGAAGCCTCTGAGCCCAGGTTGTTATGCTGGCTTTGATCTTACTGGGTTCCGTCGTCTACAAAGGACAGATTAATATGATTTTTTAGTTGTGTTTGACTTTTTTTTTGAGGAAGCGGTGACTTATTCGTTGCTGTAGAAATCATATTTGCGGATTTTCTCGCGTATACATTCTAGAAATCATATTTGCAGATTTTCTCGACGTTTCGGTCGCTTTTCAGCTACCGTTGGGTAAGGAAGAAGTTGGGAGTAGTAGTATAAAGACGCGAGAAAATCTGAAAATATAATTTCTACTATGTATGAAGCTCGCGAAAACCTGCGAAAACCGGCGAAAACGATATTTGTTGCTATCGTAAAGGTTCTTTATATTATTAACATTGTTTCTCCTTTATTAATATCCACTTCATAAATTGGAGTTTGCTTGTTCAGCTGTCAATAAGTTCGTTTCGGGATAGTCACTTTAAGGTCTGCTCGTGCAAAGAGTCGCCAAACAAACAGACCGACAAACAAAAATTCCAAAAATTGTTTTTTTTTGGTTTCTGTCACTCTTCGTTAATACGTTTAAACGTGTTAACGAAGAGTGACGGAACCCACATTATTTCATTGTGAGGCAACACGAAGTTTTCCGAGTCAGCTAGTTAAAAAAAAAACCATCAAGCGAATCCCATCATCGGTTTGAGTAAGCTTACCCGGTAAACGTCATTTTGGCATAGGCACAATAAATGTTGAAGCCATTGCCGCACGAAGAAAAATTAAAGAGAAAACAGGCGGATGGTGTCGTGGTGTCAACTATAAATATGCGTTTGAATTAAATTTATTTTCATGAACGCTTTTTCTGGTGAAAACTTCTAAAATATTTATTTTCATTATACAGGGTTATTTGTAACCAGCGCATAATTCTTAAAGTGAGGCTTCGGCTCGCCAAGACTTACACTTTTGTTGTACGACTTTTTCTAATTCAATATATTTACAATACAAAAAAATATAAATAGGATTTGCAGTTCTAATAGTTTTTAACTTCACGTTACGTAAACAGCTGACGTCTGTACCTATGTAAAAATTTACCTATGAAACGTAGTGCTAACAATAGATAGAAGTCCTATTTGAAACGAATTTATTTCTTTTCATGTGATGTACTGCGTTTTGGCAAAAAACATTGAACAAAAGTTGTTAGTCTTAACGTACCTAACTCACCTTTGACGATTTTTGCGTTAGATATATTTCACCCTGTATAGTGTAGTATATTAAAATTATGTCCATGAAATGCTTATGGTAACAAAAAGATTTAAATTGATAAGAGTTGATGCTGTATTGGTCTAAATAGCTTTCCAATTAGCGTATTGTAAGTGACCATTTTTTATAAGTAACTAGCTGACCCGGCAAACTTCGTACTGCCTCAGAATGAAATAATGTGTCAAAGGTTTGATAAATACGGGCAATTTGTAAAAATAAAATTGTGGTTATTACTGTTTCCCTTCAATTTCTTCAAATTTTCTCACCTTTTAAACCTTCCCTGGACTTCCAAAAATCATTCAAAACCAAAATTACCCAAATCGGCTCAGCCGTTCTCGAGTTTTAGCGAGACTAACGAACAGCAATTGATTTTTATATATATAGATAAATAATGGTTTTAATAAGCTATCAATAAAAGATAGATATGCCATCGCAGACTTTTTTGTAGATGTACCAAAGAGAACATATTCCACCATACGCTGATTTGTTATATCTCAAAACGTTACGGCAGTGTCTTCGATGAAAGCTCTCAGGCGGCTTGAATTTTTTCCGACACCTCCGACATTTATCATTATATTCCAACAAATTTAAACAAAAGTTAAACAAATTATTTACATATACCTTCCCCGAGAATCACTCCATCTATTCGTGAAAACAGCATGAAAATCCATGCAGTAGTCTTTAGTTTATCGCGAACAGACAGACAGACAGACGCCGGGGGAGACTTTTTTATAATATGTATACTCGTGGATATGTATATAATTCTGCCGATTTTAACAGCTGAGATAGGTAAAGTGAAATAATTGCTCATGAAATCATCATGGGCGGAAATAGCGAAAACTGCTATTTATAAAGGTTTTGGACTGCAAACATCAAATTAACAATTAGCCTTCTTTATATTCACTGATCTTGTTTCTTAATTTTGATACAATAAGCTTAATTATTTATTTCTCAGAATCAACAATTATCTGGGTTACGTTTTCACTAGGTTTATTACACGTAATTAAAAGCCCCGGGGGTCTATAATTCCAGAGTGTGAATTTGAATATAAAGTGGAGGACCACGAGATGGCTTTAACCCTTAATTGCCGTCGCCCAAAACTGGTCCGTCTTAGACGATTTCCTTCGCTGCAGAGTTATCCGCCCGGGGCTTTATTCGCTAGGCTTCGGGTTATGCGACTATGCGTCTTATCTAATTGGGATAAGAGTAAGTTGATGTGTACGGGATGTGTTGTAATGTAATGTTGTAATTAGTAGGGGACAGGCAGGTCAAAGGGGCGGAAGCTGACCGCGGCGCACATCCGCGCGGACGTCTTGTTGTGAACGTTTGAGGGTTGACTCGGTGCTGTTGACTGTGTTGACGTGTTACTTGTTTTCGGATGGGCTGGGCACGTTTTGTTTGTAACGGCATTTTGAAGTTATCTTTTACGCTTTAAATACAAATTCTATGAAGAAAGTAAAATATTAAGTACGAAATGTAGGAAAACGATGTACCTACTCAGTAGTTTTGTAGAAGTCGGGAAACAGTATTATCCACCTCATTCGTAGTGAGTTTTATAAATGAAATAGGTTCTTCGTGATACCGGAAGAGCCTGTAATTTTTTTCATGACGTAGATGTAGAAACAGTCATGTAGTTCACATTGATGGTAAGTATATAGGTACGTAGATGCGTTGCCACTTCTGAGGCCTAAGCTGTTTTGCTTCTGTAGCGTCCACTACATTAAGGCGCCAACTAGTGGAACAGATGAAACCTCACAGTACTTGACCAGTACGATAGATGGCGTGCAGTCGAATTACATCGCACATGCGAATATTTGTCAAGAGTTGGCGTATATACGTACGCGTATAATCGTTGGGCTGCGGCCCACCAGGCGCTATCACCTCGCCTGGTCGGAGGATCCTCCTTTATCACCGGAGGAACACTTCCACCCGTTCCTCCACACTTCTATATCAGAAATTACGAGGTACTTTACCACCTAATAGCGCAGAATGGCTGAAGGCTACCATTTAGCGGCAAGTACATGAGGTATTGCGGTGGTGGCCTATGCCCTCTAGTTCAGTCACTAGGGCGCTACCACCAGCAAGTTATTCACTTTCATCCCTGAGTCGTCCCTGACTCTCCGTAAAATCTCGAGAGTTCCACTAAAAGATGACCGCTTCTGAGCTCGCTATGTTCACCATTGGACAGGGACTCGACTTAATGAAAATAACTGGAGAATCATAGGTGCTTGCACACATTACACCTTGAATTAATGCTAAAATAAAATAAAAATACATCAAAAATAAAAAGTATGTTATACTCGTACATACAGTACGAGTATCTTACGGGGTAGGCAGAGAGAGTGGAGCGCCAGATATCCATTGACACCACCTTTCAGATTCCACGTGCTTATTTGGCACTCCCCACTCCATAAAATTTATCTACCATAAAACGACGAAAAATTTCAAACACCCCTTCAAGTTCGGTTTCACTTAGGTTTTTTTATCTCCATGACATCATTCAAAAAATATCCTGAAAACAGTGAAGCGCCCTCAAGTCTGAAGTGGGCCACTTTGGGCAGTAATGGCCTGATTGTTCGTTAATTAAGCCTTAAGCGGCACTCCGGCAGGTGAGTCGTGCTGAGGGCCCGCGCGCCACCGAGCAAAGCCACATCAAAAGCTTTTTAGCCAGCTAATTGGCTTGACCGCGCTTTGTAGGCTTAAAATTACGCTTTCGAAGCAGATTTCTACAAGCCAATTATAGACATAGTAAGCCAATATAATTTATCAGATATATGTAAACTATCTCGGTAGTCCAGTGGAATCGATCCTAGGGTCCAGGCTATCAGAATTAAAGGTGTATTATCCTTTATATCTGATAACAATTGAGATTTTATTATTTTCTGGAAATGTCCCAGTGCCATTCTCGAAATGTGTAAATGTGTCCGGAGATGTCAATAAGCTCGCCACCTGTTACATGAGCCACAACGGTGAATCATGGAAAATGCATGCATTCAAGCACGATGTAAGCTTGTAATGCGTTCAAGTACGACGTATACTTGTATGCATGCATTTGCCTCTAGGCCTATGTTGATGACTCAACGCCACCTAAAAATAATATCATTATCTACTCGAATTGTTCGAATTTCGTAATTCTAAAAGCGCCATATTAAACGCACAAATGGTTTTTTTTTAAATCGTGATGAAATGTTGACTTGTCGGATCAGACCAAAAGTATTTGAGTCTGAGTCAAGAGGGCGTGCGCTCTTGGGTGGTTGGCGGAGAGCGTTTGAAGGCTTTACGAGACACTGCAGTTCTATCAGGTACAAAGAGGTTTCAAATATTATAGGTATAGGTGATAATAATGAGATGAGTCCTAACGTTTTCGCCAAAGAAATCTACATTTAAAAGAAAACCGTCTACGGTTATATATTATTTGGATCACTAGCTTTAAAGACCATGGGGTAATTTTCACATATGAGACTTCATACAACCGCCTCAATAGTTTAGTGTTAACAAGCCACTGCTGCAACGCTGAGGTTCATAGGGTGATGGTGGTATATTTATCGGAAATGTCAGGCTCGCGCCACCTATTAGATAAAACGAAATATTACTCGAATCGTGAGAGTGTGCATAACAGTTTGCATACTATACTTGAATGCATTCATCTACCTTTTCCTGCCCCTCCCGAGGAAGGTGTAATGTTGACGGTGAAATTATGTTCTTTATATCTAAGAGACTTCTTAAGATACTGAATCTGTTCCGGGTAACCAGTAATAATCCTGCAAGTGTTGACACTGAGGTTTAAGTAGGGGTTTGTATGCTTGCTTTTTTATTTCACAAATAATATATTTTTGTAATATTAAATCAGTAGCTACTGTAAAATATTCAACATTAAAATCATAGACAACACAAACCGATCCTTCCAACACATCATGTTTTTTATGGAAAACAAGAAAAAGGAATCCGGGAAGGGAATATAAACACCATTAAGCATTTCTATTAACCTGGGGTCATATCACTCGGACCTGCTGTATGAATTATGCATTTCGGTACGTTCGTGCCACTGTGTCCCACCATTTGTTCGAAGGTATAACTTTGAATGAAACATTTTCAGATTGTCTTGTTACAACTTGTTTGTGGATTTAATTTTGTTGAATATGTTAAATGTCATTTTGTGATTATGTAAAACATTGAAATGTGATTGTTTTTGAAACTACATTTATTATGGAAACACAAGTTGTGTGTCTAAATTATTTTTTTTTTATAAGAACGGATAGTGAAATGGAATTTAAATTGTATACTGAAATAAGTTAACTAAAAAAGGGAGAATGCATTATGTACGAGTAATTGTAGGTATGCTCTAGTTTCTTAACCACTTTTTTACTGGTGGTAGAGTTCCAGTCTAGGGACCTGAGGGAATAGGTTTTTGCATTCTCTAATATATTTGTCGCCAATAGACTTGCCTACGACCATCTATTCGTCGACAATTTGCCAATGACTGGCCACTTGGAATATACATTATTATTCGTATATTGCCACCTACTACATGAGACAAAAGGTAACTGGCGAATCAAGGGTGTTTGCATATAGTATACTATATGTTATGAGGCAGTCAGAAATTAATGCACTATATGCATTCACTTCTGACTGCCTGCGCTTCGGCGGATACAGACGCAAAGGAAGATAACATTAAAAAACAAGTCATAGATTTTTCTAAACTAAATAGGCTCAATAACTACTGGACCGATTAAAAAAATTATTTCACTATTCGAAATCTACATTATGCACGGGTAACATAGGCTATATTTTATTTTGGAAAAAATAGGATTCCGTAAGATATTTGGGTTTTTCAGACACAAGGTGTAAAAAATCAACCAGAAAAGTTACTTATTTTGCGTACGCTGCCTAAACTATAAAATATATCGAGGAATATCTTTTATAGTTTATTTCACTATTCAAAAGCTAAATTATCCATGGGTAACATAGGCTATATTTTATTTTGGAAAAATATGGTTCCGTAAGATATTTGGGTCTTTCAGACACAAGGTGTAAAAAATCAACCAGAAAAGTTACTCATTTTGCGTACGCTGCCTAAACTATAGAAGATATCGAGGAAGGCTTCAGGCTATGTATATAATCATCACGCTAAGACGAATAGGAGAGGGTAGGTAACATTGCACCCGCGCGAAGCAGGGGCGGGCCGCTAGTTTGTAATATTAGTCTACTTCAATTTTAATACTCGTATCAATAACCAAAATGGTCCAGTAAAATAATTGAACAATATTTACGTATCACCCTTGCACACATGCGCCCAGTGACCGCACGCCGACCAAGGGACATTTCGGATTAATCTTAGGCCGGATTTCGCAAGACAAATACGGTGGGTCTAAACTAAATGCTTGGAAATTATTAAATTAAGGGACGCACGCGAGGCGGTTTGTCTTAGTGATTACGGGGTCACCTACGTCATTGGTTTGCTGGACGATACTTGGGTCGCGTTTCTTGGTATTTAATTTAGATTTGCTACACTTTACTTTAGCCTTAATATTGTTATCTATACGTTTAAAATATAGACTATAATTATAGGTTAGGATCCCACTGCAGAATCATTTCGTTCATCCAGATATGATGCAAACCTAATTTTTACCCATATTTATAATCAAAATTAGGCGGCAAGTATTGTTAGATAAATTATTTGTCTTAAATTGACAGCAACTCTTATTTGCGGCTGATTTTATTTGGCTCCCGTATATCATAATAATCAGAAAAAAAAAAGCTTTAATTTGATACATAAATCATAGGTACATGTATCTACGACATGGACGTAAAAGTTATCGAGGCGGAACAAATATATGTAGGGGCGGCCAAGTGCGCAACGGCAGCCGTGATTTTTCAGTCTTTATACATAATGCCGTGAAATGGACAATATTTTAATTAAAAAACAAGTAAAAAAGTCCCAAAATAATTTAAAAAATACTTGCGGCCATTTTTGATAGGCAACCTAGTGGATTTATTATATTCTCTAGATTTTAAATATGCGTAAAAATTAGGTTTGCAACATATCTGGATGAATGAAATGATTCTGCAGCGAAATCCTAATCTATTATATTTAGGCAAAGAGCAACGCGACTCACCGGTCGCGGCGGACCGGAGGGGAGTAGCCATAGCGCGTATTACCGATGCAAAACAGTCTGTCATTTTTTGTGGGGGGAAATGCGTGCGACACACACGCACACTACAAAAATCGTCTATTACTACGAAACTCACACCTTGAATTTGACAAAATACAGAAACAATTTCACGCACACATTTAAACATCTAGGCGACAGCTATAGGCCCATTTGGGCTTGTAATTTGACAGAGAGGAAAGCCTGCATGTGGCTACTCCCCTCCGGTGTTGCTCTATGTATTTAGGCATGGGGATGTGATCAACCCGCTGATGGAGGACTTTTTTTCCGCTGGTGCAGTTATTCAACTGAACAATGACGGTCAAAATAGGGCGTATGTAAATATCTATGACTAGCTGTTGCCCGCGGCATTGCCCGCGTGGATATCGTTTAAAAAGTATCCTATGTTCTTTCTCAAAGTCAACTCTATCTCTGTACCAAAGAATCATGGCAAGTTTCATACACTGATTTGTACAAAAAAAGTTAGAAAAAGGTACAGGATAAAACGGATTAGAAATATTATCTAGGGAACGTAAAGAACATTTTCTGGTACATAAATTATTTTTAAATCACCGGAATAAAAATCGTATTTCCTAACAACAGTAGAAGCACTCCATACAAAAGTTCAATTTCAAACTTTTTATTCCGGAGAGTTAAAAATATTTTAAGTACCTATCAGGAAATGTTGTTTAGGTTCACTGGATAATATTTCCATGCTGTTTCACCGTGTACCTTTCTTCATTTTTTTGGACAAATCTTGCCATGATCCTTTCATTAAAATCAGTTCAGTCGTGTGGACGTGAAAAAGTAACAGACAGAAAGAGTTACTTTCGCATTAATAATATTAGTAGGGATAGTAGGGATAACGCTGGATGGGCAGCAACGTCCTGGGATAAAACTATCACCACTACGATAGTATTTTAATTTATATATGTTTAGTTACTGATGGAAGTGCTACATTATCTGCTTTATATATTAAGCGATAGACATATAATAAAGTAACTCAAAAGCCGTTATTAAGTACAATGTAGTAGGTACACACACAGATATATCTACAAATTCTTCAAGTGCGCTAGCTAAGTTGCCCCCACCTTCACCGCAGTAGGTAAACAAGTCGACGGACTGTGTGAGCCGAGACCAAGTTTGCAGCTAATTCCAGTTACAGGATTCCAGTCTCATCGATGCTTGTTGGCTTAGCCGTGACATTTCTTCAAAGGAGGATACGTTGATAAATTTCTTAGTAAGGCTTAAAGTAGCGGAAGAATTTTCTTCTACTGGAAAATAATTCTTCCACTCAACAGTGCAGTCAGTGAACCGCGGTCAAATCATACCAATAGGGCGGTAGTAAGTATTTTTTTTTAATGTAATGAAAGTGGCAAACTTGCGTACAGTTAACATGGATGTTAAGTGATGACTGCAGCCTAAAGACACCCAGACAAAGACCAGGCTTAAGGTGTTATGCCTCTGTGCCGGCAATTATAGAGCCGTACATTACCACCCGACCGGAAGACGATAGTGCTGAACACTACCATTTAGCGGCAAGTAAATTAGGTAATGCGGTGGTCCCTACGCCCTCGAGACTTTACACTGGGACTCTACCACCAATACAATTGCATTATTTATGTTATTATTATTTTTTTTTTATGTATTGGGCGTGGCAAACAAGCACGCAGTTCACATTGATGTTAAGTGATGACTGCAGCCTATAGACACCCACATGAAGACCAAGGTCAAAATACAGATGCGTTACCACTCCTGAGGCCTAAGGTGTTATGCCTCTGTGCCGGAAATTACAGGGCCGTACATTACCACCTGACCGGAACACGATAGTGCTGAACACTACCATTTAGCGGCAAGTATATTAGGTAATGCGGTGGTGCCTACGCCCGCGAGCTCCGTCACTGAAGCTCTACCACCAGTAAAAAAATATGTTATATACAAACTCATCGTCCACAATGTATACTTGCTATGTTCACAAGGTAAAATATATTCAATTACAGTACAAAAGTCACCAACCCGCGCCGGCTTGCAAAATTCTGAAACAAACATCAAAAGCTAAGACGTTTGGGACAATTTACATGTTGTAATTTTAATTAGTCCGGGTTGCAGCCGGCACAATGGTAGGCCGTGGATAGTTCTAATGTTAATTTAATCCAAGACGGACTGACCGGGAAAAGTTGGGACTTCGTCTTGTATTGTTGTGGACCGAGTTCAAAATGCGACACTGCCTTGTATTTGTCGTGCTTTTGTTTTTCGCAATAACATATGCGAGTGAATTTTGAAATTTAAGAAAAAAAAGTGGTCTTCTGACAGGGAATTAACCTGCGACCTCAGATTATACGTGTATTCGGACGATAGATGTCTGTATCACAGAAACGGCCTCAATGGTAAACCAACGCTGCTCAAAAGAACAGGCTTTATGCTGAATTTTCCCAATCCAGCATAAATCTGTTCCCCAATTAAGCATAAAGCTGTTCCCCAATTAAGCATAAAGCTGTTCCCCAATTCAGCATAAAGCTGTTCCCCAATTCAGCATAAAGCTGTTCCCCAATTCAGCATAAAGCTGTACTTTTATAACAATAATTTGTAAAGTATAGAATGTTTTACTTATATTTAGTTAAGTTCTAAGCTGTTATTGCAAATAAAGTTATATTCTATTCAGATTAACTAACCCAGCCGCTGTAAAACTAAACTACCCAAGATTGTATTTATTTTTCCACGGTAAGGTTTTGTTATGATGTGGAAATGGTAAAAAGTATACAGTTTAGGTAGATTGTATATGACTACTCAGACGTGTTGCTACCTCTGATGCTTAAGCAGTTTTACCTCCGTACTCATTACAGGTGGTAGAGCTTCAGTAACGGAGCTCCCGGGTGTAGGCTAAATTACCTAACCTAGTTGCCGCTAAATGGTAGGTAGTGTTTGACATTATCGTGTTCCAGTCAGGTGGTTATGTACGGTCCTGTAATTTCTAGCATAGAGGCGTATGAATCAGACATTTCAAACGAGCTCCGTTTTTGAAAAAGCGTTTTTTTTATGCTGAAATAAAATAACAAATTATTTTTTCTGATATATACTGGGTGTCTTAATGTGAACACATCTACTCTAGCCACGTGTTAAGTTGGTAGTGTATAATTAAGGCGAATAATTCTCGTCCCAACCGGACCCACCCTCCCCACCCCGAAGGTCAGCCGAACCTGTCCACACCGTCTTAACTTTAACTTGGACAAATCCAAACATTAGTTTACGAGTGTACTACAGCGCAGACGGTACAGTCGAGTGGACGAGAAAATAGTTTTGTTGGTACGAATCGTGACGTAATGAGGCTGGTACAATCGAGTTGTTAAGTGATTATAACGTACCCGGAACATCCTAAATGACTACTGTTTATCAGTTAGATCGCAGTAGATAGATTCAAAATCTACTGTGGTTAGATCAAGGAAGTCTATTTATTTTACATGACATGTCATTATACATGTACCTGTACAAATAATATTATATTTTAAAGAAAAATTTGACTTCAGGCAAGACTTGAACATAAGGCAATGCAATAAATGTGAAGGAATGGTTTGACAAATCGGGCAGGACTTCGGTAGCTCAGTTGGAAGAGCGGCTGGACCAGATTCCCAGTGGCCGCGCGTTCGAGTCACGCCTGAAGTCAAAATTTTTCTTTCCATTTTTCTTTTAAATATATTTCACAAGCATGTGTTAAAGCGAAATAATATAAAACAATTATTATTATGTCACTTAAATATTGTAGGACAGTTCAGTCTGTTCACCATGAGGTGAACAGACTAAATGATTAGTGAAATGGAGGGCGGAATGGAGTAGGAGGAATAGTTTTGTTGACAATATTGACGTTCTAAAGGCATCTGCACACGAGGACTGGCAACGGATAGTAGCTAGATAGAAGCAAGCCACGAGTAAACCCTGAAATGACAATCACGACCACTCTGTCGAGAGTGCAACGACTAAGAAGAATTGACGTTCTAATGCAATCGATAATATTCAGCTCTCCACAAAAACAGTTTCTATATTCTACTGGGGTTCCCCTTTCCAAAAATATTCTATTAAATTCTTAAGTAAAGTTTACTTAAACAAAATGTCCAGTAGCTCATCAAACTTGGCCTGTTCGTTTTAGTTTCATTTAAGCGCATGATGCGCAGCTCTATTATGTATACTTACACATTATACACTAGTTGAAATTTACATGTAAGCCAAGAAAGTTATTATAATTTATAACATGATAAGTTAGTAGTTAAAAGTAATATTTGTTTTATTGATAATGGTAAAACATATATGGGAATTTAATGTTATTTTTTTGCTAGCAACGGCGGAAAATATTACAAAAAATAAGCGATATAAACGAAAAATTTTAAAAGAGTAGACACGCAAAATATGTTTACAAGAAACAACGTGCTTTGATTTATAACTATCCGCGGGATATAACACGGCTCGTTCGGTGCACGCGCAAGTCATAGGAGTGCGCGGAGACGCTTCCGCGCAAAACCGTAGTAGCGAGCGGCACACCATACCCAGTTTTTTTAGAAAGTTAATTAAATCTGAGTGATAACGAATAAATCTGTATAATAATTTATAGTACCTACCTAGTACATAAATAAAAAGAAGTAACACACGGGCATTTGATTCTGCGTGTAATGGTTTTTTAAGCTAGTGCTAAACAGGCGCGGGGAGCGCAATAGTATGCTAACTAATATACACAAAATAAATACTTATCTACATCAGTATATTACAAGCGCGCATGGCCCCGCGGCTGGTGTAGATCGTTAGCGGTTAAGTGATACGGGCGCGGATGGGTGACCGCTAGTGGCAAATTAAAATACGCATTTCCGTGCTTCGGAGGGCACGTTAAGAAGTCGGTCCCGGTTGCTATCGATAGATAGCCGTCGTTAAATTTTGTCGGAGGCCTTATGGGCGGTTGGCCACTAATCCGTATCTCCACCAACCTGCATTATAGCAGCGTGGTGGAGTAAGCTCCAGGCCTCCCAAAGAAAAGGGAGAGACTCGTGCCCAGCGGTGGGACGTATAATGGGTTGCCATTATTATTATTATTAGTACATTAAGTACATTTAGTTTTGTCTTAAATATATTTTTGTTATCCCGCTATCGCTTTTACCTTGCCCCATACGCAACACACCCGGAGTCTCAAAACTGCAAGATTTATCCCCGGACTGGCTTCAAACTCATTAGCTGGCGGAAGCTCCCGGGATAACATACTGTACAGGTTT
Organism: Macrosoma leucophasiata; assembly: GCA_036365455.1. Classification (NCBI taxonomy): domain Eukaryota; kingdom Metazoa; phylum Arthropoda; class Insecta; order Lepidoptera; family Hedylidae; genus Macrosoma; species Macrosoma leucophasiata. Next base: position 22,757,717 of record JAWQUS010000027.1, on the reverse strand, counting down.
TGTTTGAACGCAAATCGCACTTGAGCCGAGCCTTTTTAAGAATTTCTTGTTTATAGTCCACATAAGATAAAGTACTTAGATTTTTTGAGTTGAAAAACAGCATTTTAAATGCACCTAATGAATTGGCAAACAAGCATTCAGTTCACATTGATTGTAAGAGAATACTGTAGCTTATTGCAGAAGTGTTGAAGTACTTGCCGCTCCTGAAGTCTAAGTGGTTATATCACTGTAGAAGAAACAGGGCTGTACATTTGTGCCTAACCGGAACACGATAGTGCTGAACACTAGCATTTAGAGGCAAGTACGTTGAAAAAAAAAAAAGATTTACACATAAATGCCTCTTTTGTATTTTTGTACCGAGTCATTGCCCCATCTGGTCCATTGTTTTTGATTATTTTTATTAATATTTATATAAATATTTTTGCATTTCTTTCATTATTTAGTAACCTAAAGTTTACTGAGTGATTAATAAATTAATCAATGATTATAGTAGCATACTTATTAAAATAACAACGAATAATATGAGGAGAGATTTGTAAGTAAATCTTAAACTGTTATAGCTAACAGTTTGAACCCCTTTACATACTAAAGGTTTAAGCTCCACAATATCATATTTAAGAACCACTTCTAAAGGATTTCCCGGGCTTTCAAGAAACCATAACTCATGGTTTGTGCGCCACCAACTTCACCTTTTATTTATAGCTTAACTGCACGCGACATGTGGCCTGCCGAGGGTTAATTCGAAAATTTGGAAAGAACATATCCAACATGTATAACAATTATATTTTTTGGCAAAAAAAAAAATCAAAACACTTTTATCAGATGAATAAACGCATTAACCCTTGAAAAATCGCGGGACATTTTTGGCCGCGGCATCACAATTACAGCAATAAGAAGAGTCGCGGCGGCCAAGCGGAGTGGACACTGTAGGACCGCGCGCCGAGAGCGGGCGAGCCGCCAATTCAGTCTATTTTCGTCGGACGTGTAAACTATGCACAAGCCCCATTAAAACCTTCAAGGCAATAAACTCCTTCACAGTTATTATTTTCCCTCCGCCTTTTTATGAAGAGCCGACGACCACTAATATGCAAATGGACCACCGTTACTTCTTATTCTGCAACGGAACGTTATTTGTTGCTGAAATTAAAACATGGAACCGAAACAGCGGGAGCAGACAATTGTAATGCAAATAGGCACGGCTCGCTACCTCCAGCCAAAAAAAAGGGCGCGCGAAAAATCGACGCTCTTACGTAGGAATTTATAATATACTTTTTTATTTGGAGTTAAGTGTTGTGCGGCTATAAAGGGCAGAGGCAAATGACGTAATATCGGCGCGGGGCGGCGCGCGGCGTCACTTGAGAAACGACGTTATTATTTATGTTAATTCGGAACGCTAAATGACGTCTTACGTGCTCCCGGCACCTTTTACCCCGCCCGCGTGAACAGGGTTATCAAAAATGTTGTTGGACAATTTAACCTGAAAATTGTGGGTTGATGTTGCTTATTTAGTGTATTTCTTATTTAGAATATACTCCGTTATTGTATATTGGAAGTAACAACGAATGGTAGGGTTGCCTAATATATTTACATTAGATATCTAATTTCCAAAGATACATACTTCTTAGGCCAGGAGTGTCGACGCCGTTCAGTCAGTGTCTGTTGCCAGTGATGACAAACGGAACCGAAACGTCGTCACTTCCGCAATAATGCCAGGAGATTATTTTCGTAGTTTCCCTGCAAGATTGATCAGAAATGAGAAGATTCTCATGAAAATCAAAATAGCTGACGTAAACCACCTAGCAGACTCTGCGGGCAGAGCAGCATAAAGCGCAAAGGTCGACCATTTTTATCCCAATCGACAGCAGTTGTAACCGGAAGCCGAAGTGTGAGCAGGGTCGCCAACAGGTGGACCGACGATCTTGTCACGGGCATTCGTTGAGTAAGAGCAGCCATTAACCATTATTGCAGTCTTTGGGACAGGCTGTTTTTTAGTAGTGAAACATGTTTCAACAGCAATGATGATAATAAGTGACATCGCATTAACATGAGAGGAAGAGGGTTCAGGTAAAAGTTTTTAAAATTAAAAATCAGCACAAACCGTGATGAATATGGGTGCCAATAACGCCAGACTGAGCCTCCGATTGATAGACACACAAAAACCCGAAGTCAAAATGCGGATGCCACTTTTGAGACCTTAGAAAGAAAGAAAGACAATATTTTTATTTCGAACTAGATATTAAACTTGCGGATTTTCTCGCGTATACAACACTCCTAAACTTCTTCTTACACCCGATGTGTCGGTCGCGGTTCCAGAAAACGTCAAGAAATCATAAATTACCCAGAGTGAATAACCATTACATATTTTTTTTATTTAGCTTTATCTTCCGTGTACGTGTACATGTTTTTATGTTTATATATTAAATTTTGTATGTATACTTTATACGGTCCCTTTTGTCAATGTTTTTGAAGGTATTCTGAACAGCTATTCAAGGACAGCTATGAACAGCATTGGAGAAAGAGGATCTCCCTGTCTCACTCCTCTTCCTATCATGAACTCCTCTCCTTATTTTTCAAGTTTCACTATGCTTGTGCTTTTTGAATATATATTCTTTATTATGTTTATATATTTTTCATTTATGTTATTTTCTTTTAGAGCATTTAATATAGAAGGGTGCGTTAGGTTGTCAAACGCTTTCGAGTAGTCCACAAAGGCTATACATAGTTGTTGGTTGTACTCTTTGAATTTCTCCATTAGCTGTTCTATGACATGTATGTGGTCGGTTGTGGAGTAGTGTGGGCGGTACCATTACATATAGTAAAAGCAAAAACAAATATTAATAGTAAATTTAAATAAGAATTTAAAGTACTTAGTAAAAACATCATAATCACAAAAAAATGTAATTCTTGCAATGATGACAATGAAGAAAAAGAAAAACTTATTCGTTACAACACTTTCGTACAACTTATACGTTTTTGGTAAAGTAGCCATCGCTTTACTCGAATTACTTGACTGTAACTCACTTGATTGACATACTTAATAAGTAATTGACTGACTATATTATACTAACTTTTACGCTGCTTAAATAAATACGAAATATCGTTTTACTTGACACTGGCAATATGCGTAATAGCGATGCCATAATTAAAAAAAAAACTTTTATGTATCCCTTTGATAACAAAAATAACTGTGCGGCTTTAAAAACCATAAGTTATCCATTACTTCATACACTGCCTGCAGCACCCCTGAACTTTTTCTCAAGTCACCGTTGTAATTGTACCACTTTACATAATGTCTATTTTAGTGCTGCGAGCATTTTTCACGGCGCCCTAATGAGTCGTGAAGGGCCCTGATGTCTTGTAATGCGAGGTGCCTTCCCCGCGGTTCCACGTACAGATTTATGTTGGAGTTAAGTGAATGCATTTTCATTTTAATTTTGGTGATTCTTTTTTCTTGAGGCGTGTTTTAGACACATTTCTGCTTTACATTTTGTTAGAAGCCTAATGTAGCTCATCGATTACACGCGAAATGATATAATATATTCATAAATTAAGGTTTCATCAATGAGTGTAGAATCAAGACTATCTAAGACTATAATTACATTTTATATTTTTGGATATCTAATTATTGTCAAATAATCACTGAATCCTTAGATTATAATAGTTACATTGGTCCCATAGCCTCATAAGTCCCCAAACGTTACATTGTCTGTACCTCGACAGTGTAATCAGAATCAGAATCAGAATCAGAAACTCATTTATTAATTTAGGGTGACAGGCACCTCTTATGACACGTCAAAATCAAACAAAATAAATTAAAGCGAATAACAATTGATATACATGACAAACAAGATAAAAAATATATGTAAAGTCAAGAATATCACTAAGATAAAACTAAATGTAATAAACTAATGTAAAAGTATATCAGTAGAATGTCTCTTTTCCCCTTTACATGTAGTTCCCCTTTACGTGTAATAATGCAGACGTGTATACAATACACCGAAATTAGATACTTACTTACTTAATTTCTATTACTGTTCTTTAGAAAGGAGTCGTTTTACTAAAATCACTAAACTGAACTTTGAATTATTATGTTGTCCTGTAAGCTCCGTAGCTTTTGTCTTGTGTGAACGGCCAAACAACAATAGTGACAAATAAGCATATTCATATTGGTGGTAAGTAAATGCTGAAGCCTGGTTTTTTTTTTTTCTCCTTTGTATAATTAAACAAGAGGAGTGAGTAATGTTGTGGATGACTTGACAGAAGTCCTCGCTACGGTTTACGGGCGACTTAAGTCAATATCAAGATGAAAGGTGTGTTGGGTTAGATATGTATTTTGAGTTTAGTTATTATGTGATGATATCTCATGTATTGTTGAACTGCTGAAGCCTGGTAGTCATCTACACAAATACCGTATGTAATGTGTATGTTAGTGCTGCGAGCATTATTCAAAGTGCCCTAATGAGTCGTGAAGGGCCCTGATGTCTTGTAATGCGAGGTGCCTTTCCCGCGGTTCCACGTACAGATTTATGTTGGAGTTAAGTGAATACAGTTCCATTTTAATTTTGGTGCTTTTTTTTCATGAGACGTGCGGTAGACACATTTCTGCGTGCGTTACATTTTTTTAGAAGCCTAGCGTAGCTCATCGATTATACGCGAGATAAAATTTATTCATAAATAAAGGTTTTGTTAATGAGTGTAGCTCGTGACTATCTGAGAACATTCATGCATTGGACACACGAAATCAGAGATTTTAATGTAGATGTATTGCCATTCCTGATGCCCAAGGGGTTATGGCTCTGTGTCGGAAATCACAGGGCCGTACATTACCACCTGACCAGAACACGATAGTGCTGAATAGCGTACCATTCAAAGACAAGTAGATTAGGTAATACGGAGGTGGTCGCCCTCTCGCTCTATCACTGGAGCTCTAGCACCAGTAAACATTTTAATGTAAAAAGCCATTTCTATTACAATTTAATGAATAATATCTCAAAAAACATAAACTGAAGCCTTCAAAACCACAGAAGGTTTTTACTGGTGGTGGAGCTCCAGTCACGGAGCTCGCGGGCGTAGGCACCACCGCATTACCTAATAGATATACTTGCCGCTAAATGGTAGTGTTCAGCACTATCGTGTTCCGGTCAGGTGGTAATGTACTGCCCTGTAATATCCGGCACAGAGGCAATAACACCTTAGGCCTCTGGACTGGTAACGCATCTACATTTTAACGTTGGTTTTTGTGTGGGTGTCTATAGGCTGTAGTCATCACTTAACATCAATGTGAACTGCATGCTTGTTTGCCACTTCCATTACAAAAAAAGGTATTACCTGACTTAGATAATAGGATACTTTTTATCCCGAATTTTAAATAAAAAGTTAAATGTAAAAGTGTAAAATTTATAAAATGTTCCTGTGGGATGCCATGGGGTGATTTGATGAGTTTCCACAGGTTACGCGAAAAGCGACACACGCGGGCGGAGCCGTGGGCAACAGCTAGTGAATAATATCTCAAAAAAATAATCTAAACCCTTAAAACCAGAGGAGGCTTTCGTCAAGCAAAAGTTAGCGGCTCAAGTAAGTCGTCGACGTGACGCTAAAGAGGTGCGTCGGCGCCATAAACAACAGTTTGCGCGCGTATGAGACGAATTGCAAATGTCCAATTTACGAAGTGGCGCAAGGACAATTTATGACTTTTTACAAATCCCGGCTTCCACCTTCTAGCCCTCGTAAGTTTGGGGATTTGCTTACGAAAGTTTTGCTTAAATTTTCTTTTTATATTAAGGGAGTATTCGGCATTTACAAGCCCATTTTGTAAGTGAGGAAAGTGACAAACAAGCTCGCAGTTCACATTGATATTCAGTGATGACTGCTGCCTAAAGACGTCTACACAAAAATCAGAGGTCAAAATGCAAATCTGTATCTTCCTCCCACTTAAGGAAGATTGGTAACTGATGAAAACGAAATCCACTACTTAACTTTGTTAAGAGACTCTCTAAAGTTAGGAGTCGATGGTGAAAACTGGCATAAATGGCTCAATAGAAAGTACCTATACCTATTTTTATTTCAAGTATGATTATAGAACCGTTTTGGAAGGTCACTAAAAATCAATAATTAAAATATGATAAAAACATACGATAAAATATCATAAAAAATCTATTTCTTCCTTTCAAAAACTAGATAAGAAAAATTAGAAAAAAAATGTTCGTCTAAATCAAAATCTAAGTTATTCACTAACATATTCTTAAAAAACGTATCTGCAGCCTTTTGGAAAATTGATTCTACTCGTATTTGAACATTACCATCAAAAACGTTTACTGTGAAAATAGATAACTTCTGATAAATGTAAGTCAGTATTGCTTTCCCATAACAATTTTCATGTTTCGTTTGTATCTGTTTCGTTATTCACTGACGTGGTAATGTACAAAAATAGAATAAACCTAATGTTTCGTCTAAGTGAAGAGGAAGGTGCAGTTTACAAGGAATATGGGTGCGCATGCGCAGTAAAACTGGCATAAACACCCGGTTCCGCCGCCTGCGCGCACCTGCTCGCAAGGTATTCATAAATGTTGTCTGGATGGTAATAATAAATATATGGCAAATGATCTGAAGCGATGCCACTTGATTCTATACATATTATATTTTGACGACCCGGTTAGTCCAGCGGTGTGAGATGACCGTTTGATTCGGAGGGTCGGGACCGATCCCTGCACATTTTTCTTTTTTTATATTATTTCGCATTAACACATGCTTGTGAAATATTTTTTAAAGAAAAATGGAAAGAAAAATTTGACTTCAGGCGAGACTCGAACTCGCGGCCTACTGGGAATCTAATCTTTAAAAAATGTTTGTATAGCTTACAGATATTTGTTTCGGGTCCGGGTGTTTGTGTATGTGTTGTACGTGTACAACGGCACCCACGACACAGGTTAATAACTACTGTGGGGCTGTGAGTGTAAGCGTATTTTATTATTATATACTTAATTGGTCGTAAAGTGACAATTTCGGATCTCGAGAACTTGTGCACATAGGGGCCTATAATGCTTATAAAATCATGTTCATGAGGACTAAAGGTTAGACCTTGCATTGAGACGAAATGCAATTATGTTATTTTAGGTCAGGAAGTGGCAAACAAGCATACAGTTTAACACTGTAGTCTAACAACAACTACACGAAACCAGAGATTACAATGTAGATGCGTTGCCACTCCTAATGCCTCTATGTCGGAAATTACAGAACCGTACATTTTCACCAGGAACAGGACACAGAACACTATCATTTAGCGGCAAGTAGATTAGGTAATGCGGTGTTGACAACGCCCATGAACTCCGTAAATGGAGCTCTACCACCAGTAAAACGTTGGCACTATTGAGGTGATGAAACTCCACGTAGAAATAACTGTGCCGCCAATTACAGGGCCGTACATTACTACCTGACCGGAACACGATAGTGCTGACCACTACCATTAAGCGGCAAGTACTCGTATATTAGGTAATGCGGTGGTGCCTCCACCCGCGAGCTCCATCACTGGAGCTCTACCACCAGTAAAACACGTTGTACACATACAACACCTTTGGCCTCAGGAGTGGTAACGCATCTGCATTTTGACCTTGGTCTTTGTGTGGGTGTCTATAGGCTGCAGTCATCACTTAACATCAATGTGAACTGCATGCTTGTTTGGCACTACCATTACATAAAAAAAAAATGAGTTGCCGAAAAAGTTTACAACGTAAAAAATCACGATACCCCACATGGGACCGCGACTTTTCCATAGAATGCTAACTTGAACAAATAAACACTTCATAAATATTTACTTCGGATCGACCTTTCGTGTGGCAACACGCTGAAATAAGCCTTATTGTAACGCAATAAGGTGTACAGGTTTATTCATGAAACCATTACCTTGACATTGTTTATTTGTATCGAACCGTGAGGAATACCGTACCCTTATTATGGAATCACCACCATTGAATGTTAAATGTACTTTTCTGTATTATGATATACATTGCTTTCTTATTGTTATTGAGATAAAGAACGTGCGTTTCTAAAAGAGCAATGTGTGTTAAAATGTGTGACTAAATAAAATATGTTATTGACAAGAAAACTGCGACAGTGAATTGTTTAAAGAGTAACATCTGGTGGCAAAAAGGTACCTAACCTCATTGTTTCATATTAAAATAAACACGTAATGGTTCTAAAATCTTTTATTATTGTTAAACCATTTGGCACTTTTTATGGAGACTGCAAAAAAAGAGAAAGGGTCACATGTGCTTCTTGTTCAAAATAGTAACATGCCAAGCATTATCCTTCTTCGGTAACGACACGCACTAGATTAGCAATCGATAGAGCTGTTTGACTTGAGCTCTACCACCAGCTCTATCACTAACTAGCGGTCAAACCATTCCAATAGGCCTGTAGTAAATACAATAATGCGGGGTGGGCTACAGCGAACACTCCCACCACTGCGATCGCTAATCCCCGTACCAAGGACTTTTACTGGTGGTAGAGCTCCAATGACGGAGCTCGCGGGCGAAGGCACCACCGCATTACCTAATTTACTTGCCGTTAAATGGTAGTATTCAGCACTATCGCGGTCAGGTGGTAATGTACGGCCCTGTAATTTCCAGCACAGAGGCATAACACCTTAGGCCTCAGGAGTTGTAACGCATCTGCGTTTTGACCTTGGTCTTCGTGTAAGTATCTATAGGCTGCAGTCATCACTTAACATCAATGTGAACTGCATGCTTGTTTGCTACTTCCATTACATAAAAAAAGGAAAGCGATAATGGCATATCTCCCTCTTATGGGGAGGCCTTTTGTCCAGCAGTGGAGATTTTACAGCTAAAATTATGATGAAAATCCTTTGTATGATTTGACTGTTTTTTTTTTGTGCTTAATTTGATTTTGTTTGGGAAATCTATCGCAAGAGCAAGTAGCAAATATGACCACGGGGCCCTAGAGTTACATTGCCTATTGAAATTTAGGATGTAAATAAAACAGAACATTTACGAAAAGGAATCGAAAATAACCTTAGGGTTTTCCCCCTGTAAGTATTGTGGTATTGCCAACTTGCAACATAATAATATACCTATATAATTACAGTGTGTCCAACGCTCACTTTGAGAATAGCTAAGGTGTATTTCATATTTTACATATTTGTGGTTTTTTTAACACAGGCGCGGGGCCCCTTATGGCGCGAGTCCCGTAGCATTTGCTGCCTCAGGCTATATGGCTAATCCGGCACTGAAGATTTTTCACAAATTGATCCGTTAATCCGTCCTTAACTGATCAATTTGTGAAAAATCTCAATATAAAAATTAAGATTGTGACAACAATCTTGTACCGGCAAATGTTTTATTAGTAAATTGCATTCAAATGCAATGAAAAACAACCACAAATCATACATAAAAAAATAAGTCAACTAAAAATTTACTGGTGGTAGAGCTCCAGTGACGGAGCTCGCGGGCGTAGGCACCACCGCATTACCTGATTTACATTTACTTGCCGCTAAATGGTAGTGTTCAGCACTATCGTGTTCCGGTCAGGTGGTAATGTACGGCCCTGTAATTTCCGGCACAGAAGCATAACACCTTAGGCCTCAGGAGTTGTAACACATCTGCATTGACCTTGGTCTTCGTGTAAGTATCTATAGGCTGCAGTCATCACTTAACATCCATGTGAACTGCATGCTTGTTTGCCACTTCAATTACATAAAAAAAAAAACTTAAAAGCTAAAAACATATCCATGAATCACAAATGCACGAAAACTTCCGAAGGAAAAAAACCAAAACAACTCGTGAAACTTGCTAAGTGAAAACATTGTATCACTTAGCATAAGTAGCGTACCTGCAAGAACAACTGCCGTAACATAAATAATACAGGACAACAAAACACCGTGTTTACCTCGAAACACTGCACATAAAAATATATCGGCTACGCGCATTATTCATATACAATGGTGATAGCTGGAAAACACGGGGAAAGTTTCGCTGTGTCGGTGATGGTCTTGCTGAGACGCTCTCCAAATTGTTTTGATTGGTTGGTTTGTTGAGTTTATTGTCAATACGATTAAGAAGTATTATGCTTTAGCAGTGGACAAGCCAATACGAAATTCATTTAAAACGAGTACGCCGCAACTTTTTTTCAAACACAGCTGGTACCGGGACTTGAGGACCCCACCGCCGACTATTTCTCTAGACTAGACTACGAGTAGATCAGCGGACGATAGAGCTGTTTGACTAGAGTTCTACCACTAGAAGCATATAACATTTACTTCCCTAAGGCTTTTAAGATTGAGATGAATTGTTGAATAATAATAATATGTATTAAAAGATTCAGGGGATGTAAAGAGACATTCTACTGATATACTTTTACATTAGTTTATTACATTTAGTTTTATCTTAGTGATATTCTTGACTTTACATATATTTTTTATCTTGTTTGACATGTATATCAATTGTTATTCGCTTTAATTTATTTTGTTTGTTTTTGACGTGTCATAAGAGGTGCCTGTCACCCTAAATGAATAAATGAGTTTCTGATTCTGATTCTGATTCAGTAATCTAAATATGTACAAAGATTGATTATATGCTAGAAGATGTAAGGTACTTTTTTATGTTATGGACGTGGCAAACAAGCATGTAGTTCACATTGATGTTAAGTGACTGCAGCCTATAGACACCCACACAAAGACCGAGGTCAAAATGCAGATGCGTTACCACTCCTGAGGCGTAAGGTGTTATGCCTCTGTGCCAGAAATTACAGGGCCGTACATTACCACCTGACCGGAACACGATAGTGCTGAACACTACTATTTAATGATGAACTTAAGGATGAACGTTTCGCTGTGTCAGTGACTGGCCAGCTGTAGCCCTTTCGATGGAATTGATTTGATTGATTGATTGATTGATTGAGTTTATTATATATAGTTTATTACATATCATTGACCATAGTTATTTTAAATAGGCACATAAATGCTGCATACATACTGAAACAAATGATTCATCCGTCACTTTTTTCAGGGCAAGTTTTTTAGGACACCCTTGCATGGGGTGCTTAAACTAAGTACCGGAATCTAATACAGGATCTGAGATCTAGGAAGCCTTAGCCATTGAAGTAGTTTCTTTAGGTTTCTCCTGAAATTGTTAATTAATATTCCTACTGCAGTTGCATTGAGGCAATAGACCTCAGCAGTAACTCAAAGCTATAGTACTCACTGGCAACAATTGGAACTGTATAATATAATACCATGTTTGTTTGCCATTAGCCTTTACTTAATGCAACGTAATTTGCCGATCGATGTCAATTTAACAGTCCATTGTTAGATAGGTACAACATTGCACGACATATACGTTTGACCCATTCTTTTGAAACAAATTAATTTTATAGAACCCCAATATTTTAACATCATCGTAAGTTTGCGAGTTAAACCATTTTCACATATGAATCAACGCTCAAACGCCAATAAGCTCACTTTAATAAACTAGACAGTAAAATTTTATTCGCCAACCCATTCTAAGTTTAGTTGTAATATTTTCAAGAAGATCACATGATCCGAGCAATAATCTGCATGAGTCGGAGCGGCCGCATTCCTCTTTTGCAACTATGCTGAATATTTTTAATCAATACAAATTAGGTAGAATGCCCTCGGGCGCCACGACGTAGTAGCGCCCACGGGGCGGACGCAGCCGTCTTGGATCAAAAGAGGTAAGAGGTATTTAATGGCATCAAAAACTTGGGTCAAATAAGAATCGTTACGAAACATATTTTTATAAGTATTATAATAATGTATTCGGATTGGAACGATATTCATAGAAAATATTTAGTGAAACATACATCATCGAGTTTATATAAAACATCTGTGGTTGAAATAGTCTATGTAGCACAAAATTTAATGTATCCTTTAAATTGTGATTTTTTATTAGTAGATGCTGCTTAAAGGCACTGCATTTGCTTCTAGCGTTGAAGATTCAGAGTGATTGGAATATATATATTAAATTCACAATGATACGCTTGAAGTGCATGCAACTTGTAAATATCAATAGGTTCACCAAATATTATAACGCTCAGAAATGAACAGACATCATCCCTGCTTCTTTCAAGAAAAACAAGCATAAATTTACGATCACACAAATACATTACAAAAAGCAATCTGCTTAAATAAAGTGACGAGTTACGACACAGATATAGATATATCATAATAATATGCAGCAAATATACCTAAACGTACATTATGTTCAAAATTAAATACTCCAATTTGATCTGTTTCGGACCATTCTCTAACCACTGTGCGCCAGCCAATGTGCATACGCCGGGAGTTGAGAGGCAGGATCCGTGGATAAACTTACTTAACGAGCTCAAGATATTGATTCATCGGCCCTCAGGTACTCGCGAGGCATGCGAACAATGTTTACCGACCTAACCCCGCCGCTAAACTTAGCTACAATAATAACTTTTGTTTAAGTTTATGTTCGTTGTACTGTTGTTATAATCACTGCTTGGATATATTTCGAGTACTCAAGGTACTCGTATTTTCTTATTTTTATTTATTGTACGTTTTTTGTTTTTAGGGAATGGAAGTGGCACACAAGCGTATAGTTTACATTGGTGTTAATTAAGTGACGTACGTTCGTTTTTGCCCAGAACGTGTAAATTGTGGAATGAACTTCCCTCTGAGGTGTTCCCTCGGTGCTACAATATGGGGTTCTTCAAAAATGGCGTCAAAAGAGTCCTTCAGGGCTGGCAGCGCGTTGGCGACTCCCCTGGTGTTGCAAATGTTCATAGGCGACGGTGACTACTTTCCATCAGGTGGCCCGTCTGCTTGTCTGTCAAACCTTTGAAATAAAAAAAAAAAATGTGATGACTGCAGCCTATAGACACTTACACAAAGACCAAGTCAAAGTGCAGATGCGTTACCACTTCTGAGGCCTAAGTTGTTATGCCTCTGTCCCGGAAATTACAGGGCCATACATTACCACCTGACCAGAACACGATAGTGCTGAACACTACCATTTAGCGCCAAGTTTATTAGGTAATGCGGTGGTGCCTTCGTACGCGAGCTCCGTCACTGGAGCTCTATAGGCTGCAGTCATCACTTAACATCAATGTGAACTGTGCGCATGTTTGCCACATCCATTACATAAAAAAAAAATAGAGTACCATAGCGTTGGACTACCATTTAATGACAGATGAAAGAAATAATAACTTTTATAATAATTTTTTTTGCACCATTATTTATTTTTTAGGTTTAATTTGACATATCAATCAATGTATCAAATCGTTATTAACGTTATTTCTTTTTTGTTATTTGACCTATAACAAAGAAAATATATATCCAAGTACTAAATTAATTTCGAATCTTGAATCTTAAAAAAAAGCCCAACAATGTGTCAATAACAATCCAAATTAAGAAGGAAAAATCTGTCCACTTGAAAGGACCTAAGTAAGGTACGTTGTACACAATAAAACGGTGCGGTTTTCACGGAATGAGTTGGAGCCGCGTGTGGCGACCGTTAAATTGCCAACTTGTGTACGCGCCCGGATAAAAAGAGATATAACTTACGCTCCTTGTGTGCCCCGGGCTTTTTAACCGGCCGATAGTGGCGGTATACGGATGATTACATTGTTTCTTACTTTGTCTGGCAAGTTTGAGATGTCTTTGCATGTGACGCACTTTTTTTATTGTCAAGTTACTAATCTTGAAGTAAATTGTTAAATTTAGATCTAGAATCCAGAGTCTCAAAGGTGTAAGCCCATCTTATCTATCTGCCGTCAAAATATGGTGGTGTTCATCACTATCGTTTTCCGGTTAGATGGTTATGTATGGCTTAGTAATTATTGTCACAGAGATATAACATCTTAAGTCATCACTTAACACTTACATGAGCTGCATGATTATTTGCCACATTTGTCACGCCACGAATATATATGCCACGAAAATATTAGGTATATAGAACCAAAAAATGCGTACGACGAGTGTAGATTAAGCAATATAATCTATACTTTAATACTCTTTGTTATCAGTTTGTAAAGGGGAAAAGAGACATTCTACTGATATACTTTTACATTAGTTTATTACTTTTAGTTTTATCTTAGTGATATTCTTGACTTTACATTTATTTTTTATCTTGTTTGACATGTATATCAATTGTTATTTGCTTTAATTTATTTTGTTTGTTTTTGACGTGTCATAAGAGGTGCCTGTCACCCTAAATGAATAAATGAGTTTCTGATTCTGATTCTGAATATTATAAAGCTGAAGAGTTTGTTTGTTTGAACGCGCTAATACCAGGAACAACTGGTCCGATTAGAAAAAATATTTCAGTGTAAGCCATTTATAGAGGAAGGCTTTAGGCTATATCACATCACGCTTAGATGAATAGGAGAGGGTAGGTCACATAGCAACAGCGCGAAGCCGGGGCGGAACGCTAGTAAGTGTATAATGATGTGTATGATATTAAACAAAGTAACAATATTTTATACAAACCCACTACTTAATAATTTACGTAGCTTCACACATGTATTCTCTAATAATAATAATAATAATGGCAACCCATTATACGTCCCACTGCTGGGCACGAGTGTCTCCCCTTTTTGGGGGGAGGCCTGGAGCTTACTCCACCACGCTGCTCCAATGCGGATTGGTGGAGATGGGTGGGTTAGTGGCCAGCCCGCTGTCGGATGTTTTCAAACCGCCCATAAGGCCTCCGACAAGGTTTAACGACTGCTATCTATCGATAGCAACCGGGACCGACGGCTTAACGTGCCCTCTGAAGCACGGAAACGCGCATTTAATTTGCCACTAGCGGTCACCCATCACACTACCCGACCGCGCCCGTAGTGCTTAACCGAGCCGATCGCTTACGATCTACACCAGCCGCTGAGCCATGCGCGCTTCTCTAAGGCATGTATTCTCTAAGGCGGTATGTATATGTAAATGCGTGCTTTCAAGCAATATATGCACCACCCGCGATGCGTTAGTCAGGTTTCAGCCCAGGAGCCTATTGATATCTCCGGACACATTTCCAAACTTCAATGTGCCATTAGGAAGATTACTACTAGACACTATGGTGCAATGTGCCCTAACCTAACGCAGTTGTGATGTTTGGTACGATTTAGTTTAGAATAAGTCGGCGACCGCCGGGGGCTATCTCGAACTTGGCGCTGTTTGCGATGTCCATACACGTTTTACGTTTTTGAGGGGCTTTGGAGACGTTGTTTGGTTCGATACAATGCCTTTTTCTCCTCATAATTGTAGTAGCTTATAATTGGTTAAATCATATATTTTATTTTCATTATTAATGAAAGAAGACAAATTTCTGAGGTATATAAAATGTTAACTTATAAGTGGCTTTGAGAAGACTACTACTAGACACTTTGGTACCATGTGCCCTAACGCAGTTGTGATGTATAGTTTGATTGAGTTCAAGAGAAGTCGGCGTCCGCCGGGGGCTATCTCCAACTTGGCGCCGTTTGGGATGTCCATACATGTTTTACGTTTTTGAGGGGCTTTGGAGATGTTTCTTTGGTTCGATACAAATGCCTTTTTCTCATCATAATAAAAGTAGCTTACAATTTGTTTAATAGTTCAATTAATCATATATTAATCAAAGAACACAAAATTTAAATAGGTCAAATACTGTCAAGAGTTTTCGAATTCAGAGTAAATTTATGACGTATATACGAGGATATTTCTGAACAGTAAGAGAGGACTGGCGCTCTATGTTATTTAAATTATGGTGACGGGACGTGACGACCCCCTATGTCCACAAGTGGAGAAAAAAATTACACCATCTCATGGTTTCACCAAGCACTACCTATAATTCTCACATTTGATGCCATTTTTGAAGAACCTTATATTGTAGCACCGAGGGAACATAAAGATACAGATATATTTATTAAGCAATTCGAGTTACAAAATTTTATTCTTACAGCACTTTTAACAATACATACAACATCTCAGAAGGAAGTTCTTTACATTAAAACCACACTGTTAAGCACATTTTTATTTAACATTTTCACATAAATACATTTTTTATTTTAACGTGGCGGGTAAAGTGTCTCATTATTCGACATAATTCTTTAATGCGGTTGAAAGTATGGAGTATCTACAGCAGGAGAGACACAAAATACAAATAAGTTACATCATCTTACTCGTACAGTTCGCACATCGTTTATCAAGCACGTCACCTCATCCTATTGTGTCCATTGTATTGGGACTTAGAAAACTTGCAAGTAAAATGCGCGGGGTGAAACACACCAGTCATCAAGTTGGCGGTGCATTTTGAAACTTTTTAGGGGATCTGAAATACGAATCCGAATGTCAAGTTAACCTTTGATGCGGTTGAAAAAAAAATTCAAACAATTGTTAAAAAATATATATATATAATATATGCAATTAACGTGGCAAGCAAACATGCAGTTCACATTGATGTTTAGTGATGACTGCAGCCTATAGGTACTTACACAAAGACCAGAGGTGGAAATGTAGATGCATTGCCACCCCTGAGAAAGGTCTCAACTAAGGAGTCGATATATTATGTCTCTGTGATAAGTTATGCTTCTTTTACGGGGCCGTGCATTACCATCTAACCGAAACACGATAGTGCTGAACACTACCATTTATCGAAAGATTGATTAGGTAATGCGTTGATACCTAAACCCTTGAGCTCTACCAACTCTACTTCTGGTAGTAGTACATGCATGAATATAAAATAATATAAGTACATATTTTTTTAATTTGTTACGAATTTTCTATCTAAAAATGTATATTTTTTATTTCACATAAAACTCATTTATTAACGTTACGTTTCTTTAGGTCACTGATATTTAAGTCTAAGAAATTTCAACTCAATCGGCCTTTACTTACTTACTTTCGGAGCAAATGGCTGTGACAGACGGACTGATAGACAGACAGTGACGAAAGAGTGATCTTATAGGGTTCCGCTTAGACCCGGGACCTTAAAGGCAAGATTCACAGACCGCACTACGACTTTACTTTCGAGCAAAGTATGCTTCGAACTGTCAAAACCCATACATTTCTGACAGTTCTAAGCATACTTTGCTCAAAGTAAAGTCGTAGTGCGGTCTGTGAATCTCACCATCAGTGTAGCCAACTTTGACTACGGCAATGTCGCATTTACACGATAAATTGATAAACTGATGATGTTTACACTGTTTGATTTAACCCTGTCCGACCGGGTCATTAATACCCCAAACTATCACCAATACACCTACACACATACCTAATTCTCGCTCTGTTTAACACTTGCTTGAAGTTTAACCGGTTACCGCCGCCGGCTAACGGCATAACTTAGACAATAACCGGCAAGATTAGACGGCCTCTCCGGCCCCAGGGACCGGCAAGGTGAGTGCAGGGTTACACTGCAAACAATGTATTACGCTAGATGGAATTGAATATTAAGATTGGTGAGGGTTGTTTCATCATAGTTCTGAGCACCAGTATAATGTGTTTCGTGATTAACGTTACCTTGCGTCTGTTTAAATTTGTTGTTGGAAGTTGGAACTGTCATGTGAATCGAAGATTATTTCCCTATCCAGTACCTACAAGAGGTGGTATGAGAAATTTATACATTAATTAAATTGCTCACTTCTCTCTAAAATGGTCGGGGAGAGCAATGGCTGATTTATTGTAGATATTGCTTTTTTATGTAAGGAAGGTGGCTAACAAGCATGCAGCTCACATTGAGTTAAGTGATAACTGCAGCCTACAGACATCTACATACAAACCAGAGGTCAAGATGCAGATACGTTTATTTTTTATCTTGTCTGACATGTATATCAATTGTTTTCACTTTTGTTTTTGACGTGCCATAAGAGGTGCCTGTCACCCTAAATGAATAAATGAGTTTCTGATTCTGATTCTGAGAAGTGTTGCTATCCCTGAGACCTAAGTTGTCATGTATCTGTGAAAGTTATTACGGGGCCATACATTACTATCTAACTGAAATACGATAGTGCTGAATCATTTAGCGGCAGATAAATTAGGTAAAGCAGTGGTGCCTACGCACTCGAGCTCATGCACTGGAACTCGATCAATAGTAGCTACTCGCTTGCATCGAATTGTTTTACTCGTGTGCTGTTTATTCTCATAATACACCCACCGACACTAAAAAACATTGAGTTTAATCCTTTATGCAGTAAATAAACGTATTTCAACGCAATGTAGAAATCGGTTCGCCGGTCGCAACCAAATTAAACAACGCCGAAGATGTGTTCGTGCACCGTGCAGGAAGCCACGCTTGTGGGTTAGCCTGCATGCAGTATTGTTTGTGTTATTTTATTTGCATTTTGAGATATACTTTTTGTATTTACGTATTAAAACCCATTGATTTTGTTTTTTTTGTTGAATATAAAAAAATCTTTAAAATTACTAATGACTTGATTTCTAATTTCAAAGATTTTTTATAAGTCATCTCATAAGTTTTTATCAAAGTCGTAAGACTTTATTTCCTTTCATGTTCCACAATTGTTTAGGTGTTATTATAGCATATATCCCAAATTTAGTAACAAAACTAAGTTACACAGTATAATTAATAATGTAACATCCACGGGAGGGTGTTAATGGGTGCTTCCATTATTTTTTCTCAGTGTTTGTATCTTGTTTGCGGCATCGTTCATCCCTAATCCGTTGCTTGCGGATTAACAACAAGGGAGGTGTTTTCTCAGACATTTTTCTAGAAACGATATCGGCTACAATGGTTGGGGACTCCATGAATTATTACTATTTGGGATTATTTATGATTATCGTTGAAAAATAGGTTTTTTTTTGCAACAATCGAAACATCGAACATGTAATCGAAACATTTTAAAGTTTTTCGTAGAAGAACAGGAAAAAAATACTTCTAATGTATTGAAATCGATTTGCAGGTAAGTTTTTAAGAAATACCTGTTGCCTTGAAGTCACGTTCAACTAATTCCAGCAGCATAGTTCACAGCGCACTGTTTGCTTAGTTGCTGGTAGGAAGCAACTTCAACGTATTCTGAAGAGCTGCTGTTCCAACATGGACTTCAGAGATTATCTAAGTGATATTGGTTTTTCCATAATCATCATCATTAATGATCATTTAAACAAAAACTTGGTAGAGCTGACAATAGTCAATAACAAAACATTATTTCTTCAGGCATTAAGTATTTTAGACATTTATCAAATATTTTAAACTATTGAAGATATGGACTGTCCTTTTTACTGTCCAAACGTATAGTCATTATCAACGCGGTAATATTTCAAGTGGCTGCAATAAAAGAAAGAGCAATTAGAGATGTTTTGTTTGTAGCGTCACAGAGCCGTCACTCGATCATTTTTCACAGCTAATCTTGGCCCGCTAATTGTTGATAACTTTTCTTGAGGCGATTGTCATCGGACGCTGTCTCGAATGTTTACTGCTTCGAAGCCCCTTTCATGGAGGAAATATTATTTTGTATTGTTCTTGATAACAAGGGTATTAATATTTTCGCGGGGTTTAATTTTTTGACGACAAAACTTGATATTTTTTGTCGATCACGCTGAGGTCTAACGCTGCTAAATTTGAAAGTGGAGGTATTGTTTTTATGTTTTTTTACGTAACTTCACGCCTGTAATCCCCGAAGGGGTAGGCAGAGGTAAATGCATGCATTCAATCATACATGCAAACACCCACGACTCGCCGGTTACGTTTTGGCCCATGTAACAGGTGGCGAACCTGTTGCCATCTCCGGGCACATTACCAAACTCCGGGGTACTGGGAAACTTCCAGAAAATGGAAAAATCCCAATAGAAGCAGAGATAAAGGATTTTAAACCGTTATCTCTGATAGTCCCCGACCCGGGAATCGAACCCAGGACCTCCAGCGTAATAGTAGTGGCCTGCTACCACTACGCTACTGAGGCAGTTTTTTTATCTTCTTATTATTGTTTGTTGTCATTGTGCACTTTTCAGATCTACGGGAAGAAAGATAGTATGGTTACTCCACTAGATAAATACGGATTGGTGGCTAAGTAATCAATTGATTATGGGAAAGCTGCCTAAAGAGCTTTAGGTGCCAAGTGCCAAGTGCCCTTTGCCTCTAAGTCTAAATTACTTTAAGATTTATTCTACCCGGCCTCAGCTGCCACTAAGATATGAAAATTGATTTCTTATTGTTCTTGGACCATATAGGAACCGTCTGCTGCTTCAGGGATTATATCAAAGACATATAAAAATTGGTATCTGCTTTGATACTCCCAGAATGTCAAATCTTTTGGGGACATCTTTGGGGAAAGCGTTTGACCAAAAAAGGACACACGACAGTGCTGAATACCAAAATCATTTATACGAGTATCTGTCTCTCGTAAAAATCTTATAGATATTTTAATAATTTTCGTATTAATTCATCATCAAAGGGATATCACACCATGAATAACTCTCTTATAATGAAGAATGAAAAGTAAACGATTTCCAGATACGTGACAACGAATTGAATCCCGTGATATCTCCTTAAAATTCTCCCCGGGATCGCGGGATGCGGGACAGGTAGCAATTGAATTCCGTCAAAGTGTGTTTATCCCTCTTTATGATGCTGATATGTTTATCTTACGAGGAGCCGAGTGTGTTCAATATTATTTAACTTTTTATGTGTTTGAATAGGTTTTTATTAAATTTTGATTCGGGTATCCGTGTTTGTTATATCTGCTTCTTTCTAAGAGACAAACCGAGTTTATATTTATGGTTTATGAATATACCGGCCTATAAAGGCTTAAACAAAAAGAAAATATGGCCTTGCTACTGTTAAGTACTGTATTACTGGTGGTAGAGCTCCAGTGATGGAGCTAGCGGGCGTGGGCACCACCGCATTACCTAATATACTTGCCGCTAAATGGTAGTGTTCAGCACTATCGTGTTCCGGTCAGGTGGTAATGTACGGCCCTTTAAGTTCCGGCACAGAGGCATAGCACCTTAGGCCTCAGGAGTGGTAACGCATCTGCCTTTTGACCTTGGTCTTTGTGTGGGTGTCTATAGGCTGCAGTCATCACTTAACATCAATGTGAACTGCATGCTTGTTCGCCACATCCATTGCATTAAAAAAAAAGATGTTTTTCCTCTGTGCCAGAACCTACGGGGCCAAACGTCTGACCTTAACTCGATAACACTGACGACTGAACGACGACACTTTAGGAAATGTGAACAAGATTTTTTCTTTTCTTACACCTCAAGAACAAAATAAATCTAAACTAATATTATAAAGAGGTAATATTTTTTGTTTGTTTGTAATGAATAGGCTCAATAACTACTGTACCGATTTTAAAAATTCTTTCACTATTCGAAAGCTACATTATCCACGAGTAACATAGGCTATATCTTATTTTGGAAAAAATAGGTTACCGTAAGATATTTGGGTTTTTCAGACACAAGGTGTAAAAAATCAAACAGAATAGTTACTTATTTTGCGTACGCTGCCTAAACTATAAAAGATATCGAGGAAGACTTTAGGCTATATCTATGTATAATCATCACGCTAAGATGAATAGGAGAGGGTAGGCAACATTGCACCGTGCGAAGCCGGGGCGGCCCGCTAGTAAGATAATAAAGATGAAAACTCATTAGCTACATAGTTCTATAGTAGCTATGCAGATATGCTTAATGTGAAAAGCCAAATAAGCGGAACGCATCTCAGCATTATGCTGTAGCCGAGACTACAGCGCTGATATTCTGATAGGCCCGACAAAGGTATGATTACGAACCCCAAGAATGGTGCTAATAAAAAAAAGCCACAAACAAAATAACGACTACAGAATAGAAAATTATCTAGTCTTATGAATAGATAAACAATGTAATGTAGTTAAATAATATAAAAGAAATAAAAAAAGAATATCTAGGTAGGTATATAAATAAAAATGAATCGCTAAATATGTTGCCAAGCGCAAAACTCGAGATCGGCTGGACTGATTTCGTTAATCGATGTGGTGTTGACGACATCAAGTCATGTGCTCACAATAGTCTAAACTACTCTAAACGTTCTAGTACCGAAGACTGTTACGTGTTGTGATTTTGACGTATTGTCATGACAAAATAATCGCTTTGTCAGTTTTGCTTGTAAGGTCAACCGAAGAGTGACGATCCAATCATTCCAATAGGGCGTAAGTAAATACATCAAATCGAGATGGGCAGTTACGCCCCAGATAAAACTAGTGCCACCCTGCATATCAAGCACGGTGATTATGACATAGCCTATGCAATAGGGCTTATATCTTTAGGGAGAAGCTTTTTGAGACTTTAGTTTATCAGTGAACGTTTCTCGGCTGCTATGGTGTTCAGTTGCTTTGTGTAATTCAATGCAAAGCTAGTAGTAATTATTGGTTACTGGTAATGTATATTAGTTTAAATGAAACGTTGTATTTAAAAATTCCATAAGACCAACGAAAAAAGTCCGTCAGTCACAACCGTGTGCCGGTCAACGTAGCATTTCGCAACAAAAATAGATTGTATTCTGAATTGTTAAAATTACCCCATAAATACACGTAAACGGTACGAAGCGACGCGACGAGATGCGTCGCCGACGATAAATCCGTACGAATAACTTTCACGCCCGAAAATATCAAATGTAAAATGTAAATTTAACTACCTAATACGGGCTTAAGCCTCACAAAACTACGCTTAAAGCGCTGTTTATTTGAAATTTGAGTGGTGTTTTTATGTTTGTGTCGCAGCAAAGAGAAATAAAAACGTCTGCCTCTAGGAGTGGTGGCGCGTAGTTATGAATTGCCTATGAGCTCTCCAATGCGTCGGTGATTACGCGCGTTGAAACAGAAGCGACAGTTTACTCAGTTTTATGCCAATAACCTCTGAGAGTCACCGTGTTTTTTTGGTAACATTATAGTATTTTTTAACTACATTCCATTGAGAGACGCATTATGTTTCTGTCATTGCAAAAATAAATAAATATATTGCCTGTAGGAGTGGTGGCGCGTAGTCATTGCTTCTGAGCTCTCCAATGCGTTGATGATTAAGGGCGTTGAAACAGAAGCGATAATTTAGTCAGATTTGTGCCTATTCGTTCTGCGATTTACGTTGAATTATAAAAATATTAAGCAGTTGTGTAATTTCTAATAAATTAAAATAAACGTGTATTCTACATTACATTTCATTCATTGATCTTGTCTAAGTATATTTAAAATCTGAATTCGGTGTACAAGAGGCATAGGAGGTATGTGTGGACCGAGATATTTTGCTCTCTACCGTCTCTATTTATCCTATAAGAGACTTGGCGTGTACATAAATTTATTTTAGATTTACAATGTTATGGTCCTTTTTCATATTATTTATTTTGAACCCAGAAAGATGTACTAAATGGTTATGAATCGATCGAAATAAAAACGTTGAATTTAAATAATAAGGTATTCGATAACTGGTATAGCACCTTAAGTTAGAGTTTGTGTCTCTGACTTCAGAAAGCTCAAGAAAAATCATAATTTATTTTTACAAACCAAACATTAAAATTAAAAAATCTTTTTTATCAATGTTAAGCTTGTACTGCGTTTTCCGTTTGAATGTCTCATCTATCTTAACTAATCTATGCGAAGTGTCTCTTAGGTGGCGGTGCATCGCAGGCAGTTTGCTTGATATAATGCACGTCGCAGCCCGTTATTGCTCCAACCTACTTATTTATAATTGTTACTACCACTGCCACCTTACACAGATCCCCGCCACTCCCCGCGCCCACTAAATTCAAGAACTTTGAGAGTGTTTGGTAGAAATCTCGAAGCTCAAGCTACGCTGGCGGTGTTATGGCCAAGGGTAAGCTTTCAAGAGAAGCCAGTTAGGTCGGCACGGGCAATTTAGTTTTCTTTCATAGCTCCAGTTAGAGCGACCTTTATTGCATTTACCACGGCACTGTGGACGTTTGGATGAATCATTGTAATGAACTTGTGTTTGCTTGTTACCATATATCTCTTGAAGTGCGCTTAAAATTTCTTTTGATAATAAAGTCGTCGCTAAATCTCGCTCCTTTTGTTTTATTTTAACGTCCAATGGAGGTTTTATGTTCCTATTAATAATGGATATGAATGGGTTTATGTTTTCACAGATATTATGTTCTGTTGGATTTTTGATTCAGTTGGCAACAGGCGCCAGGTTTTTGCTCAGTGATGCGAAGCGATTTTTATACAGGTTTTATTTGTTGTAGGTGTATGATTGTGTTACATTGAATAAGATTTACGCTTTATAAGTAAACTAACTTTTTTCCTTACATTTACATTCCATTATGTGGGATGTATTCACAAAAATCTTTCTCGTCTATATGTTAAAAATAGTCCCAAATAGTGACAAATTCCAGCCTAGTTCAGGCTGGGTGTTGATATGTAAGCCACCAGTTAGCTTAGACGAGAAGGTTAGTGTTTAAATATAGGTACATAGGGAAAGTAACTTCGCGGCTGTAATCCCTGAAGTAGTAAACGCATGCATTCAAGCATACATACAAACCACCACCATTAGCCGTTTACGTTTTGGCCAATGTTACAGGTGGCAAGCCTATTGACATCTCCGGGCACATTAACAAACTCCGAGGTACTGGAAAACTTCCAGAAAATTGAAAAGTCTCAATAGAAACCGAAATAATAGATCCATGAAGGATTTTACACCGCTGTCTCTGATAGCACCCGGGAATTGAACCCAGAGTAGTAGTATTGACCTGCTACCTCCAGGCTATTAGCCTCAGTATTTATTTAACTGCCACTTAAATATGAACATAGGAAATTCCTTAAACGTTCGAAACCCTGTTGATGCGAGTCCATTTCACACTCTGCCAGTTTTATACTTACTCAAAGATCTTTTTTGTAAATACCTACTTATGAAAATAAAACAAAAATGTCTCATAAAATTATCATAAAGTAATCAGATATTCCGATGTTACTTCCCTCTCAATACCTAAAATTAAACCTTACACGAATGGCACCGATGCTACATAAATCAGCTCACTTACATGTTAGCCAAATTCCGGAGCCAAGACAATTGGACGTCACCTCGCGAATAGGAAGTGCATATGCTTGATACTTACGTTGAATAACGGGGGTACCGCGATGCGCTTTGTTTTACAGTATACAGGGTGATGTGCGCGATTCAAAATCATTTTTCGGGGTAAATATTTTTATTCTATTCAAATAACAAATTTTGTAAGTAAAATGACAGAGGGGCCATTCAATTATAAAATGGTTTGCAATATCAGGGCAGTTGGCTATCTGCCAAATGATAGTGTTTAGAACTACTTACTAACACGATTTTCTTCCTTTCTTTAGATCAGGTAATGGGGAGGCCTATGTCTCAAAACTCCACAACACGAGCTCGAGGGCGAAGAATAAAAGCTATTTTGAATTTTGGCTGGCACTTGAACAAATGAGTGCTGATTGTTTAATTTACAAAGGAAGAGGTTCGGCTGTGTGTCGGTCGACCAAAAATGTCCACTATTGTGAAAAAACCTTCCCCAAAGATGCTCACAACGGTGTATGCATCATTAGGGGAGAATATGCCATAATAGTCTCGCCTGACATACAGATTGGCAATTTTCGTTACGGCTCGACGCCAGGTAATATATAAATATATACATATACCTATTGAATATTTACCTATTGAAATTATATGGTGTATGTATTTGGCAGGATTCAAACATTTGTGTTTACAGACACATCTAATCCTCCTGAAGCCTTGGATGGTTTGTCTCTGTACTGTAAGTTATAATGCGTTTAATCACGTGAAAAAACTGTAGCTTTAAAGCAATATGTACGAGTATTATAGGGATTTACATTATACAGTACCGAAAACAGCCTGTATAGTGTAACCTTCATGTAACAGAATGACAGATAGCGATGCTCAATGGGGCGTCTATATGTTGTAGTGCAGTAAGCACTCACGTTCTAGAACAAAATTGTAAAATTTATTTCATTTTGAAGAGATTCGGCTGTTAGTATGTTCACCGACATTTCCGCCGATTAAAAATAAATGTTTGAAAGAGCATACAGAGGTGGTTTCATTGTCACCACGTTGCGGTCTGATGGAAGTATCTTAAAGTATTCAAGGGAAACCCAAAAAAAAAAGGATTTTATAGTGTGTATGTTTATATCTTGACCGTAATCATTTCATGCTACTGAACTGACGATTCATAAGAGCTATTTTCAATTTTAATAAAATAATGGTAGCGGAACAGCCTGTATAGTGTCTTCCTGTAACAGAATGGCAGATAGCGATGCTCAGTGGGCCGTCTCTATGTAAGTGTTGTAGTGCAGTGGGGGCTTACATTTTCTGAAACAATGTTGTAAACCTTATTAGATTTTTGAGGTTATATTTTTACTAAGTCACAATTATTGAAGCACGCATTGCCCCGCAGCTGGTGTAGATCATAAGCAATCTACTCGGTTAAGCATTACGGGCGCGTTTCCGTGCTTCGGAGGGCACGTTAAGCCGTCGGCCCCGGTTGCTATCGATAGATAGCAGTCGTTAAACCTTGTCGGAGGCCTTGTGGGTGGTTTAAAAACATCCGACAGCAGGTTGGCCACTAACCCGTATCTCCACCAATCCGCATTGGAGCAGCGTGGTGGAGTAAGCTCCAGGCCTCCCCCCAAAAAGGTAAGAGACTCGTGCCCAGCAGTGGGACGTAAAATGGGTTGCCATTACATTATTTACAAAATACACTACAGACCTGAAGCTATCTTTTACCTGACGGACGTACAAATTATCATATTTATATTATGAAATGTAACTTCACGCTTGTATCGTCTGAGGCAGAGATAAATGCATTTATTTCCTTATTTTCCTATGCTTAAATAAGCATTTATGCAAATGCATTCACCAGTTAAATTTAGTCCCATATAATAGGTAGCGAGCCTATTTACAAAGCACATTGGCAAACTTCGAAAGTGGTTTTGTAATTGCCGAAAACTATTAATAATAACAATTAATAAGAATTCATTTTATGAAATGAAAGCGGTGAAAACAAGCATGCAGTTCACATTGATGTTAGGTGATGACTGCAGCCTATGGACACCCACACAAAGACCAGAGATGCGTTACCACTTCTGAGGGCTAAGGTGTTATGCCTGTGTGCCGGAAATTACAGGGCCATTAAGTACATTACCAAACACGTTTTTTAGTGGCAGGTATAATAAGTAATGCGGTGGTGCCACCATCACTGCAGTTCTACAAATAGTAAATTATTATAATTATAACACCTATCTGCAATCAAAACGAACTCACTTCGTCCAATGACTTGAGCAGTTTCTTGTTAGATCAGTCAGTCACTCAGATTGATACAATACAGTTTAATTTTAAGATATACACGGTCTGTACTGTAGTTTCCTTGCCCAGACCCCATTTATATACAAATCAACGTACCTTAACAAAATTATCAAAACGCAACAACCGAAAACGTCTTTGTTCTGTTACGATTAATTTTATTGCCGTGGCTAATTCTATCAAAGAGCTGCGCTGTCTTAATAGCGCACAACAAAATAAGACCCTTAAAAACTAATGTTGAGCCTTAAGTCCGCCACAAATACCTCTTTGTGACTCCCAGCGATACCACCGCCGATGTCGCCTGAAACCTGGCTATACTCGATTTTCTTACTTATCTATCCAATTTGTCAAAAATCGACTTTAAACTGAAGTTCTCAAAGTTGAATTTCAAATGAAACCCGCAGCCACTTAAGGCGAAGTAAGACGGAAAACAGATTAAAAAGTTGGAGTCGGTCGCGCGATGTCATTGTAAGTAGAAAATGAGTAAAATAAGGCAATACATTTTAATTAGGAGGAAGGGGCCTCCCTTTATGCCTTACGCGATAACTCGCTCGTCCTCTATTAATTGAATTTCATGTTTAATTAACTCGAGCCGAGTCTCAGATAATCCGGTGATCTCGATTGTTGGCGTCGATTTATCTTGAATTTTGCCGAGTTTTTGGGTATTTGTGCGCTTTGATCGCATTTTGTTTTTGGGAATTGGTTTCTTTGTGAAACCCTATCGAAGTTGTTATTAATATCTATAAGAGCAGGGTTCATTTTAATTAGCGCATCAGCTCTAGCAGGCGATCTCTCTAGATCGATCCCGACAACATTTGTTCCAGGTCTTTTACCAAATCTTGATGAATCACATAAAAAAACATACAAAAAATGTATACAAGAGTTTAAAAGAGCATTGCCGCCGCTGCGTCACCTTACAACCCCGCTGTCCGCTGCCCGTAGCGATATTTTGCTCAGGCAAGATGCGTAGCATAGCATACCTATATCGTAAGTACGTCCCATACCCAGGCCAACTCAATCTGAAAGCAATAAAGATATCGGTTAAATTTTAACTACGGTACGGATTAGTTTAATCGCAACGTCAATATTCTTGATTGTATGTTTTAAGTTTGTAAATTGACATGTATATAGGGGGAAGTCCCGTCACGACAGATGGCACCTACTGCCGGACAACTGTACTATTACAGAAAGTATAAACCTGATCGATTCAAAGTACAAGTAAAAGGGGCGCGGGCGGCACATAGTACTAAGGAGATAGGGAAAAAAAGATAAAAACGTGAACTCTTAATCAAGTAAAGTAGACCATTAACTGATACATCTAACCCAAACACAACAATTTGCGTAGTTTGCTTAGAAGACACTGATGAAGACTGGACTCAGTGCTCATCCTGTCTTGGGTGGACCACATGAAGCATATGTAGACGTTCCAGAGACTGGAAATGGCTACATATGTGATCGATGCAAACTATTTTGAAATATCCGGTACTAAATGTATGGTACAAACATTTGTCCGGTACTAGGTGCCACTTTTTAATATTTAATTTTTTATTATCAAGGTTTGATTATTAATTTTAACTATTTTTACGCAGAGGTTATGTTTTTTTTTAATTTTATTTGATTTCTAGTTTTGTTATCTACTGTAAATCATTAAAAAATTAAACTATATTTAAAATATATTTTGTTTTATTTATAAAAAACCTTAGGTGTCCGTCACTAGGGGACTTCCCCCTATATTGTTATTCGCTTTAATTTATTTTGTTTGTTTGAGACGTTTCATCAGCGGTGCTTGTCATCTATATATATAAAAATCAATTGCTGTTCGTTAGTCTCGCTAAAACTTGGGAACAGCTTTACCGATTTGGCTAATTTTAGTTTTGAATGATTTTCGGAAGTCCAGGGAAGGTTCAAAAGGTAAGAAAATATTAAGAAATTGAAGGGGAATAGTAAAAAACACAATTTCATTTTTCCATACAAATGGTCCGTATCTATCAAACCTTTGACACATTATTTCATTCTGAGGCTATACGAAGTGTGCCGGGTCAGCTAGTGCTAAATAAATAAATAAACTTCTGATTCTGATTCTAATATAACCCACTAAGCAGACAATCAAAGTCGCGGTGCTCATAGAACTGAATCAAAAACGAAAATTTTAAACTGTATTCTATCACACAAAAGTGGCAGAAAAGAATTTGAATCTTGGCTATAACTAATATTTATAATCTCGACTAACTAAAAAAAAACACTTTCTTATCTCAGTAAATCGAGTCCACGTAGAAAGACAGCAAATCCAAATCGAATTAAATTTAAAACAAAATACGAAACCGTAACAGCGTCGGACAACGAAAAGAAAATTTTGGGGAATAACTCACAAATGTAGAGTAATATCAGTGTTAAGTTAAATGTGGTGAAATAATCCATTTGTAAGTGGTCGGGGGAGGGGGAATGGGGAGGGGGAGACGATCGCTCAAAAGATTAAAAACTTGGGGCACCTTGAAACACGAGATCTGGAGATCGGCAATCCAAACTTAAGAGATTTAGAAAAAGCTGTTTTATAGATTAACTAGTTCGGCGCGACAGTTGAACTGAATTCAAACTGCGTTAACTTAGTAATAAAGACTCTATATGATTTTTATGACAAAGTGGCTTATAATCTTAGCTTTCACATTGATTTACCCAAGAAACCTATAACGTTTAAAACACACATTTGACAATTTTCACTCTGATTATGATCACATGATAATGAACATCTACATGATATAAAAACATTTTTTAGGGTTCCGTAGTAAAAAAAGAACCCTTATAGTTTTGCCCCATCCATTTGTCTGTCTGTCTGTCAACAAACAACTCAATAGAAAAAATATATTTTTTGCATTGTAATAACCTCTTGTTGAGGAGAATTCTGCCCCTAGTGGAGTCAGTCAACCGAACAGTGGCAGTGAAACGATTCCAAAAAATCCTCCTGCTAAGCGTGGTGGCCGCTGCCTTTTTTCAGATTATGGCATATTTTTTTTAATCTATTTTTTTTAAATGAAAGTGGTATACAACCTTGCAGTTCACATTGATGTTAAGTGATGATAGCAGCCTATAGACATTAACACAAAGACCAAGGTCAAAATGCAGATGCGTTACCACTTCTGAGGCCTAAGTTGTTATGCTTCTGTATTCGAAATAACAGGGCCGTACATAACCACTCGACCAAAATACATTAGTGCCAACACTACCATTTAGCGGCAAGTAGATTAGGTAAAGCGGTGGTGCCTACGCCCGTGAGCTTCATCAGTGGAGCTCTAACACCAGTAAATTCTTCACTCAATGTATCTCAAAATTAAGTTCTACCGTTTTTTTAACAGTAAACAGCATAAAACGGTGAACGGTCACCATTGACGTGACACTATAAAACCAGCACGTATTTACTACAAAGTGGTAGGCAATAACAATCGCCCCCTGTTCAACTTACGTAAACTTCAGCCTGTTTATTTACATTTCGCCTCACTATAAGATAATTGGTGATAGAATTAACGTCGGTGCCAGTCCTCTAAACAACTTCGTTGTGATATTTTACGATCGGAGGAAGCAATTAAAGACACAGTAAAAAATTAATTCGTTTGGTTGTAAATCAGCGAGCAATCTCCCGCCGTAATACGTCAAAAGCGAAATGTTGCAGGCCTTTGTGAATGTACTTTTTGAAAAAAGGTGACGGGTGAACGTGATTTGAAGTAGGAGTTCTGTAGGTTTTTAATTTGACACAGATACATTATTTTTTTCCAATGGGAAAAGGAGAGGACCAA
Organism: Macrosoma leucophasiata; assembly: GCA_036365455.1. Lineage (NCBI taxonomy): Eukaryota > Metazoa > Arthropoda > Insecta > Lepidoptera > Hedylidae > Macrosoma > Macrosoma leucophasiata. The sequence continues at coordinate 22,726,676 of JAWQUS010000027.1, read as the reverse complement.
GAAGAAGAAGGAGACCTGACCCGAGGGGACCCGACCCGAGGAGACCCGACCCGAGGAGACCCGACCTGAGGAGACTCGACCCGAGGAGACCCGACTCGAGGAGACCCGACCCAAGGAGACCCGACCCGAAGAGACCCGACCCCTAATAATGATTTAGGGTCGGGTCTCCTCACTATTATGCGCCAGGATATTATATCCTGGGTTGGCGGCTTTGGCAATTGGGCTAACTATAAGTCTCTCTCAATTTTGGGCCACCAGGTCAATGGCGGGCGGCCTCTGCCTTTTTACTGTTCTGGCAGATTGAGTGCTATTTTTACGACATAGTTTTCGTTTCTCCTCTTAACATGTCCATACCATCTGAGGGGGTAAACTCAATTTTTTCTTTTATTTCTAAACAGATAATACATGAACTTGATATTACTTTTTTGATATTACATTTACGAAATGAATGAAATAAATATTTATTTTCTTACCACAATACACATAACAAATTCATTATTTTTAGACTGTTCAACAAACAAATGATACACTGCAGAGTATATTGTGGAAGACTGGTGCCTAAGCTAGGCTTTATGGGCCTGTGTTTCGGGTCACCAGGTCTCCACCCTTTACCACGTAAATGAAATGTATGCTTGCTGTGCAATATTTAATTTTGAAATTGTGCGATGATTTTTTGTAAGTGCCTACATATTTTTACAGACCAATAGTTTTCGAAGGAGTATAGTAACTAACATTGTGACCCTAAAATTTTATATATATAGGGATTAGAATGCAATAATATGAAAGGCTGTCTAATCTACCTACGCAGTCCTAAAAAAAGAAACCATAAAGTGACTTCCGACTTCGAAGCTATTCGAAATTCAAATGACCCGATTGTATTGTTTGTTTAGATGACATGTGACGTCCTTAAAGACTATTTGAAAGGGCAGATATGAGAAGGTATCTGCTTATTTTACTGTAACAGTTTTAGTGGTTATTAAATTTGGGATTTGGCTGTTGTGTAATTCGTGTGTGGCATAGTTTTTTCAAGGAGTAGTCCGATGGCACGGTATGGCATGCCGTCTTATTACTATATTTTGAAGGGAATCTACACTAAGATTCGGTTGCACCATTTTTTTTATGTAATGGAAGTGGCAAACAAGCATGCAGTTCACATTGATGTAAAGAGATAACTGCAGCCTATAGACACCGACACAATGAACAGAGGTCAAAATGCAGGTGCGTTACCACTCCTGAGGCCTAAGATGTTATACCTCTGTGCCGGAAATTACAGGGCCGTAATTTCCGGCACGGAGGCACAATGTTTGCTAATGTTAAAGTTTTTGTATAAACTTCACTGTCACTCGTACTACGCTGGGGTCCTGGGTTCGATTCCCGGGTCGGGGGATATTAGAGATAACGGTGTAAAATCCTTTATCTCTGGTTCTATTGGGCTTTTTCCATTTTCTGGAAGTTTCCCAGTACCGCGGTTACATGGACCAAAACGTAACCGGCGAATCGTTCACATTGATATTAAGTGATGACTGCAGCATAGGCTGTCTATAGAGACACCCTCACAAAGACCAAGGCAAAACGCAGATGCGTTACCACTCCTGAGGCCTAAGGTGTTATGCCAATGTGTCGGAAATTACAGGGCTGTACATGATTACCTGACCGGAACACGATAGTGCTGAACACTACCATTAAGCAGCAAGTATATTAGGTAATGCGGTGGTGCCTACGCCCGCGAGCTCCGTTACTGGAGTTCTACCACCAGTAGTAAATAAAAATCAATAAAATTATTAAATTGTTAAACTCCTCTTTTTTTAAAAATTGGGTAGGTAGTAGGTAGTTTAATTATCCTTTTCCTGAATATTCAATCAGTTATCTATACTTATAATAAAACTGTAGAAGTGTTAATTCTGTACATTTAAAATATTGAAAAAATAAACATCAGGGGATGTTACTAGATCGATACCGAACACAAATATGTGATTAGATTTTTTTTTTGTCGGTCTGTCTGTCTGTCTGTCTGTTTGTTCAAGCATCACACAAAATCTACCGGTTCGATTACAATGAAACTTGGTATGATTATACTTTAACCTTTGGCGCACAACACTGGGTACTTTTTATCCCGAAAAAATGTCTGTGTGTTTGTGCACCCTAATTTCAGAAACACCTTATTCGATTTGCTGTTTCATATGAATCGGTTCAGAAATAAAAAAGTTATGTCAATTTAAAGAATCATATCTAATATTTTAAAGCTATTCTGTATCTTAGTTCTATCTTTTAGGGGATTTCGTACCTACCTAAAAGGTAAAAACGGACCCTACGGATTACTAATCCTCCGCTATCTGTCTGTCTGTCTGTCCGTCCGTCCGTCCGTCTGTCTGTCACCAGGCTGTATCTCATAAATAGTGATAGCTAGAAAGCTAAAATTTTCATAAATTATGTATTTCTGTTACCGAAATAAAAACAAAATTAATTACAAAAAAATAAGAAAATGAAAATGTTAAGGGGTCCAAGGGGGCATACAATACACGTGTTTTTTTTCGTATATTTTTTGCTCGATAATAACGGTACCAAGTAAAACCATAAATTTTCACAGAATTTTTAGATCTTATGTTGTTACCTTCCATAATAATTAATCTATACAAATAAATTAAATTGGAGTGTCTGTTTGTAATATTAAAATAACCGCTTTTTACTAAATGCATATGTATGTATACACGGTACATATACCAAAACATTTTTTAAGATTTTTGTCTGTCTGTCCGTCTGTTTAGTGGGGCTAATCTTGGGAACGGCTGGACCGATTTTGACGGGACTTTTATCTCGATACATACATACATACGTACATACAAATAAGTAGAATTGGAGTGTATCCGACTTTGACGGGACTTCCACGGGTAGGTAGCTGATGTAATAAGGAGTAACTTAGGCTACTTTTATACTAGCTGCGCCCACGACTTCGTCCGGGTAGATACTGAACAATCATATTTTTTCTCACGTGGACGAAGTCGCGGGCACAGCTAGTATATAATAATATAATAGGATAATCAGTAGGATACCACCGAATACCACAGTTCTCAAACGTTCAAATAATACAAACTCATTCAAGACTCCCAAGACTACAAAGGCAGATACAGTTCGGTAACAGCCGTGGGCTACAAACATCTAAGATACGTCGCGGGTCGGAATGACCCAACAACTGTTCCAATAGTGTTGCGATTTGATCGCGGTGATTTATGCGCGCCATGCGATCCGGTGACGATACCGCATGGAACAATTGGGATTGGGAATGCTATGGAGTTGTTTATTAGCTAATTACATAATATTTTTACTGGTGGTAGAGCTCCAGTGATGGAGCTCGCAGGCGTAGGCACCACTGCATTACCTGATATACTTGCCGCTAAATGGTAGTGTTCAGCACTATCGTGTTCCGGTCAGGTGGTAATGTACGGCCCTGTAATTTCCGGCACAGAAGCATAACATTTTAGGCCTCAGGAGTGGTAACGCATCTGCATTTTGACCTTAGTCTTTGTGTGGGTGTCGATAGGCTGCAGTCATCACTTAACATCAATGTGAACTGCATGCTTGTTTACCACTTCCATTACATAAAAAAAATCTATTTAGAGCTTTTTTTAGATGGGTCACATTTTTATTATGTTAATACATTTTTTTAAATAATTTTTTTGCGGTACACACATTCTAAACCGGATCGTTATGTGACACTATTTTCGGTAAAAAATGCAAAAATGCTCATGGTATACCACTCTGATGACTAGACCGAAAGTTGCAGCACCCCTAATCGCATATGTCTTTCTGCAACGCCGCAAGCCGAAATTCGGACCCCCAGGCGACGTAAGTTCAGCACTATTAGGTACGCCTGCAATGCTATTTGAATTACTGACACACAATGTAGAAATTACGCTGTATAGCTTCCGGCCTAATTTCGGTCAGGCATACGACCGAAGTTCGGTTCGATTGCTGAATTCATACACTATGCCGACACACACCACACTGAACTGAAGTTCTGCCGCGTAAGTTCGGCACTTATAGTGTGTCATATCAGCCAAATACGTCGAAACGTAAAATCAGCCGCTGAGCTTCCGTCGCGCAGCTTCGGCATAGTGTGTTTACATTTAGACTGTTGCGTTAAGTTTATTTAGACTGAGATCGTCCTCTGCGCTCGCCAACTGCCCGTTGAAGTTTCTTACCTACCATATATTACTTATTGGAGGTAAACACAGTATCCAAACGTATATAAGTCTCTTTACGGTTATTACTAAATAATACAAAATTAGTACGAGTACTTCTAATACTGCCAAAAAATAAAATATAATTCCTACTTAACATTAACGGTTAATTATAAAACTTATAGCTCTATTTCTTTGAACGCATACTTAAACTCAAAAATTCATTTAATCACGGGGAAATAATGCAATTTGCTTGTAATAGGTCAAATTACAAATATAAAATTAAAGCGAATAACAACTGATACGTTAATTAATGTGTCAAAGTAAACAAAATAAAATACTTAATAATAAAAATAGGTATCAACAAAATGTTCCATACTGTCTTTTACAAACGGCAAGATAAGACTAAACAAATAAAATCCATATCTAATAAAATGATTGTACCAAAAAAAGAAAAAAAGGAGCACAAAGGACGGAAGGGCCACTCCATAACCCTGTGTCCGAGCGTAGTCCACCAAGAAAGTGTCCTCAGGGACCAATAGTGCCCGCGGCGAGAGCGAACACTTTATCAGTCATCCGATCCGATAGTGACCACACTCAAAATCGTTATAAATCGGGTCCATTCGACCCTAATTAACCGTTAACCAAGTTTTATTGCAGGGTTAAGTTTGAAATGTCCAGTACACTAATGTGTATCAACAATTTATTGTCTGCTATCATGTTTCAAGCAATTATGTTCGGTTGTGTAACATGAAACAATTTTGGCAACCGTACTCGTTTTTGGATTTCTCATTAGTTTCTGTCAGAGATTGGGTTCATTAATTTTGACTAAAATACTCGTAGTTAGATAACTAGACCCGCCTAGTGGATGAACTCTAAGGGCATATTTCACCGTTTGCTCTGAGAAATGAGTTTAATAAAACGCGTTTTAGCATAAAATTTGCATCCAATTTCAACCTTATCACGAACACTTTTCGTCGGTGACATTCAAATAGTGTTGTTATTGAACTTGTTTAAGAACGTAAAACGCATTTATTACGACGGTGAAATCAGCAATTAGTAAGGTTTCATACCATTCAGAAACAGGAAAAAGGCGTTGGAATGTGGTGGTACGGATAGAGTAACGCATGGTCAAAGTGCAAAGTATTACGAAATATTATTAGTACGAAAAAAATATTTGAATTATTATTAATTGTATTTCCTAAAAAATATTTTTTAATGTGATAAAAGTGGCAAACGACGACAAAACGACTGCAGCTTATAGACACTTACACAATGACCAGAGGGCAAAATGCAGATGCGTTGCCACTCCTGAGGCTTAAAGTGTAATGCTTCTGTGTCGGAAATTATCAGGGCCGTACATTACCACCGGAACACGATAGTGCTGAACACTACCATTTAGCGGCAAGTACCTACTGGAACTCTACCACCAGTAAAATTCTATCTTCTAAAATTTCTAAAAGGCCTTTAATATTTATTTATTACAATTTCATTATTACAGAAGCAGATGGTGATCAATTAACAATGATAAGTAGATAATTTTAAAACAAAGCAAATCCTTAAGAATCCGACTGAAATTCGAAAACAAAATCTGTAGGTAGAAAATATATACCTAAATAGATGCATTATATTGGTTTCCTAAGAACAATACTACTTTCACCCAGCAACCTTTTATATTAATATCAGTAACCATTATTTCAAGGGCTAAAGGACAATATTGAAACATTAGTGGAGGCCATTGAAGCGTGAAGAGGAAATTCATGCAAATGGACGTATTTACACAACGAAGTCGGTGCCGTTAAAAAGGAACGTTTTAATAAGAAAAAATGTAACGTTCGCTAGGTATTTTCCTCTTAATTTAATCAAATCATGGACTCCCGTGTACTTTTCTGTCTCATTTAATTTTAATTTTGCGCGATCGCTGTATGAAGGGCGTTCACTAAGAAGAGATTTAAAAATGCTATGCCGTGGCATGGTTGGGTTTTATTTGAAGTTAGGTAAGACGTGTTGGAGTTAGGGTTGCCACCATTTTTTTTGAAGAAAATAGTACTAGTAATCAAAAAAAAAGTACTTTTGGGTAATTCTGGAAAAATAATAGTACACATCTATTTTCAATCATTATTTATTTTTCCATTAGTATTTATTATTACTTTTCGCTTGGGCCATCAAGGTTCCATTATTTTTATAATAATCATAGGCATCTGAACAATTTAGGTCTAAATTAAAGTATATTAACAACTCATTCTTGATTGAATTGATAGATACTCTATTCCTTTCTTCTCTCCATTTCTCATTCATGACGGAAAAAATCTTTCTGTAAAAGCGAAAGTTGCAGGAATGGAGAGAAGAAAGGAAATTATTTTAAATTTATTTGTTAAACTTTCATCTGAACCTTTGAAAAATATTTGCGATTTTTCAGCAATATTTTTAGATTGAAACACTTGTTCGTTGCTTAATTTTGAAATAATATTATTTACCATAATTATATTTGAATACAGATCATTGACTACATGACTATTTAATTTATTAACTAAATTTAAAGAATCCAATATGTTCTTGTGTATCGATCTCGTATGAGTTGTTTAAATTCAATGTTCATGTTTAAATTTAGAAATTGACACTGATTAAACCAATTATTAAAAAAAAAGCGCAACAAATGAATTAGCGATAAAAATATAGTATTTTTCGTCCTATATTGTTTTTCTATAACATATAGTACAATTGACGGAAATATAGTACGATACTATATAATATAGTACGGGTGGCAACCCTAGTTGGAGTACTTTTTTATGTAATGATAGTGGCAAACAAGCTTGCAGTTCACATTGATGTTAAGTGATGACTGCAGCCTATAGACACCCACACAAAGACCAAAGGTCAAAATGCAGATGCGTTACCACTCCTGAGACTTAAGGAGTTATGCCTCTGTGCCGGAAACAACAAAGAAAGAAAGAAAATATTTTTATTCACTTGACACACACACATACTTATTACCGAAAAAAAAAACGATGAAATAAATAGAAAAAAAAACACACACACACACATAAAGAATGGCTGTGTGTGATCAAGTGAAAGGCACTCATCTCAGCTATTCGTTGCAGCGGGTGCATATAAATGATAAACAGGGAATCTTGTCATCATTATCGTTGTGTATGGGTTATTTATCTATAATATATAAAGAAATAAGATATAATTACAGAAATGCAGCAAGTAGAAAGTATCCCGTAGCTAGGTCACTCTAAAAGAACGAACATAATATTTTTTATTGGTTTATTCGCAATATTTAACACGTGCGAATGAAATATTTTAAAAAATAAATGGAAACCATCACGTCATGAAATAATAAGCAATTTATGTGACACGAATCACTAATTAAAGGGCTCAGAGTCGACTCAATCCAAGTGAGCAGGAAGCCATGATCTCGGCACTATCTGAATTCAGGTCGGCTCGTTAGCCACCATTAACTGAGGGGGTCTAATGGTGCCGTCATGATAACATAAAGCTGTTTATTGGACTTATTCTCTATTGAATTATGTTCGGCAACGTCCGAGGCAGTAGGTACGCCTAATATTCATTTAAATTTTATTTTTTTAGTGTACTTGGAAGCGCGAAAGACACTCACATAGCCCAGCGGCTGGTGTAGATCGTAAGCGATCTACTCGGTTAAGCGATACGGGCGCGGTCGGGTATGTGATGGGTGACCGCTAGTGGCAAATTAAAATGCGCGTTTTCGTGCCTCAGAGGGCACGTTAAGCCGTCGGTCCCGGTTGCTATCGATAGATAGCAGTTGTTAAACCTTGTCGGAGGCCTTATGGGCAGTTTGAAAGCATCCGATAGCGGATTGGGCACTAATCCGTATCTCCACCAACCCGCATTGTAGCAGCGTGGTGGAGTAAGCTCCAGGCCTTCCTCCCAAAAAGGGGAGGGACTCGTGCACACCAGTGGGGCGTATAATGGGTTGCCATTATAATTATTATTATTATACTTGTCTTGTAATGTTCAAGAATCATGTAAATATAAGAATGCTATTGAAGCGTTATCTCTGTTAATATCTGATATTCTAGCTATATCTGAACTCAGCTCGGCTCGTTAGCTACCATCAACTGAGGGTTGTAATGGTGTCGTCATCATAGCATTTGCCACTAATTTGACCCCTCCCCTCCCCTCCCCCTATATAATCGGCGCTCTTGCTGAATTATTTTCTATGTTAAAGATATAAGATATTTTCAAGTACCTACCCTACGACCGCAGCGCGTTTCCACCCTAACTATTAATATTCCCAGAAACACAACCGTCCGTTCGTTGAAACTCATTATAATCAATGTATCCGATACCCGCTTCAGGTGGAGTCGCAACTAGCAACACGGCAATATATCAAAGTTTGCAAGTTAACCGACTGCGAGGTGCGAGGGTATGAGTTATGCCGACCGCACACTCGCTGCGGTTTGCGTTTAAGTTATGAGTGGAGAGCGGGTTTGGTCAGTGGATGTTGTTAAGTTAGAAAAATTGCTTAGTAATAAACAGCGTACTATTTTAATCGAAGTATTTACCTCGACACTCGACGTTTCGGCCGTAATGCGACGGCCGTGGTCACGAGTAGACTGCTGCTCCATGGTGTCATCGTCTCGTACCCGCGCCAGTTCTTCGAACTACCCTAACTTCGGATTAAGTCCCGTTTACAATATAAAAATATGAATACAAATCGTGAAAGTTTAAAACAATTAGTAATAAACAGGCTAATTTATAGTAGAGCTGAGGTCCCAGTTTCTATTTCCTGGTCTGATTAGATTATAAAAAGTTTATAAATATTATTATTGCCGGTTCAAGATCGAACCTTTTGAATGTAACAATGGTAAATCATCAATATACGGCGAAAATAAAATTATACGTTTTAAAAAATTACTTGTTTTTAAATAATTACAGCATTAGATGAGTTCTAGAAACCAAACTCCAGGACATAGGTTATCATTGCACTACTTGATTCATCTGCCGTCAAATAGTGGTACTATCATGTTTTGTTGTTATTATGTAGTTTTGTTATTTTTGTCACGGAGATGCAATTATTCAGACGTCAGGCCAATTCATTCGCTTTTTAATCTCGTCACTTATTATCTACTTTTAAGATAAGATAAGATAAGAAACATTTATTTGACACACAGCGAGACACATAAAACAGACATAAAACGTAACAGGTAACAGAGAATAGACAACACATTTTCTAAACATTAATACATACCTATACACGTAATATGTGTCTCACGGCTGCCAAAAAGGTGTCCTGTTCAGCAAATGTCAGGTACCTTCATGTAAAAGGTACCTGACGCTGGTTTTCAACAGGACCCTAAGTGAGTGAACAACGGATGTCAAATTTATAATAAAGGATAATTGTACTAATACTTATACAAGGTACATACATACGGATATAAAACAGATAATAAGCCATTAAAATAACATACTTAATTAAACGATAAATGTAATACATACTAGTAGGTACAAACAATAATAAATACTTTTAGGCTGGAGCACCTTCTGCGCTCGCCGATTGCCCGGTGAAGAAGACTAGTGCCGTCTCCAGACGTGCCGCCTACATTAGTCCATCAGAAAAAAACCTTATTTCCATTTGAACTGCATGGTTATAATAATAATTGTTTTAATAAAAACTGCAATCGAAATTGGTCAATTAGGGACGTCAACGGAACGGCAACGCAAGTTTTGCTATAAATTTAAATTAATAAATGCGTTGAAAAACCAGATGCTTAAGTTGTTCTATGTGATAGAAATTACGAGGCCAAAATATGTTATTATCTTCCACAATTGGTTTTTCTCACCATTCCTACAACTCGTTTATACAATATTTGCAATATCGAAGACAGCCCCCAGCCGCTGTTTTGCAGCGCTTCTTTGCCGCTTCCTATTATCGCTTGTACCACGGGCCACCAAAACGCATTTATCGCGCGCCCGACCTGTCGCGTGTAATTGAGTTAGCACCAAGAAACGGGAACGGCTCGCCCGAGACTTCAAGTTTTGTTACATTTACACTGTCTAATGTCATACCTATTGCTATTGGAATGAATTGCGTAGTTACACCAGCTTTGTGATATCTACATATAAGTCTATATTATTAAGAACGTTGATCGGCTATCTTGTTGTTTATTAAGATTATTGGGATACCGCTCTAAGTACTTTGCAGAATTTCCTAAAGGAGACCCTCCGCTTTCGTATGGAGCTTTGGTGTGATGTTGTATCAAACGCGAAAAGTAAGAGTTATATTTTAGATCGATCGAAGAACTTTTTTCTAATAGGTACGTCATAAAGTTTAAGAAAAATCTCATAATATTATTAGTGTAGTGGAAAATATACCTATAAACAGTTGCGATTTTGACCCGTCGAACGGTGTCGATATATTTGTACAGGGCTTCTAGTATTTCGCTAATTTATTTTAAGCCTTTTTCAATATTTTTTTCATAACAAGGTATATAAATAAGCGTTAAAGATAAAAATATATTATTATAACGTATTTGCAGGTTTTCGCGAACTGCATACATTGTAGAAATTAAACTGCTGCGACTGAAACCGACCGAAACTTCCGGTATAAGAAGAAGTTTGGGAGTGTTGTATATGCGAGAATATCCGCAAGTTTAGTTTCTACAATATATTTTTATATTTTCCAGATGCAGTCTACCGATGGTTAGTAAATGTCTTGGAAATGGGCTAAAAAAACCAGGTAATGTGGTAGTTTTTTGAATTTCACGTACTTAATTCGTAATTTTTTCTACTCCAAATACTAAAACGATACGTTCAATCCTATTGACTACACTGAACGGTACTGTAGCTCATTCAATTATTATACCACGTATAAAAACACGGAAGTACTACAATATATGAAAAGCATTCTTAGGACACATTTCCATTATTATATAGCTGACTCCTAATAAAGTTGACATCAATTTATCATTTAGCGGAAAACACCAGTTCCTTAAGCAAAGTCACGGAGCGTGGGGTTTTCGTAAAAAATAGACGATATGCCGTAGGTGTTTTTCGCCCCCCGCCGTGTGCGGAAACTGTGACAAACGGACGGACAGGGCGCGATAGTTATCAATACGGATTATCCTGACACACGGTTACACTCATATTATGTTGACTACAGCACTTTGGGGTGTCCACGGGAGTGATTATGGACGGCGACTCTGCCAGGCAGAAATTAGAATGAAATTAGATTGATGATATTGAAATGTCGGATAGTCTTTGAACGCACGATCGAACCTTTTATACGTATCTCTGCAATCATGGAAACATAATTCAATTCATAATTTAAAATCAAGATATTTACCTCCTTTCAAAACGTTACATTTTAATTTTCATATTGCTGTGGAAGATAACTCCTATTAAGAAGTGAAAATATTTACTGGTATATAAAACACTAACTCCAGTGAGGTGGAGCTCGTGGGTGACTACTGCAATATTTAAAGCTATTATAAACCTACCAGAGATGTGTTTATGTCATAGTCCATCAATGTCCATCAAATGTTTTAGAAACGTAAAGCTACGCTACTCATATCGCTCAATAATATCCCATATAACGTTACTTAAATATAATTATTAAGTATTTTAATAATAAACAAAAGAATCTGAATTTAAGCCAGTTTCATGTCATTGTGTCGCGGTGCATCGTGGCGCCACAAATTTTTATTACAAGTCTGCCACAACATAATGTTGCGGTCACTCTAATCATACTCTAATGAGGCATATTTTATATTTAGTCATACCTATTTAATATGAAATACAATAAATGTAAAGCTATTTTATTGTGTCATACCATGGACCATGCGACATGGTCGACGCGTCACTCTGGCGTCACACTAAACTGCACCGAAAAGATGGCGGTCAAAACTGTGACATCCTCCCGTGTGTGGTCGTTTCGGACAAAAAATGGAACGTGACGCGGCATTGATAACCGTTGTTTTTCTATCCGTTTGTTTACGTGTAGTATATACTAGGTATTATTAGAACCTGGAAGTGAATGATTGAATAAATTATTATTATGATAAGTATAACTCCCGCCCATAAACATAAATACACGGCTTTATTATTTCCCGGAATGGTTTCGTTGTACACGCATACATATTCGTATCTACTAGAACAAGTGATTAGATCATTTGAAGGCGGTTTTGGTTACCATTTTATGGGTTTAGCTGATAGAATCTTTAAAATTCATACGTTAATAAGTACAGGTTTAGTAATGCATCATGCACAGTCCAACAAATGCATTTCAAACATTCGACTGCTTGCTTTTCATTACACACAGGAACCTATAAAATATTTAGTTCATTCATAATATTTTTATAGGTATATTGATGGCGGTTCGGTTCCATATCCCCAGGGATCTAAGTGAGTCCAAAATTTTGTAGATTTTTTTTTTTTAATGTAATTGAATTGGCAAACAAGCATGCAGTTCACATTGATGTTAAGTGATGACTACAGCCTATAGACACCCACACAAAGACCAAGGTCAAAATGCAAACGCGTTACCACTCCTGAGGCCTAAGGTGTTATGCCTCTGTGCCGGAAATTACAGGGCCGTACATTACCACCTGACCGGAACACGATAGTGCTGAACACTACCATTTAGCGGCAAGTAAATCAGGTAATGCGATGGTGCCTACGCCCGCGAGCTCCGTCACTGGAGCTCTACCACCAGTAAAAAGATAGTTCTGAAAGCTAGCAGAGTAATTTAAGTAGTATTATTTGTTTAAGTACTATGGTAGCAAACAGCATGCAGTTCCCATATGTAGAAAGTGGATACGGCAGCTTTTAAAAATATTCACAAAATCAAAATCATAAAGACCAGTGAAAAAAAAAAATTACAAAATCTGATTCAGTAATCGGTCGGACTGCAGCGCACGGCAGTGTCCCCGCCAAGATGAGCAAAAAATGGCACGGCCGTATCATCCTTTTCTCGGGACAATTCAGACCATTTTAGACCCCCCCCCCCTCCTTATAACATCGTGATGGATAAAATAGAAGTCAATCGCATTGAACAAACTTAATTTAACATGTAGTACTTGTATTTACATTGTGTTTTCATGCGATGGCCGAGTTAATATTATATTTATTTAAAATATAAACTATTTTAAAAATATATTTATATATACATTTGGTCACTATAGAATTTGTTTTTTTTTTATGTAATGGAAGGGGCAAACAAGCATGCAGTTCACATTGACGTTAAGTGATGGCTGCAGCCTATAGACTCCCACACAAAGACCAAGGTCAAAATGCAGATGCGTTACCACTCCTGAGGCCTAAGGGCCTGTTATGCCTCTGTGCCGGAAATTACAGGGCCGTACATTAAAATTGTGTTGATGTTGTTAGGTTAGCTAATTACGTTACAACTTAAAACAGAAGGGACTGAATAAATTAACAACCGATTTGGATTGATTACATTTACTGGTGGTAGAGCTCTAGTGACGGAGCTCGCGGGCGTACCTAATAAATATACTTGTTGCTGTTAAATAACAGTAAACTAAATTATGAGGATATTTCTTCGGCAATCAAAAGCAATCAGTGACAGCTAGGTACATTTAGCTCTAGGAATGCATTTGAAAGATTCTATCAGCTTACCCCATAAAAGGTAATCAACCCAAGGTGATTGGCCGTCTCCAAATGACATAATCGATAGCAGTTACCTTGGGCGAGAGGGGGTGAACAGAGAAGTGTCGTAAACGTATCTACCGATTAATAACCGTGACCCCATAAACAACATTGTTATGGCTTCATGACTAGAGGTGTTTGCTTATGGATATAATAAGTATCTTTGTATACTCAAGTCAATATTTGTTGCAGAACAGATACGCAGTAACAGATACAGAACGCTGCTCAGTTTATCTACCGTAAAAAGTTATAAGATCATTGTTTTTTTTTAAATGTATTGAATGTCGCAAACAAACATGCAGTTCACATTGATGTTAAGTGATGACTGCAGCCTATAGACACTCACAAGACCAGAGGTCAAAATGCAGATGTGTCACAACTTCTGAAGCCTAAGGTGTTATGCCTCTGTGCCGGAAATTACAGGGCCGTAATGACCGGAACACGATAGCGATGTGCACTACCATTTAGCGGCGAGTATATTAGGTAATGCGGGGGCCCTACGCCCGCGAGCTCCGTCACTGGAGCTCTACCACCAGTAATAGAAGTGTAACTAAGCCAAAAATGGTTTCACGTAAGTAGACACACTATGGGCGGGGCATAAAAAGGACACACTGCGATGCGTCAGGTAATGATCACGCCACGACCAATCGAATTCAAGCAATAATGTGTTGAAATTGTGAGTGTTTGTTATGATTGCAGTTAATTATATGAGAGTTACATTTCGATACATTATTATTTGTAGGATGTATAGAACTCTTAAAACCAAATTGACTAGCTAATTACTGTTCGTCCCGTTAATTTATGTCCGATGGCGACAGATTGGTGCCAAGTTGGTGTAAAGTTGTTTTTACATCCTCGTAGATAGCCAATAAAGTTACATTGTCTCATTAATAGAAATGACGCGATATTGTCACACTTTAGTCCTCTTATATGAGTAACTGTTTTTCTGTTGGCAATCACATTCGTGTATTTTTTTTTAATCATTAAATAATAGATGACGTTTAATTAGGAATTCACGACCGTGCGCAGGTAGAAGTAATACCCAGAGCTCACGATCGTGATATGTACTTTTTAGAACTCTGGTTAAAGTAAGATTTTTCACTTTTTTTCCCTAAATCACATTGCTAGTGACTACAAACATCATAAAAATAACATTGATCTTAGTCAAAAGTAACCTAAGGTTTTTTTTGTTTTTTTTTTATGAAATGGAAGTGGCAAACAAGCCTGCTGTTCTTATGACTGCAGCCTATAGACACCCACACAAAGCCCAATATCAAGATGCAAATGCGTTACCACTCCTGAGGCCTAAAGTGTTATGCCTCTGTGCCGGAAATTACAGGCCCCTAGGTACATTACCACCTGACACGATAGTGCTGAACACTACCATTTAGCGGCAAGTATGTTAGGTAATGCGGTGGTGCCTACGCCCGCGAACTCCGTCACTGGAGAATCCTAATCCTACCACCAGTGAGAAAGGTCCGAAAGGAATAGGTAAATGATTGTTTCTTATGATATGATAATGTGAATCATACCTCTGCCTTCAAGGACATACCTACAGTTTTAACGTTGGCATCAATAACTAAAGCGAATCTGTAAGCTTAAAGAACATCAATGGATATGGAATCAGATAATTTAAAACGACAGGCAATCAAATCAAAGTGATCAGCAACAGCTTGTCTAGCAACGATCTCGATAATTAGCAGCATGTGTGGTCGCCATTGTGACGGCCATCAGCCATAATCACCTCGTAAACAGAGCATTACAATAAACCAATCAGCCGCAAGCCACTTTCGCACGTCCGATCAATCGCGGCCTCTTCCTGCCCACTACACTGTCGCTAATGACTAATTACGCTTGTACAATCCCTCCTGTACAATGTACTGGTTCATACGCTAGAAGCGCCGCCCTGCACGGGAATACCGACTCTAATGCTTCCCGTTTGAGTTTCTTGAACCATCGCCACGGACAAAGTTGAGATGTTTCGTGTTCGTGGATGTCTGAGTACGCTCATTAAGTATTTAGCGTCATTGTGATTTGATGTTCATGGTATTTACGGCTTTATTGCTACAACTTTAAAGAATAAATTGGTCTGGTATTTCGTGGCGACTTGTGGTTTTGTAAAAGTGGGGGTATCTGGCAAGGAAGGTTTCCTGAGGAAAGATATCGGCACGTAATGAGTTGAGTGCCATTCAAAACATCATTATCTTTGTTAGGTACGAGATCGTGCTCAGTATTCTGCTGTCTCTGCTTTTAGGTATTTATTTTGTTCCATTCAGTTTGCGGAGACCAAACATTTTAATACACTCTACTGACTTTAGACTTTGTTCTCTTTGATAAGCAATGTTTCCTGCGGGGATGGCCTTGGATAATTTTATGACTACATTTCTACTTGCTATCTTATTTGTACGTATTTTTATGAAGAGGTATTCAAATTGTGTTGTGTTCTCGTGTTAAATTAAGTTCACATTTTACGGTAAAATGAACTGACTTAAACTTCAAAGTGTTGGGATAAATTCGACGTCATGTATTAGGTGGGGGGGGGAAGTCCAGCAGTGGACGTCTTTCGGCTGAAATGATGATGGATGACTAATACACAAGTAACAATGTTTTTTTGTTGTGATGTAGGTAGTCAAGTAGCAGATAATCATGGCAAAATATTTGACAAGAACGACATAATTTGTAAACTCATCTGCACAACCACGACCACTCAGACAAGAGTGTCCGATTAACAAGAAGAAGGTAGCCAATTTTGCAAGACAAAGCGTAAGTAGGCTCACCATAAGCTGGACAGAACACCTGGTAAACAACTCAAACAATCGCTAGAAGGGGTCGCCTCAGGATTACTCGTTGAACATCCTTGAGAGTAGATCTTATCCAGCAGTGACTTTTAGCTGATTTTAAAATGATATGCACCTGTAACAATATATATGTAGGTCACACCTGCCGCCACCAAAAAATCGGTCTCCATCTTGATGCAATTTTGTTCTTAACCAAAATATAGTACGTACATGCAAGTTATTCAGCACGTTTTATTGGTATTTAGCGCGGCACTGTACGGGGTCGACTAGCCGGTATTGGCACGCATTCACTAATTAATTGCAGGGATAATAATGTGCTCGTGTTATCGTGCCGCAAGTGTGCTGTATTGGTTTAAGCATGTCTCAAATAATGTAGCTCAGGGATTGCACACATATGAGAGGGATGGATAATATTGAATTGTCTTGTTAGATTGCCAAAGATTGCCTCAACGAACAGTCCTGGGCTACCCTCATTTAGCGTTTGCCCGCAACCTTCACCAGGCCGTCGGTCCATCTCGTGGGGAGCTTGCCTTGTTAAATTACTGATTTTTAATTCCTTTCAGATTACTTTTATTTTTTTTATACGTGGTACCTATAAGTATATATATATATTTTTTTTTTTTTTTTATGTAATGGAAGTGGTAAACAAGCATGCAGTTCACGTTGATGTTAAGTGATGACTGCAGCCTATAGACACCCACACAAAGACTAAGGTCAAAATGCAGATGCGTTACCACTCCTGAGGCCTAAGGTGTTACGCCTCTGTGCCGGCAATTACAGGGCCGTACATTACCACCTGACCGGAACACGATAGTGCTGAACACTACCATTTAGCGGCAAGTATATTAGGTAATGCGGTGGTGCCTACGCCCGCGAGCTCCGTCACTGGAGCTCTACCACCAGTGAAATATAAATAAATATTTTAATTAAATATTTTTAATTAACATTTTAAATCTACTCCTGATATGTCGACTAAACATATCTTAGAACGAACACAAGCAAACTAACATTGTGGCAAAAAAAGCTGCATCGGAATCGGTCCATCCGTTTGAGAGCTACGATGCCACCACAGATAGATTGGTCAAATTTATAACAGCCCTCTTTTTGAATCGAGAAATAATAAGGCAACTAATAAATACATCATTACATAGTTTAATCCCAGTCACAACAACCATAGCACATAAATAAAAAAAAATTTTTTTTTAGATTATCAACAAAGTTCAAAATACACTGTACGTAAATCTAAGAGAGATCTGGAAGACATTTCCAGTTCCCATGTTTGCAACGCTTAACTTAGTTGTTGCGATTTGCAGAGCGAAGGCTAACTTGATCGCAGCCGCGGTCCGAACTAAGCGAGTTAAGTTTCAAGATGTTGACGACATACGGGAGCATATAACAGCAAGCAATTTTTCGATTGCAAATAAACATGCAGTTTACATTCACAGTTAATATATTTTTAATGGACTAACGTAGACGGTTCGTCTCGAGACTAGTCTACTTCACCAGGCAATTGGCGAGAATAGAGTGCTCTCGAAATAAATTTACACAATTGCCTAAGAGAAACCTCTGCCGGTCCGATCGTCGGCTTAGTGCATTGTGGAGGTTGCGACAGTTTAGTGAGTCTAGCAAAAACCTGGAAAACCGTGAAAAATGGGTCAGACATTAGCTGTTGCTAAAACTTCAGTAAAAGGGTAAAGGGCGTAGACACTTATCACTTATCAATATCGAATAATAAAAAGAGTTTTTTCTTAGTGTACAAAAACAAAGATTCCGCAACAGTATGCTCGTTTGGACGTGCTGGTTTGGGTATCGATACTCTGTTAAAGTTAGTGTGAGTATTGGAGACCAGACAATGATTACCTATAAGGCTCACCAAACAAAACACCGTTACCGTTTGAATGTTTGCGACGCTTAAATCAGTTGTTCTGTTTTGCAAAACGAAGACTAACTTGATCGCAGCGGCGGTTCGCACTAAGCAGATACTTCAAGATGTTGTCAATATACAGCACAGTCTGTAATTCGGTGTCCGTCTTCAGGTATGCTGTCTCTTCACTCAAGAACACCTTTGTCTCAGCGGCCGTCGGTTCTTCGAGATACGAGTATGTGCCGTTTACTTCCACTTGAGTTTTGCTATTCGGTGGGCTTCGTCGGTCACTTTGGTTCTCACGTGCATCTGATCATTTATAATTTGGTCTCGCATGGACACCCTAAGCAGATTCCTCTCCATTGCTCTCTGCGTGACCTGAGATTTCTTATGAGGGCTGTAGGGAGTGACACTAGTATACGTTCCGTATAATTATTTTCCTTATAATTTAATTCATAAAGTCATTCTTGTTCAATTTTGTTCCGTATGTGTACATCCATAGGCGGTGTGCATATCGATTCTGATTAAGATTATATTATATAGGGATGCGGAGCATGGCGGATCACAACTTGTTAGTTAACAAGAGTTTGATGCATTAGAGAGGGGCACCGGTGATACGTCGCTGGATAATGTTATTTAGAACTGCTCTCAGGTTTGTTATTTGAGCAAGTGTACAACTTGAGTGTCCAAACTGGTGTAGTTGCAGTAGCTCAGGCACGAAAAACTTGCACAAAGTATTCGTATCGTCATGGAGAATAATTTGTTTGGATGGTGTGTTACAGTCCCACACTAGGTATAAACCTGTGTCGTGGGTGCCGTTGTTCACACACAACACAATCACAAACACCCTGAAATGAAATAAATATATGTAGGTCATACAAATGATTGTCCCGGTAGCTCAACCCGGTTCAAACAGCTGTCACACACAACTGGACGAATTGGCTAGTCATATCAATGTTCTTATCAGTTATATTCGTTCATAACTGATGATAGAACTGCACCGCCTAGACTAGACACCACCGCATCAGCCATAGGTAGTGTTTAACACTATAATGTGTCGGTTGGATGGTAATTAATAGCCGCGTAATTTTTGAGTGTATATCCCCATAATCTATCCAGTATTCAAAAACTTATTAGACAATCAAAAGATCTAATCACCATCCCAACCACTCCGACCTCAGCCCTTAAGGCTCCCCCACACTCGGCCATTTCACTTTTATAAGCAATCGTTCACCGCTTTAATATTCAATTAGGTCTAATAGAGATGAGGAGTGATGCCGGACAGATTAACGGCCTACACATAATTCATTACGGTAATGGAAGATGTTATGGTCGACTGTATTTTTTTTACGGTGAGTGTGGAGATGGCTTAAGGGAATTTATATTGGGCGCGTTATGACGTTAGTTCTCATTGGTATTGGCTGAATTTTAGTGGGATTGGAATCGTGTTTGAGTGACTGCCTTGAATGCCTTATAAGTAGTAGGCCTAAGGCATCGATTGATTTCAGGTCCAGCAGTTGGGGAGTAAATTTAAGATGTTTATGTTATAAGGTAGGTACATTCCATTTGTTGTTTAAAATATTTCACTCGATAGTTTCTATATGCTAAGAGAGTCACATGTATAATAGGCGAGGCTTATTTAACATTAAAAGTTTCTCTCAGAGGATAACAAGCATCCAGATTTAAAATTTGTAATAATGTAAGCTCTTGACGATCGATGTCTGGCTTGCGAGGTAATTTGCGAGAGCAGTAGCACTCAATAGTTATTGTTTAATTTTACAGAATTTTTATCGCAATTGTACATACAAATATTTTTAAGAAAAATGGATTACAGTAGGTACCTGAAAAACTTAAAGCCACTGCATAAACATTGCGATTGTCTCTCAGTTCGCGACTACCACACAAACAAGAAAAATAGCGAGTTTCGTTAAAGGAACTACTGCCACATGCCACATTTTCCTTGTCGCATATTCCTTTCTATATTATTATATAGGTAGCAACTAGGTACGTTCAGGTCCTGTGTAAATTCCCCTGGCTGATATGTCACCCGTATTTACTTCATCATCTTCATCAACTCAGCAAAAAGACGTATACTGCTAGTCATAAGCCTTGGCCAAAGTAGTGAGATACGAGCGTAGTTTTAGTTTTGCCGCGAAACGCTACTGCCCCATCCTGCGTTAAATTCAAATTTACAACCGCCCTATTTTCATGTTTGTTAATTGACTGCACTGGCGGAAGAATTCTTCTCCATTAACGGGTGGGCAAATCACGTCCCTACGCCGACAAAACATACCATACAATTCAATAAAACATGTATCATCAATAACTTTCCACACTAAACATCAATACTGAAACAGAACAGGAAAGATGTCACGTTACAGCAACATCTTTCGATACTTAGAAACGTAATTTAGATTTGATACGTGTCAACAAAGTACGGCGATACAGGAAGATATGTAAAATAATAATTGTCGATAAAACGCGCGATATGGCGACATCGCAGCCGAATGTGCGTCGTAAATAACGCCGATTGTAACGTTGTGCGTTAAAAACGGTATTATGTTTTGATATTTGTATTGAATGTGTAATTTCCAATGCTTATACTGTAGGTACTATCTGTTTGTTACGTAGCACCGGTCTGATGTTTATTCTATTTTATTTTTACTTATTATCATTTTAATAATCTCTACTGCTGCAAAGTATGATTCTCGAAGGAACAGGCACTAATGAACATCTAAAAGTTTATCTATCAATTAATAAATATATATCTAAAAGTTTAATATTACAAGAATCGCTTATGGTACGTCATGAAATTCACTACTATTTAACCTATGGTGAATAACAATAGACGAACACATGTAATGTCAGTTTAAAAATTATGAAAATTAAGCATAAACCAGTTTTATCATTATTATATCAGTAGAATGTCTCATTTCGTCTCTTATAAACTAACAGTACTAAATTAAAAAACTGACGCTTATTGGTGGTGTTCAATGTTTTGATTGGATTGCAAGGAAAAACAGCTTAGAAGTTAAAAACGCGGAAAACGCACTAATTGGCTGATGTTCGAAATACTTTTTTATCTTTGACATATTTATCTATCATTCTATGGTTTACATTTACTATCAATGTGAACTGACTACCACCACCTCAGAAAATATTTTTGGATGCATACAAAGGTGCCCCAATAAAAACTATCATCCGAAAATTCAATTTCAAATTTCAACCCTAATAAGGCTGATCCGGTGAATGGCACTTTTAAATCACAGATCCGTTTATTTATTTACTCACACGCGACAATTTACATATAAGAACCAATTCAATCCCAGCGCACGGCGTTCCCGGGGATTAAGGCTATCCCCCCCCGAAGACCATTCCAGCATAATCCATATAAATCCACTTTATATTCATCCACCTTAAAGGCCGCAATAAAAGTATCTAGTGTATACAGTTTTTTCGACGTGCTCCGCGTTAGGATGCTGATTTGGTAACATTTTTGGAGATTTTGTACTTTCGCTAAGAGGAAAATTGATTTCGAAAGATTTGTATGGAGTCTGTGCATTTGGTGTCATGAGAAAGAAAACTGATGTGAAAGCTTCATGCTATAATGATGTGTTGTGCTGCGTGTGTCATGTGTTATTTTAAATAATAATAACGTAACTTCACGCCTGTAATCCCCGAAGGGGATGCATTCAAGTATACATGCAAACACTCACGATTCACCGGTTACGTTTTAGCCCATGTAGCAGGTGCCGAGCCTGTTGCCATCTCCGGCCACATTACCAAACTCCGAGGTACTGGGAAACTTCCAGAAAACGGAAAAATCCCAATAGAACCAGAGATAAAGGATTTTAAACCGTTATCTCTGATAGCCCTCGACCCGGGAATCGAACCCAGGACCTCCAGCGTAGTAGTAGTGGCCTGCTACCACTAGGCTACTGAGGCAGGTAACTTGTCTAGCTTGTTCATAACGAATTACAAGCTCGGCAAATTGTCACTTGTAAATTAGGACCTATCAGAATACCAGCGCCGCGGCCACTGCTGTAGCAATTAGCTGAGATAGACGCCGTTTTTTGGCTCTTTTCTCCCTCTCAACTTCCGTTCATCTCACCCAATCACACTTTTCGTAACGCTCTCGTCACGCATTCACCAGTCTATTCCCAAATTTTTATTTTGTATTATCGATTATGAGAAAATAAATTCACACCAAAAATTATCGGTGTAGGTACGTAAACGGGGCGTAATAAGGCGTTTATATTCATAGAACTGGCGACCCGCGGAGTATTTCCAAATGCCCCTGCATGCACACTTTATTGCTTTCGTCTGTGATTCCCTTTTCAGGGATTTTTGGTGACCTTGGCATCCGTACTAATATTAATATCTATAAATATGAAAGTTAATTCTATCTATATAAATAAATTATATCAGTAAAAAAATCAAGGTCATATATACCTATATAAGATATATTATTGAGGATTTTCAAAATTATATGCCATTATTATTATACGCCATAGACAATAAATTATAACCTCATTACATATATATGTACGTCCAATTATTAAAGCTATTTTTTATAATTCTCCCTGATAATTACCTACATCCGTCGTTTATTTATTAGGTACCTACTACACATAAATATTTGTTTAATAAAATAATTTTCAAAGCAATTTTGGTAATAAGATAATTGTCCTTTATTTTCCTGTTATGAAATGGACAGATTGATATGGTTTCCGTAAGGCTTATCCCGATTATTTTGGTGATCTTGAATCTTAATAATGTATCATATTCTTGGTATGAAATTCGTTGATCATGCCGGATTTATTAAAATTACCAAAAGTCCACGGAAGCTAAGAAATTACGGAAACATCGGGTTGAATTTAAAATATGTATTTTTAAATATAGGTATACGTAAAATTAGTCCTTATTTTTTTACAGTCTGGCACACTAGCCAGCGAGATAATTACTATTAATAATCATGCAATAAATGTTCATTTGCAAAGTTAGGTTTTATAATTATTTTATTGTTTGGGATCTTTTGTCGCTTTTTATAGGAATTGGTATAAATTTAAGTATTTAAACATACTTAACTTACACTTAATCCTTCTATATCATAAACTATGCAAATGGACTAGCAGTGTTACGTGATTGTAGTGTCTTGATGGTAAAATAATTGCATCACTAGAACAAACCATAGAGACTGCTCTATCAGTAGGCATTAATATACGTGTTTAAAGGAAATCTAAAACATTTATATAGTAAAAAAACTAGTTTCTAATGATTGTGTGAGCAGACAAATAATAGAAAAGCACAAAATTACAACACTACACAAACCAAACTATATTTAACAATTCAAATATCGTAAAATTAAATTAAAAGATTTTTTTTACTTCCAGCGGGATTCGAACCTGAGACCACTGGGATGTCTAGACCAGCCGCTCTCCCCACAGAGTTATCAAAGTCCACAACTGGATTCAAGTCCCCTAAAGTTAAATTTTTCTTTCCATTTACCTTTAAAAATATTTCACGCCCATGTGTTAATACAAAAATCTAATTAAATAAAACAATCCGAATATCATTCAGTATTCGCAAGTAGATTGGCAAAAAACATTCAAGTACACTTACAGTTTCATTCCATCCCAAGGAGTTCCATGCCGTTATAGCGTCCAGCCCAATAATTTTGCTCTAGACAAGACAAATCAAGCCAAACATGAATATCGTCAGAGCAATCAGGTTGACAGTCCATTTATTTACATAAATAATAAAAAAAATCTCCAAACTGTCCGAGGGGGTTGTCCCCCGCTATTACGTATGAAAATAAGCTACAATAACACTTTGTTTATTTTGCGTTATGCCCTTGCCAGGGAAATTCGGGATGGACCAAAGATTCGGACAGTGGTTCTCAAAATTAAGATGTTGGAGACGATGTAAATGAGATTAGGGCATAGTACATTTTACAAGTATTAGTGTCCAGATTGTATTAAATTGTCCCGAGTCTCTGTGGATAAAGGAATATATTATTATATCTTAACAAAATTATTACATTTACCCATGATTTCAGGGTTTTGTATCTGAACAGAAAAAAAGAGAACTCTTATCGGATTTGTTTTATAACGACAGGACAGACTGAGTTCAAATTTAGAACACGTAAATATTATTACGGCTTTTCGAATAGGGCAGTAGCAAATGCAAATAACGCGGGATAGGCAGAATGATTCCGCGATAAAATTACCGCTACTGCAATCTAAGCAAATGTACAATCCAGTTCTGTGCAATTTAAGTATTTGGAAAATGAAAGTTTTATGGGACAACATAGAGAATAAACATTTTTGAAAAGTATATTGAATGACATGTCAGATGATCTTATTGTAATTACCTCTGTTATGTTTTATTTATAATTTGTAATAAGTTTTGTTTGAAGTTTGGAGAATAGACAAAAAGTGACTATACTCCCCCACTTTACCTCCAAAACTGAAATAAAAAATAGTCATACATATATTACTGGAAAAAATTGAGAAGTCTATGGTATTTACAGTAACATACAAAACATCTCCATCATCCGATCACGCGGCAGATCACCAATGCGCTGGGCTGACCAAGTGAAATCCGCAGTGGGCGACCGTGTGTCAGACTGCGCTAGACAGTCCACTAACCGAGGAAGATGGCGCGAGATCGTGAAGAGAGCTGTGTCTGCCTCCGACACCAACGCGGGCGCCTCAACGTGACACGACCACTTTGACAAGAGTGACACGAAAGAGAAGAAGGAGACAAAACATCTCAATTGTGCAAAGCCCTGTGTACGCGAGCTCGTCTCATATCGGCTGTTTTCCTCAAAGTTTGACAAACACAAGTTTTTCAAACAGGACGTCCAAGTAAGTCCCACGTTTGAGTCCAGCGCAGTTTTTATGTTGTTATAAATACGAGGGACAACACTGTTAAAAGCTATAAAGAAGTATTACAAGATATATACGTTCAGTTTGTTTTGCTCCATATATCAGGGAAAGATGTTTTTATGATGACCCGTGTATTGTGTCCCATATGAATGTTATTCTTGGATTTATTATGGCATATTGAAAGGAAATGTGTTGCCTTAATAATTTCAGGGACTTAACTTTTTTTATACCTATTTTTAATCATTTCATAGTTTTGGTTATAATACTGACGATATTTTAATGTAATATTTTTATGACGATGTAGTAATGTACGGCCCTGTAATTTCCAGCACAGAGGCATAACACCTCGGGCTGGTAACGCATCTGCATTTATCCTTGATCTTTGTGTGGGTGTCTATAGGCTGCAGTCATCACTTAACATCAATGTGAACTGCATGCTTGTTTGCCGCTTCCATGACATAGAAAAGTTTTTGCTTTCCTTTTTTCTACCTGCGATAGTTAAACGAAAATAAAAATTTAAGCATTTTAAGACAATTTTATTTATACTGTTTAATATCATAGTGACAAAACTCCAAATCTAATGTTACTATATTATTATGTGTGTTTTGTGCGAATGCGTGTACGACATCAAATTTACATTAATTATGTATTTTTCTTCTCATGTAAGTGATTTTTTGTAATCTTTTATGAGAATAAAGTATCTTTAAACCTAAACCTATAAGACCCTTAATTTTTTTACTTTGTAATATTATCCAAAACAAAAAAAGAAACGCTATGTGAAAGCAAATATCCATCTGCACCTACTGCGATTATACAAAAGATACAACAGTGTGACGGAAAGTGAAGCCTTAGTATGGTCCATTAATGCGGGTCCATTCCTGTTACCATCACGGTAATACGCCTTTACGTACGGAACTCAAAAACGTAACAACTACATCACACGCACATCCCTACACTAATAAAGAAAAAAGACCTTCCACCTGAATATCCAATCAAGAGATGTCCTCATCTTCATTCGTATGGCTCAATCCAGGCTCAACATCTATATGCAAATGGTGACAAACAGCCGACTGCGTTTACAAACGCACAATATACTTTTATGGCTCAGGAAAAGCCGAATTTTTACAACCTTACCTTGCCAACTCGGATAAAGAAATTCGAGCTTTGCGACGATCATCTTAAAGATGAAAAGGAAGATTAAAATGGTTTGGTACGGTGAGTTGCGTTCAAGATATTGTTTCATGTGTTTTATGAGGTGGGTCGAGATTTCACGGGGCTTTTGTCGGGGGCATTTTTGAGTGTTTCCTTTGGATGTAATGTTTATTCGTTGGGGTGCAAGTCAGTGTTCGATTGCGTGTAACTCATGCCCGCTGAGACTATTCGTATTTATGTGACAGAACCTTGTTTATTATTGTCGTTTCATTATTTTCCGATGCTTTATTTATGTCATCGGCTCAAGGAATACTAATGTATTTGTTTTTGTGTACAAATTAGTATGCCGTGGCTACTGTTTCACTTGTGATTAAGGAAACTGTTAATTAAGGAGAGCAATGGCTTTCACATGCGTCTTTATCATGATCGGGTGGAGTTCCAGTCATAGAATGTAATAATAATAATGGCAAATCTTGAGACGTCACTGCTGGGCACGAGTCCCCTTTTTGGAGGGAGGCCTAGAGCTTACTCCACCACGCTGCTCCAATGCGGGAGATACGGATTAGTGGCCAACCCGCTGTAGGATGTTTTCAAACCACCCATAAGGCCTCCGACAAGGTTTAACGACTGCTATCTATCGATAGCAACCGGGACCGACGGCTTAAGGTGCTCTCCGAAGCACGGAAACGGGTATTTTAATTTTCCACTAGCGGTCGCCCATCACACACTCGAACGCGCCCGTATCGCTTAATCGAGTAGATCACTTGCGATCCACACCAGCCGCGGCAGGCGCACTTCCTATATATTATAGAATAATTATCATCCCCCTTATTACTATCAGAGAGACAAAGGAGGCGTTTGTTGTCGAACTCAAGTTTCTGTAGATCTATAGGATGCATTCACACATGACCCACATGACCCACATGACCCATGCGACCTACAGGCTTGTTTGCCGCTATTGTTACTTCAAATAACTTTTAAAATATTAACTCTTAGTGCCCTTTCACATGCCGGGTAGCCGGCGCCGGATACCCGGAGGCAAAGTGGCCATGTAGGTACTGGCCTTTCACATTTACCGGCGGAATTTGTCCTGAATATGTTACAGTATTTTACCGGACAGTCAGTGGCCACTTAATCAACTTCAATTCTACTTATTCTGACACAGAGTTGGTGTTGGTGGGTTTATATTGATCCCGGGTTTTTTTTTTTTTTTATGTAATGGAAGTGGCAAACAAGCATGCAGTTCACATTGATGTTAAGTGATGACTGCAGCCTATAGACACTTACATGAAGACCAAGGCCAAAATGCAGATGCGTTACCACTCCTGAGGCCTAAGGCGTTATGCCTCTGTGCCGGAAATTACAGGGCCGTACATTACCACCTGACCGGAACACGATAGTGCTGAACACTACCATTTAGCGGCAAGTAAATTAGGTAATGCGGTGGTGCCTACGCCCGCGAGCTCCGTCACTGGAGCTCTACCACCAGGGGTCAGTGACTAACAACGATTAACTACCATCAAAACCAGAGACGTCATACTTAAATACTTAATTGTGATCAATCAGCATATAAATTATCGCGCGCCCCTATATAACTAAAAGTCACCACCGCAACCCAACACAGTCTGTACGCCCCAAAAGACCTTCATCCTAAAAAGGTTAGCAGCAGTCGGCTCACGTCCCGACCATCGCCACTAGCTCAACGAACCTCGAATTAGATAAATAAGTGATAAATATGAACGGGCTCTAAGTGATACGATATGTTAATCATGCCAAATGGGTCTGCTCCTAATGAAATGTTTTTTGTTCAGCAAATCTGGATTAGTTTAGCTGCAAATCACGGGATTATGGTTGTTTATAATAATTTAATGTTTTTTTTTCTAGTAACGGTTGCTACACGGCGTCGGGACGTGACAACCCCACCGCCCTAATGCAGTCAGGCAACCGAACAATGGCGGTCAAACCATTCCAATGTAGCGGTAGTAAGTGCATTGACGAAAGATGGGCAGCAGCGTCCTGCGATAAATCTACCGCTGCGATCGTCTATCCGCAAGCCAAGCGTGGTGATTATGGCATATATATAAAACCGGTCAAGTGCATGTCAGACCACGTGCAGTGTAGGGTTCCGTAGTTACAGAGTAAAAGATGAAATAAAAAAAAATAATAAATATTTTGTAAGGACTTGTTCGAAATTTTCGAGTAAAGTACATTTGGTCGACTATTACTCGCAAACTTGTAAGGCCAACTTAAGTGTGACAGTTTTCCTTTTAATTTCGTTATATATAACTACTATTGCCGTAACGTTTGAATTTCTAACAACAACCGTTTAGTCTGTAGGGGGGGGGACACTTGAGTCTAACGAAAATTTGCACTTTAAAGCTTAATAAGTCACGAACAGTTAACTAAATTGAAAAATGATGTTCGGACACTCATATTATTTTTTAAAAACCTATCCAACGATACTACACACTATATGGAAATCGAAAATAACAAAAAATATCTGCGAGTTACTTGTAGGCGAGGTTACCCTAAATATATATTTTTTCATGTTTTTATTACCACTTTGTCGGCGTAATTAAGACGTATACTTGTGCCAAATTTCAAGTCTCTAGTTATAGTTTTTGCGCTAAACCGCGGACCGACAGACAGACAGACAGACAGACGGACATGGCTATAAGAACTAATAGGGAAACTATAAGGGTTCCTTGTTTACTACGGAACCCTAAAAAGAGTACTAAATGAGGATTTCTCAAAATTAATTTAGTGAAATGTGCGCCTACGAATGTTAGTCAAAACATAATTGACCACTCATAAACAAATGCTAACATGAAGTCGTACGGAGTGCGGTCGACTCGCCGCCGCGCCGGTGTCGTGTCGTGTCCGCAGCAGTTCGACTGTGCACTTTCCACTCCAAAAGTGTCTGTCGGTGACACCGCGCGCTACGCACCTACGAACGAATAGAGGGTTCAATTTGATGTGTGAATACTTCTATAGTCCCTTTTAAATATTGCATAATAATATATTGCAGAACCGATTATTAATCATTAACAATCGGTTTTGAAATATTTATATGAAGATAAAGGGACTACTTTACCTGACTTTCCGCGGTTCAATGATAATTAAAATCGGGCAGGACTTCAGTAGCTCAATTGGAAGAGCGGCTGGACTAGATTCCCAGTAGGCCGCAAGTTCGAGTCTCGCCTGAAGTCAAAATTTTTCTTTCCATTTTTCTTTAAATAAAATATATTTCACAAGCATGTGTTAATGCGAAATAATATAAAACAATTTAAATTACGTTTATTTGTCGTTGCCAAAAATAAACTAAGATACTACCAGTAATTTCGATTTTTTTCGTCCAAACAAACTGCTCTACTCAAAACAGACATTTAGAACCGACGTTGCTAATAAGAGACATCGAATTTGTGGAAACAAAAAGCTGTTTGTCATGTGGCATAGATAAAAAAGAAAAAGAAGCAATATTATATTTTTTTACAATTATGTTGAATACACTTAGTAATAGAGTTGATGGTAATAGTTTGTACAGTGGTGGGTACATTTAATATTAAATAGTTAAATTTAGTTCGTATTTAATGTCATTGCATATTCATAGTTGTCATATTTTACTATTCGTAACACACGAGAGTGTATAGATATCACAAATAATTAAAATTTGAAACATTTAGTTTTATTCAAACCTGCACCTTGTAGACCAGTGTAGATACTTTTACTACTAAAGAAATAATGGCAGAAGAAAATACAACACCGTATAAAAAATAAAGTGCCCGTAGTTTTGTTTTTTTTTATGTTCATTACTGTCTATTACAAATCATATAGACGATAACATAATGTGCATTTGTATAACATACATAGAATACCATAAATAATAGGATATTCAATATAACAAATTAGTTATAAAAAATTATTCAAATTTTTATTTCAAATTGGTCTACAAGGACACTCTTACACTGTCAGGTTATATTAATTTTCAAAGCCACTTCGAATCATTCATAGGTCTACATCATTGATTAGACATAGCCACGGCTCCTGACTCGCAGTCATTGGGCTGCAAATCGAGATGTGTCGCATGCAATCATCTATTCTGCCGTTGCTTCATGTAACTACCTACAGAATTCGATAATTTTTAATGCTTTAAAATAAAATATAGTCAGTCATATATATTAAATACTACTTAAATGTTATAAGAGATTCGAAGTTACTTAGTTTGGTAAGTTCGGTAGATAAAGTCAGATAAGTCACCAACAGTAAACTTACCAAAACTAAGGAACTTGGAATCCCTTATTCATATTTAATCAATATGGTAAGGAATATTTTATTTAAAAGCATTATAAATTATTGTATTCCGTAGGTAGTTACATACAATATTATAAGGTTCGATCGTAAGGTTCCCTTATCTACTGTATATGAATAAAATATAAACAATAGTGGGATATTTACCTAGGTAAGACGAGGGCACCAATACCTAAGTATAGGTCTATTGTAGCCCAAGAGCAAAATGACAAGCGCAATGACGGTGAAACTATCGTGACGTCACGCCGTCAATTAAACTCGACGCGACGTCAGCGAGTCGGAAACGACACTCGTCCGACACACGTCCACCGCTGTAGCCGGGGCTTATTACGTGTGTAGTTAATAGAAATACTTATTATAATATTCATATTTTAAAGAGAATTAAATGTTTTTGTTTGCAATTAATAAACTAAAAATCACATGCACTATATTTTATGGCTGCAATGTAGTTTTCGAGTTAATAATAAATTAGTTTTAGCAGGCAAACGTTTATTATGCCTACTTCCCTACTTATAATATTATAAATACGAAAGTAACTCTCTCTGTCTATCTGTTACCTTTTCACGCCCAAACGACTGAACCGATTTATTAAAATTTGGTACAGAGATAGAGCTGACTTTGAGAAAGAACATACTACTACATAGGCTACTTAGTTATTTATATAACGAGATCCACGCGGGCGAAGCCGCGGGCAACAGCTATTAATAATTAAAAAAACATATTTTGCTTTGCATTTTTTGTATATTTTTACGCTTTTTTTATTAGGAGCACTGCATGTGAGTGCCGTCTAGTGGATTTTTCAAGCAGAAATAAAATTACTGAACTATACCCAGAAGGGATAAAACAAAAAATTATAAAATTTATTTTGTTGCGCTATTAAAGTGCGATTTTTTAATTTATTCATCTTTGGCACAAAGTCAGAATTAAAGATGAAAATACGTAATACATGCAATAGTCCTTTCACATTTTACCATGGAAGAACGTACAAAACGTCACAGTATAATCGCATCTAAGTATAATAAGGCCCTCTGCTGATGTCTAATGAAATTGTCGAGGGGACAGAGTGCAAGTGTAGGGGACAAATATATATTTATGCTTACTGTACACGGTGTCAATAGATTACTAATGGATACGAAATACGACACAGTGATTGGTTTTTACATTAAGTTTTAGTAATGTTCAGTAACTTAATTTGTATGAAGAGAATGATGAAGGTAGTTGAGGCACGGGAGGTGTGTCAGGACCCGGATATCTGGCGCTCCACACTCTCTACCTACCCCGTTAGGGACCTGGCGTGAAGATACATACTTATGTTAATTTAACCTGAGCAATATTACGGTAGCTGACCAAGACGCGTTGCCACTTCTGAAGTCTTATAATAAATAACTGAGGGCTCTGTGTCGGAAATTACGGGATCGTACATTAGGACATATACCTATAAATTTAGAAAATATGAGATCTAGATAAGACATTTACTGGTGGTAGACGTCGGCACTACGCATTATCTAATATACTTGCCGCTAAATGGTAATGTTCAGCATTATCGTGTTCCGGTCAGGTGGTAATGTACGGCCCTGTGATTTCCGGCACAGAGGCATAACACCTTAGCCCTCAGAAGTGGTAACGCATCTGCGTTTTGACCTCTGGTCTTTGTGTGGGTGTCTATAGGCTGCAGTCATCACTTAACATCAATGTGAACTGTATGCTTGTTTCCCACTTTCATTACATAAAAAGAAAATGAACATAGATCTAAGCATTGTAGTTGGCGTCGGGACGGACGACCTCACTATCCACTAGCTTTTTTTTTTTTTTTTTTTTTTTTTTATTTTTTATTTTTTTTTTTTTTTTTGGTCGGTCTTTATGTAGGCGGCCTGTCTCGAGACGGCACTAGTCTACTTCACCGGGCAATCGGCGAGCGCAGAAGGCGCTCCAGCCTAGCAAAAAAGTTAGCGCAACTGCCTAAGGGTGACCCATGCGGGTCCGTGCCTCGGCTTAGGGCGTTGCGGAGGGACATATGAGACATATGCGATTATGGGCGGTGCAACTTTCGCTCTACTCCATTCGGTTGGTGATAACCGGAATGTCATCGGCCTCGCGGGGCCGGGGATAAGGTCGGGATCAGGGGCGGGCGCGGCGCGAAACGCGTCGGCGCGTTGTATTGTTGGCGGTTTGTGCAGTGTGATTCTGTAAATGATTGTTCATAGCGGCGATGGCCAACGTGGTCTCATCGTCCGGATCTTTTAAGACGTGCCTTGGACGTCTCCTTTTGGCGCGATCAAAAGGAGTGTAAATCGCGGCCGCTCTGACCAGCGGATTCGGGTGGTGACTCGCCCGGTCGAAATAGCGAGCTGAAGCTCGCTTCATAAACTGCCGGATGGTAGGCAGATTTGCGTCAATGTGCAAGTTTTTATTACGTACGTACCAAGGCGCGCCTACGGCTCTACGTAAGAATCGATTCTGCAAAGTTTGAAGCTTATGTAATATTGTGTTTTTCGCGTGGGCGAATACCGGGGACGCGTAACATAGTATGGGCCTTATGCAGGACGTATAGGCACGGAGTTTGTTCCGGGCCGATAGCTTGCTCTTTTTGTTTAATAAACAATGTAATTGGGACAACACGAATGCAGCCTTTGCGCGCGCTGCTTTTACATGTGCAGCGAAGGTCAGATGCCGATCAAGCGTCACTCCTAAGTATTTGATTTTGTCCATCCAGGGGATGGGCTCGTCAAACATGAGGACTGGGGCTACGTTAGGTCTGGGAGCGCGGTCCCGTATAAAGAGTATGTCAGCGCTCTTGCTAGGATTTACCTCTATACGCCAGCGGCGGAACCAAGACTCAAGGTCTTTGGCCGCCGCTTGCAGGGCTTTCCTTATGATCTCTGGCTTTCTGCCAGAGACGTAAATAGCAGTGTCGTCAGCGTACATTGCCACCTGAACGCCGTGGCGGACAGGGATATCGCTAGTGTATAGCGTGAACAGGAGGGGGGAGAGTACGGATCCTTGGGGAACACCGGCTGTTATGGTGTGACGGTTCGAAAGGGTACCCTCGACTCGATATCGAAAGCCTCTGTCCGACAGAAAATCGCGAATGATTTGCACGATTTGGGTGGGCACTCCGAGAGTGTACAGCTTATATAATAAGCCGTTGTGCCACACGCGGTCGAACGCTTTGGCGATATCGAAGAAGAGGGCTCCCATCATAATCTTTCTATCGAATTTACTGAGTATATGCTCGGTGATTCGATGTACTTGATGGACACAGGAGTGGCGAGCACGGAACCCGAACTGTTCGTCCGGGATCAAGTGCCGCACTCGGGTGAAATCTAAGAGTCGAGCGTACACGACGCGCTCGTAAAGTTTACTGAGAGAACTGAGCAGACTTATCGGCCTGTATGACGAGGCCTGGTTGCTCGGCTTACCGGGCTTTTTAAACCCGATAACTGTGGCCTCTTTCCACGCGGGTGGAAACATACTATTTTTAAACGCTGCGTTGAGTATCGCAGCCAAAAGGGCAATGAGCAAGGGGGGAAAGTTTCTAACTGTGCGATTGGAAACGCCGTCCGCACCCGGCGCTTTCCGCACTTTTAGACGCTTGATCAGGTCTGACACCTCTACGACTGTCACAGGCCTGAGAGGATCATCATTATTTTCGCTATTATCGTTAGCGTTTTCATCGAACTGCGTGTCGGGAATGGGACCGGTTTCGCGCGGAGGGGTTGGCGGTCTCGCGTTCCTACTTTCGACTTCAGAGTTAATCTTATCTAAATGATCGGCAGCTATCGGCATCGTACTTGGAGAGCATTGAGTCTCGAGTTCGCTCGCCAGGCATTCGGACTTTTCGAAGTCATCGAAGGCTGGCGGTTGGTTGGGACGAATGAGGGGAGGCATGGATGCCTCGTTGGGAGATTTGAAGCAGCTGAAAGCTTCCAATACTCTGTATGAGTGGGATCAAGGTCAGTGAGCTTTTGCTCCCAGCGGCCGTTATAGACTTCCACCTTGCATTTCTTGGCCTGACGTTGCCAGTATCGCATGGCGGTTTTTCTATCGGCCGTTGGGGCAGAGTAGTAAGCTCTTGTAGTTGCATTCCTTTCTCTCACTATCTCCCGTACGTGCTCAGGGATAACGGCGTGACTGGGTACAGTCACGGGTTTTTCCTCTAAACATCCGTCTACGACGGATTGTACGTGGTTAGTGAGAGTAAGGATCGCGCTATTGACTTCGTCAGGGGTCTCTATGAGTGAGGGGATCGTATCGAGGTCTTCGGATGTGGTGGTAGCCAACCTGCGTCTCACTTGAGACCAGTCGGTTACCACTCTCATCGGGATGTCACTATGACCTGTATCAGTGGGGCCGCTATGGGGGATAAATTCTATGATAACAGGTCTATGGTCAGAGTCTAACTCGTGTAGCACTCGTATAGAATGTAGACGTAAGTTTACGTTCTTTACAAGTGCTAGATCGAGTATGTCGGGTCGTCCCATGTTGTCGTCATAACAATAGTGGGTGGGTTCGAGTGGCACTAGAATGTCTATAGGTGCCCTGTCAAGATAACGTTCTAGAACTGTCCCTCGTGCGTTAGACGAGTTACAGCTCCACATTATGTGTTTGGCGTTGAGATCTCCTGCCACTATGACGGAGTCGCCAAGCTTAAATAGACGATCTAGGTCGCCTACTAAGAGATCGCGTTGGGGGGATAGATACGCCGACACTATAGTGATCGGCTGATGACCGGTCATCGCTAATAGGCAAACTGAGACTTCAATGTTCTCCAGGTCGTCGGGGGAGGGTAGAGGCGTGCAATGCAACGTCCTTTTGTAATATATAAGGGTGCCCCCGAGGGCACCGTCTGTACGATCGTTTCGTACTAACCTATAATTGGCCAAGCTTGGGTTACGGCGGGCGGGTTTTAAAAATGTCTCCTGGATGAGGAAGACATCAATATTTTTATCGCGGAGAAATTCTCCCAGCTCATCGCGGAGGCCTGACATGCCATTGGCGTTAAAAAACCCTATTCTAAGTGAATAGGGTTTTATCCTGCTTGCTAAATTATTTAAAGGCCGTATGGCCATTTTGGGTTTACCGGGGGGTGTTGTTTATCAGCCGGTTGACTTCGGCTGCGGCCAGGACCATTTCTACCATGGCGTTGGGAAGGTGGGGATTGGACTTGAAGTGCAAGTACCTATCCAGCAGGGGCTGGAGTTTGCTCATGTCAAACATGAGCGAGAAAGAGAGTACCTCGCTGATGAGGTCGAGCGGCGCCTGAGGGGGGCCGGGAGCGGGAGCCTGATGGGCCATGGGGGGGGCCTGAGGGGCCTGGGTGGGTTTGCGGCAAGGTGCGGCAGTGGCGGCCAGCGGGGGCCTAATGGGGGTTGGCGCAGGGGCCGGGGCGGGGGCCGGAGCCGGGGCCGGGGCCGGGGCGCGAGCCGGGGCCGGGGCTGGGGCCGGTGTAGGGGCGGCCTGAGGGGCCACCGCGGGTGCCTGAGCGACCGGGAAGGTCGTGGGCGGCGGGATTACTCCCTTAAGAGGGGGGTAATAA
This sequence comes from Macrosoma leucophasiata, assembly GCA_036365455.1. Taxonomy (NCBI): domain Eukaryota; kingdom Metazoa; phylum Arthropoda; class Insecta; order Lepidoptera; family Hedylidae; genus Macrosoma; species Macrosoma leucophasiata. Next base: position 22,690,299 of record JAWQUS010000027.1, on the reverse strand, counting down.
GTGGTACTCATTAGAGAGGGCGGAGGACCGGTCCTCCATGCGGGGGCCAGGATGGGGTTGGGGGTCCTCTCGAATTGAGGGGCCGCTCTTGGTGGGATTGGGCGACGACCCCTGGATGGGATTCGTGCCGCTTTGGGTGCCTCTTTGCACCCCCTATAGTTGGCAGGATGACCTGCCTGCCCACAGAGAATGCAGCTCGGGGGTTCCGTGCATGCAGCCCTGTCTTTTGGGCGCGAGCATTCGGCCGTAGCATGGTCTTCCAGGCACTTGACGCACCTGGGGCGCATCCTGCACCGACCAGAGGCATGACCGTATCTCTGGCAGTTATGGCACTGCCCTATGTGTCCCTTCTTGTTGGGAGGCTCGACACGGATGCCGCTGAGGCCCGCGACTTCTTTAATGTTAAAGACGCCGTTGGCCTCTTTGGTGTGCTCGAGCACGACTAACACCATGTTTAGGTGGCCGTTTTGTCCCTTATGCCCTCGGTGCATCCTGTGCACCTGCAGAACTGGGAGGGCTTTGACCTCTTTAAGGTCGGCCATAATTTCCTCGGGATATCCACTAGCAGACGAATTCTCTTGTCTTTGTGATGGCTAAAAAATGTTTAACTCGCGTCAGGACACGTGACCCTTGTCAAAATGCACAACGTTAATATTCAAGTGTTTACTTCTGTCAACACTCCAGGAGTGCAACCCGTTTTTTTTTTCCAATAGACTATCAGATAACAGCACTAGTGTCACGCGCATCACTAGTCTGCACTTCCTTGTTCAATTGTCTCTTGTCATGCTCGTCATAGACAGTCGCATTATTTGTAACACAATATTGTAATTCTGTATTAATGTCCTGTCCTAAATCTATACAAATAAATAAAATTGAAGTGTCTGTTTGTAATATTAAAATAACTGCTTTTTAATAAATGCATATGTATGTATACACGGTAGGTATACATATACCAAAACATTTTTTTTTTCATTTATTGTCTGTCTGTCTGTTTGGCGGGGCTAATCTTGGGAACGGCTGGACCGATTTTGACGAGATTTTCACTGGCAGATAGCTGATGTAATAAGAAGTAACTTAGGCTACTTTTATACTAGCTTCGCCCACGACTTCGTCCGGGTAGATACTGAACAAATCATAAATTCTCACGCGGACGAAGTCGCGGGGACAGCTAGTAACTAATATAAAACTAAAACGTCTCTCAATACCAAGACCATAAAATATATGTAATACAGACTTTCTTTCGATGCCGACAAGTAAGTGTTATTTCGAATCATGATAAACTTTCTGCGTCATAAACGCAGAAATATTTGTTGAAACTGTTTAAAGCGATGGTAGATAGATTAAACAATAACATTTCTTAAAGGTTGACCCGATAAATACCCAGCAATAAACGTAATTAACAACACCAAGAAGAGAACACCTTCAATATGATGTCTCGTAATTAATCTGTCAGCCAGACTATTGAATAATAACAGTTTAAATGTAGAGATTAACAGAAGCCGACAACGATTATAAATAATTAATTATGATGGCTATTTGGCTCGTCTTGCTATCAGTACGCAGGTAATGTATATAGTAGATACATAAGGATGTGTGGAAAGCAAAGTAAAAAACTTGTCAGGTGCTAGGAATAGGTAGTCAATTTTCGTCTCTTTTATCAAATTAATTCTAATATTCAGGGTACAATAGCAAGGGTCAGGGTAGTATAATAACATTTACGGAGTTAGGGCCCTAATTAAGACTACTGGAGTCAGCCCATCGACGCTCGAGTAGCGCGTGACTCGGAGCTGCAGCACCGCAAGAACCGCCTCGTTGATGCGCATGTTTGTGTGATTGCGCCGTTTCAACATTTTGTACGTAGTTTCCATAGTGTTCATATTTGTGCTGTGACTGAGTTACGGCCCTGTCGACCGTATAGTGTAATAGCCTTTTATCTAATACATTAATGATCGTACTATTTATTTGTCGCAATAACAAATGCGAGTGAACTTTAGAAATTAAAGAAAAAACGGATCAATTCCAAAAGCCATCACGGATCAAGCCCAAAGTCTAATTATTCACTCCGCTTTTTTTAAAATGTCTGATACTTTTATGAATAAAAATATATATGTGTATTATATAAAAGCTTAAGTATTTCATTTATGATGGTAGTGGGCGTGTAGGCGGCCTGTCTCGAGACGGCATTAGTCTACTTCACCGGGCAATCGGCGAGCGCAGAAGACGCTCCAGGCTAAATAAAAGCGGCAGCTATTACAGCTTTATAAGGCCCAAGTGCGCCCCATCTGGAATACTGCTCTCATTTGTGGGTTGAGCCCCCAAATACCAACTTGGTCCGCTCGACTCCTTACAAAGACGCGCCGTTCGTATTGTTAACGACCTAGGACTTACTGACAGGCTCGAACATCTGAGCCTGCGCAGAGACGTTGGGAGTCTATGCGTTTTATACCGTCTCTACAATGGCGAGTGCTCTGCTGAACTGTTCGACATGGTGCCACCGTCTCTTTTCCTACACCGTACTACCCGCCGAAGAGAGAAGTTCCACCCTCACCGACTGGACACCTGGTAATGTTCAACGGTGCGGTTCTCACGTTCGTTTTTGCCCAGAACGTGTAAACAATTTACACGTTCGGAATGAACTTCCCTCTGAGGTGTTCCCTCGGTACTACAATATGGGGTCCTTCAAAAATGGCGTTAAAAGAGTCCTTCAGGGCTGGCAGCGCGTTGGCGACGCCCCTGGTGTTGCAAATGTTCATAGGCGACGGTGACCACTTTCCATCAGGTGGCCCGTCTGCTTGTCTGTCAATCCTTTGACATAAAAAAAATAAAAATAAAAGTTACCGCAACTGCCTAAGGGTGACCCATGTGGGTCCGTGCCTTGACTTAAGTAGTGGTACTGCTGAGCTTTACGTGGTAGGTAAATGGCATCAATACACACACTTTGTATGGCCCCGTCATAACTATGACAGATACATAACAGGTCCCAAGGGTGGCAACGCATTGACCTTTGGTTTCTGTGTAGATATCTGTAAGCTGCAGTCATCACTTGACATCAATGTGAGCAGCATGCTTGTTTGCCACTCCGATTATAAAATAAAAAAGTCATGATGCTGCTTGATGCAGGTTTATTTCTTGAAAGGTACAAAAAATACATGATGATGGGTAATAGGTTAATTAGGTACGCCCTTAAAAATGCTCAAGATTTATTGTACCTATGTATTTTCTTCTGCTCATAGCCAATACGTATATTTGTGCCAAATAACAACTTTCTGGCGCTTAGAGTCTACGAGGTTAAATGCAGACAGACGGACGGACGGACATGGCGAAACTGTAATTTTTACTGGTGGTAGAGGTCCAGTGACGGAGCTCGCTGGCGTAGGCACCACCGCATTACCTAATATACTTGCCGCTAAATGGAAGCGTTCAGCACTATCGTGTTCCGGTCTGGTGGTAATGTACGGCCCTGTAATTTCCGGCAGAGAGAGATAACACCTTAGGCCTCAGGAGTGGTAACGCATCTGCATCTTGACCTTGGTCTTTGTGTGGGTGTCTATAGACTGCAGTCAACACTTAACATCAATGTGAACTGCATGCTTGATTGCCACTTCCATTACATAAAAAAAAGGCTACTAAAAACCTGCTCTCCCCATATCTATCCACGACAATTGCTCACACATTTTTAAAAACGACAATGTTATTGTAAGCAATGACAATTATATGGCGATATAAATCAATGACTCCGCTTCCTGCAAGAGTGACCGACGTGTACAACCTGCGCCAATATTCACCATACCATGAAAGAGGATAAATCTAATTCCAACCCTTTGTGTGTGGTATATAAGGTTGACTTCATTTTGGATTTTCAGAGGTATGAAGTAGTGTAGGTTGGTGTACGTTATAGGATGACCGACGACCGTTCATCGGGGCGATATGAAGCACTCATCAAACACATTAGCCTGTCTCTCGCAGTATTTCGCATGTGCTCGTGGTTAAAATTAACGGAACGTTCCGTTGATCATCTTTTTTAGTTAATTTGATATGACAAGCTTTTTCGTGTTTATTTTTAAGTTGGTAAACCGCTCTACGACAAACAAGTTTTTGCTGAAGAAGACTTCAAAGAGAGTTTTTATAATGTGACGTAGGCGGCTTACTTCAAGATGGCTCTGGTCTATTTCGTCGGACAATCAAATGAGAGTACCTGACTGTTGCTACAAACCATTTAACTTATCCTTTTCTATGTCATGAAGTGGCTAACAGATCACATTGATGGTAAGTACCACTTTTAAACATGAAGGTACTAATCAACTTGTGTTGGTGCCATTCTGAGGCCTAAGGTGATATGCTTCTTATTATCACAAAATTAATAAAATAAAGTAGCGTTCTAATATTCCACGGTATTTTACCAAGAATCACGAATGATCAAGTGTCCCCGTGTAGTTGCGGCGAATGAGATTATCGCCGACGATCAGCACTCGCGGTTCCGTGAAATCGGTCTGCGCACGCGTCTATAAATCAACATTAATTCCTGGATAAATTGAGACCGCGGATAGAAATGAACCGGTGAATTGGCCATATCTGCGTGCAGCTGTTGCATCATTTTGCAGGAGAAGTCACCTAACCCAATACATCTACAGTTTTTATTTATAGAATAAAGATGAAGGTAAAAAGAAATAATTATAATATGAAAGGTGCGTTTGTTACATAAAATTGCATACGACATGTAACGCGAATAATTCGCGATCTCAAACACCTCGATTAGAAAATCGAGTTATAATCATAATACCTACATGAACTGAAACGTAACTTCACGCCTGTAATCCCCGAAGGGGTAGGCAGAGGTAAATGCATGCATTCAATCATACATGCAAACACCCACGACTCGTCGGTTACGTTTTTGGCCCATGTAACAGGTGGCGAACCTGTTGCCATCTCCGGGCACATTACCAAACTCCGGGGTACTGGGAATCTTCCAGAAAATGGAAAAATCCCAATAGAAGCAGAGATAAAGGATTTTAACCCGTTATCTCTGATAGACCCCGACCCGGGAATCGAACCCAGGACCTCCAGCGCAATAGTAGTGGCCTGCTACCACTACGCTACTGAGGCAGACACACACAACACATGAACTGAAATAACATGTTTATGTATTTAATTTATGTTGTCCCAATTTGAACGAACAGTATGCATACTGTTCGTTCAATCCAACGCATACTTACCCTATTTCTACAGTACGGCCGCACATAAAACACAAACCTACTCACATTCGCACAGTGCGCAATGCGATGTGGCGTAACCTGTGCATCACTATTTAACACTCGTTAGTAGGGCTTCCCACACATAACTGTGAATTCGCATCGAATCGCAAATATCTGCGAGCTCGCACGAATACATCGCCTGCGGCGTCGCATCGCATCGCATCACAGTTTTGTGTGGCCGCCCGTAATAACTGAATAAGATTCATTTTTAACCGACTTCAAAAAGGATGAGGTTCTCAATTCGCCTGTATGTTTTTTTTGTGTTCACTACCTTATTGTTTAAAATTATTAACTATGTATATATATAAAAATCAACTGCTGTTCGTTAGTCTCGCTAAAACTCAAGAACGCCCGGACCAATTTGTCTAATTTTGGTTTTGAATGATTTTTGGAAGTCCAGGGAAGGTTTAAAAGGTAAAAGTTGTAAAAAGAAAATATTAAGAAATTGAAGGGAAATAGTAAAACCCACATTTTCATTTTCCCATATAAATAGTCCGTGTCTATCAAACCTTTGACACATTATTTCATTCTGAGGCAATACGAAGTTTGCCGGGCCAGCTAGTTTATAGTAAAATGCACTATACTATTACCTACTAGCATTTTATTTTGGATAGACGTTAGTCTCATTTTCGATTGTATTGACTGTGCACCAAATGGGTTACCATAATTTACTTTATTAACCGACTTCCAAAAAAAGAAGGAGGTTCTCAATTCGTCCGGATCTTTTTTTTTTTAAATTCTAATTTATTTTGGGATAAAATATTACCTATATTAATAATAATGCCTAAAATCGATTTAGTAAAAATATTCTGAAAAAAACTAGTTTTGGGTAGTTCATTTAATCCTGTTACACGTTGTATAAAAGCTTTTACTTACTGTAGGAGCCGTACAAAATATGCACAAACATTACAAAAATCATAAAATGACGTAACATCTTAATATTTCTTATGGCAGTTTGTCACGAATCTCGAGCGATCCTGCATCGCAGTGTAGTTGTGACGAGTGAGATTATTGTGGACGATCAGCACTTACGGTTTCGTGAAATCAGTCTGCGCACGCGTTTATAAATCAACATTAATTCCTAAATAAATTGAGACTGCGGTGAGAAACGAACCGGCGAATTGGTCAACTTTCCCATTTTAACGACATTAAGTGAAATTATTGAAAAAAAGTTCTTTTGTGTTTTCAACAATGTGTTATTATCGCAGTACATACATGAACAATGTGGAAACTACGTACAAAACGTTCGAAACGGCACACATACACAAACATGCGCATCGACGCTCGAGTAGCGTGCGTCTCACTACTGCAGCACTGCGAGAACCGCTTAGGGGCCTCGTTGATGCGCATGTTTGTGTGAGTGTGCCGTTTCAACGTTTTGTACGTAGTTTACACACTGTTCATGTATGTACTGGGTTATTATGTGACCTTTCTATCTAACACTTCTATGTTCTATTATGTATGCATATTAAAGCCAAGTCCCTTACGGAGTGGGCAGAGAGTGTGGAGCGCAAGATATCCCGGTCCTGACATACCTTACGTGCTTCTTCTACATTTATCATTGTCTTCCATACATGCACTTTTTACTGGTGGTAGAGCTCCAGTGACGGAGCTCGCGGGCGTAGGCACCACCGCATTACCTAATATACTTGCCGCTAAATGGTAGTGTTCAACACTATCGTGTTCCGGTCAGGTGGTAATGTACGGCCCTGTAATTTCCGGCACAGAGGCATAAGACCTTAGGCCTCAGGAGTGGTAACGCATCTGCATTTTGACCTTGGTCTTTGTGTGGGTGTCTATAGGCTGCAGTCATCACTTAACATCAATGTGAACTGCATGCTAGTTTACCACTTCAATTACATAAAAAAAAAAAAAAAATGCACGCCAATTCTTTTGACCCCACCTTCAGATATTACTCGACCTATTTGATTACGGTAGGTCAATCTTGGTCTTTAATTCCTGAGCCTCTGCAACATCCACATTGTACATCTGTTTAGTTATTCGCTCGAATCATCGGAGCATGCCTTTTTCATTCTTACACCGATACTCTCATTCACACAAAGCCTCTTTCTTACATCTTCATCACGAATGCGATCGGTGTTCTATGTTATAGCAATGTTAAATCAATCCGCCCAGAAATGAAGATGACAAAAAGTTCTACCTCCACAAAAAAGTCTGTCTGAACTTCATAGTATCGATGTGGCCCCTAACGTCTCCATCGCGAATTAGTGACTGACTGACTGGATGACTCGCAGACTCGCACAATAAACACGTCTCCAACATCGTTAATCAACGACACACCTACGGCCCGGTTGTACCGTATCGTTTAATCGGAGTTTAGAGTTCGAATTATGTTTTAAGAACCGCAAAATTTGGTTTATATTTAGATATACACAAAGTCTAATATCTTTATTTTTACGCAATAATAGACGAGAATTTGAAATTGTGAATTTGGTAATTAAAGAAAATGGAAAGAGAAATTTTACTTCAAGCAGGGATCGTACCTGCGATCTCAGGATAACTAGTACAGCCATTTTACCATTAAGCTACTGAAGCTCTTCTAATCATTTGTATCATTGTGTTTCATTTTTTCTTTTATTTATAAAATCAAAATCTGTTACCTACGTGTTTATCATAAAACACAAAGGAGATGTTGCGAGCTCCGCCCTGGTTAGTACATGTCCTCAAAAAATGGGTAAATTATAGCAGAATCCGAAAAAAATACAATTAATTTAATCAAGAATATATTTTAGAGTTACCACCACATTTAATTCAAACGATTTTATCATTTTCAACCATGTTCAACACGGCGGCGATACGGCCAACGCTTGGTATCAATCGATTTCGATAGTATTTACAAATTATTATTTTTTCTCCCAGTACTAGATAATCAAAAAACAATTTAAAAAATTAAAATGTCAAAATGACATCGTCCGCCATATTCGCCATGTTGGTTTTAAGTTGCAATTCTAACTGCAAATAATGTTTTGTAACTACAAACAAAGCTAAATAAGTGTAAATATGCAGTAAAAACGTTTTTATATTGATTTTGCCTGTTTAATGATGTACCATACATGGCCGGAGTTCCATACATTTTTGCAACATCTCCTTTACTATTTTATTGATAGTTATAATAGTACTACTACTTATTGATAAATCTATCAGAATGTTATTGTGTAGGTACGCAATAATGTAATGACCAATATCATTTTAGGTAGAGTTGGCATCACCATAATTTAATTAATATCTTATGATACCTTGTATCGATTACTACTACTACTACTACCAATCAGATTATGTGTGGCCTCAGAAACATTTAACACATGCGTTTTACACAGGAACGGCTACGTATCTATGTTAAAAACGCCACTTTTTATGATGATACATATTATTATAACCTGTTCACTTTGTGTTAATGAAAACTATAGGCAAAGTGAAAATATTAGTAATTTTCATAAAAATAACCACAAACCTATTCTATCTACCTTTTACAAAATGTATTCGAACACGAATAGCTCTTGACAGTTAACTAAAGATTAATACAACCACGGTGCCACCGGCCTGTCCAAAACAATGTTCCACCTTGACACAACACAAGGTACGGAGCGGGAGGAGGTCGGGAGACTGGGGCAATGAAGGGGGGGATATAATTAATTACTGCAAGAGTGGCAGGTGCACAATGACTGGGAACTGGTGGTGACGAGGCAGATTTTTTTATCTTCACGCCCTAGTGAGGATCGATTTTTGGGAGGCCACTTTCCTGAAATATGGCATAGTTGTAAATTAACAACTGTGTTGTTTACAAGATGTATCTGTGGTAGAGACTGAAAATCTTTGCATTAGTCTGTGTGCATGTACTGAACTCTTAAAGCCTGTAATGCTTTTCGTATTCTGTTTAAAACTGGGATCTATTGTAGAAGGAGTTACTTGGAAAACCAATGTATTTAGCAATGCAACTAGAAGCAATAGCCAAGAGTTGGGGCAATTATCGTATGAACAAAACCTGATATTATCTTTTTAATTAATATTATTTGGGATACCTTTCGAGCTGGGAAATCCTCGAAACCGAGGACCCCGTTTACTTGAATAACTCGGATTTCTTGTCAAATTTCATTAATATAAGGTTACACACTTTTCTTTTTGTAAATTTTCATCATGCTTGAAAAGATTGTCATGATGTCATAATTCCAAGTGAAAGACGTCAGTTGGACAAAGCCTTCAAACACGCTCACAACAGTAGTGTTGTGGATTATTAGGGAAGAATATGTCATAATCGCCACACTTGGCAGGCGTATTAGCGGTCGCAGTGGCGGAGGTTTTATCGCGGGACACTGCTGCTCATCCCACGTAGTTATATTTACTACCCCTTATTTTAAGGGTTTAATCACCATTGTTCGGTTGACTGAGTGACGGGTAGATTTTCCTCCACTAGAAGGTGATGGGGTCATCACGTTCCGATTTCAGGAATGGTTTAATAATGACAACCCATTATACGTCCCACTGCTGAGCACGAGTCTCTCCCCTTTTTAGGGGGAAGCCTGGAACTTACTCCACCATGCTGCTCCAATGCGGATTGGTGGAGGTGGGTGGGTTAGTGGCCAATCCGCTGTCGGATGTTTTCAAACCGCCCATATGGCCTCCGACAAGGTTGAACGACTGCTATCTATCGATAGCAAACGGGACCGACGGCTTAACGTGCCCTCCATAGCACGGAAACGCGCATTTAATTTGCCACTAGCGGTCACCCATCACACTACCCGACCGCGCCCGTAGTGCTTAACCGAGTAGATCGCTTCCGATCTACACCAGCCGCGGGGCCATGCGCGCTTCGTGAATAACATACGGATACTCAATAACAAACTGAACAGTAACAATTTCATATATTTGCGCCTACTTATCATAAATACACTGCTCATGTCGATAATCGCGTTACCGGTAACAATACCCAGATATAATGGCCGGTGGAATTTATACGGACAACAAAGGGTGCTCGTAACACCCGTCACAATCTGCCTGCGCGTTACCTGAAAATCCGCATTAATTCATATTCGGACGCGAAAACAATGGCCAGATACCCTCCACATCAGAAACCTGTACACGGTCTCACGCGTATCTCACCAAAACTAATTAAAATCAACTCTAAAGCTTAAGCTATATAACCCGAAATTCAGTGCCTCCAGACGAAATTTAATACAATACTGTTTAACACGATCACGCCAAAATCCAAGTGAAATTCAACTTTAAATCAAGCAGTTAAAGTAGATTAGAGAATGAAGTCAGCTGAAGCATTAAATGCTGGCCAGCGCGATGATCACACCGTTTTGCAAATGGAACATAATTCGAATTGTCACCTGAATATCCTAGCTTGCGTTTTGACTTTATTGCTTTGAATTAAAATCCAATTTTGTTTGTCACGGGATTCAAGCTGTGATTGAAAGTGTATGACTGAGTTAATTGAATTTGAACTCTGGATTTGTATGATAGAGTTCATATTTCAGCTTCTTATTTGTAGGTATGTGGTAATGAGTAGATATTCACAGGTGCAACAGTGCGGAAGACACGACAAGCGGCCGATTTTGCATACAATATGGCGGACTTTCCGTTTCCGGTACCGATTACGTGGTGACTTCTGCAATATGGCTGTTTGGGCTGATAACGGGTTTGAATGGACATAAATGAGACCCTATACTCTTTGTGAAGGACTTTGCGCAGATTAATGGGTTTGTTGGAGTCAAGTGATACTTTTCAGTGATGTCAGACTACAATTTTTTTTTTTTTTTTTTTTATATGTATTAATAAAAGTGGCAAACAAGCATGCAGTTCACATTGATGTTAAGTGATGACTGCAGCCTATGCCTATGCAGATGCGTTACCACTCCTGAGGCCTAAGGTGTTATGCCTCTGTGCCGGAAATTACAGGGCCGTACTTTACCACCTGACCGGAACACGATAGTGATGAACACTACCATTTAGCGGCAAGTATATTAGGTAATGCGGTGGTGCCTACGCCCGCGAGCTCCGTCACTGGAGCTCTACCACCAGTAAAACTATCTGTGAATGAGAACTTTATCAGCTGAATCTGCATTACTTGAGTTACACTTTACTTTTGTTTTTGCTGGGGGACAATCAAGCACGAAGCTCAAGACCAAACGACTTGGAGTAACACTGTGGACGCCCTTTGCCATAACTATGGGACTTATGACATTAAGTCAAGTCAAGTAAGTCAGGTTAAGTAATGCGGTAGTGTTACGAGGGCGAGGTGTTCCACCGGATTCTGATATTCTCAGAGCTAATTTCAATTATATACCTCCACACATTTCTGAAAAAAGCGTCTCTTGAGAGACAGACAGACAGAAAGACACACGAGCGATCCTATAAAGTTTCCGTTTTAATCCGAACCCCAAAATTGAATGCAAGCACGCGACACAAGGAAATGCGCCTAAGTCGCCCATTCAGAGGCTCACATCCGAAAGGTCACGTGGCTTTTGATGAAAGATAAATGATAACTTATTTTATATAAATGATAAAACACTATCAAGAATAAGAGGTTTAAAGTTATAAATTAGAAAAACAACATTTACCAAGCACATCAGAGATAATGGTGTAAAGTCCTTTATCTCTAGTTCTATTGGGATTTTTCCATTTTCTGGAAATTTCCCAGTACCTCGAAGTTTGGTAATGTGCCCGGAGATGTCAACAGGCTCGCCACTTGTTACATGGGCCAAAACGTAACCGACGAATCGTGGGTGTTTGCATGTATTTTGAATTATAATTGAATGCATGCATTTACCTTTGCCTACCCCTTCGGGGATTACAGGCGTGAAGTTACGTAACATTTATCAAACGTGTCTAAAATTGTTTGAAAAAATATTTTGGAACAATTTTATGTCTTTTTAATGGCAAATACGCGAATATTAACATCTTTGGTGAGAGACAATCACAACGTAAATGAAATAAGAGTTGAAATAGCTAAGCGTCTTAAAGCATATTGCTACTTCTAAGGCCTAACGTTTCTAGCGCGTCAACTCTTTTGAAACTTACCAGCAAAACAAAATGTGGGAGACTAATTTAGACAATCGCAACCCAATTCTCCTAACTAGGTAATATATCAACCGATCAATATCCCCTTTAATAGACTAGATTGTTGTACCTACCTACACTATTCTAAGCTATATTGGTGTACAACTACGTATAAGTAGTCGCGTCGCGTCACAGTGAAAATGCGGAGAAAGTTCGCTTAATGAGGCTGTTCCCGAGTTTTGCGGTTGACATTGCCTTCCGCAGCCGTGTGCATCCTGAACACGATGTTATATTGATAATGGTGGTAAAGTTATCTTGCCGTATGTTAGTCCTGTGTAAATACAGTAAGTAGTTGAAGAGGAACGTTCATAAAATATGTTAACAAATCATCTCACTTTTTTTTGTTATTTTACATCTTGTACCATAGAGCAGCTTTATCATCTACCAACGCTGAGGTTTCTGATCCAATTTACGTGATTATTCTTTTTTTTAAGATTCTAAATAATTGCTATTTGGTCCCTCAAAAATTCAAATTAGTTTGACGCAGTAATTTTTGTTTTATGCTAAGTCTTATTAACTTAGAAGGTAGACGAGGCACGAGAGGTTTGTCTGAACCGGGATATCTGGCGCTCTACACTCTCTGCCTACCCCGTTAGGGACCTGGCGTGAAGATACATACATACTTATTAACTTAGATTTTGAAATTGTTGAATTGTTGCAATAATCACACTAAAACGTATTTACACCTACTTAAAGGTTCAAGCAAACCGTCGTTCAACACGCGTCAATCTGCGTGCACGGTAGCGGTCGCGGTGGCAATCTCCTCGAGTACAGAATTATTTCACACCAATAATATTTTTTTCGCCTACTAATTACTTGCGTGCAGCGTTCAGATAGTGCCGACAGCAACTGATCGCGGCCACGTAATGATCGCGCGTCTGAACCCTGCAATGTTGAACGCGTCCAGGCACTGTCAACACCTGTCAACGTGCGGTTATAAAACGTCGCTACAACTTGTGCAGTAACTGATCGCCACCGCGGACGCAAATTGGACTCGTCGGTTTGTTCAACGCTTAAGATCTACTGCCTGATTTACTGATAAAATATTACTCTCTGTATTTTGTTATTACACAATTATGTCAGTGTTTCTATTATTTGATTTTTATTTATATAGACGTTTATAGGGTGCAGTATTCATTTACCGTCTATGTGAACTGCATTTAGTTGTGACTTTCACTACGAAACAAAAATAAATATACCTGCTAGTATGTTTGTCTGAGTAAAACCTTACATTTATTTATCCAATACAATCAATACCTACCTCTGCAATCTCTGTAATTCCAAACACATTCCATTCCCCGCAACTCAATAACGTAATTAGATTATTTATATTCGATTCAGGGACAAGGGGTCTTCTGAGACAATGGTAACACACCTCTTCAGGGCAGGAGTGCGTAAATTTCGGTCGGCCCAGAGGTTAAGGCGTAGCAATTAAACATTTGGACCAACAGTTGCAAACTATGCGAATGAACACCGACCTTAAGGTTGGGGCCTCGAAAACAGCGTGTTTGAGATCAGATAAAAGCTTTCTTTTAATTCTATTATGAATATGATAAAATGTAGAGAACGTATTTAGAGATTAGACAGCAATTTTAATTTGAATTACACTTGTTTTATCTTATTACCTGGATGCTAATTCGTTGCAGCTTCAAAGACTTTTTTCGCAAGTATTTTTCTACACGTCAAGTCCTTTTGTATGCCTATATAGACACAAACCTTCTGGTTTTTGTTATACATGTCTCGTGCTCGTTAACGTGGATCGAACATGTAGAGGGGCTTTCGAGAATTTTGATCCACATATAGTAATCCAATTAGAAATACATAACACCAAATATTTTTATCTACTCGTACAGTCATTAGGTAAATGAAATTCACAAATATCTGTTTATTTTGCGAAGTCATATTTATATAAGTCGATTGTGTTGAAATAAAAAAGAATTACGCTTTTAGCGTAATTATTTCTTATCGCCTTTGAGAAGCGTACATCGAAAAGAAAAAATAATTATGTCTGAATTATGTTAGTATTTGACATAATTCCCGCTCTCTCCACCATCATCAAACTTAATGGCCCACCTCAACGGCCTCCACTGATATTAACTTTTGTCAAGGTATTCGAATATTCCCCCGGGTTCGAATGTAATGTAAAACGGAGGAACTCTAAAACCTCCGAGGTATGTAACCTCTGCACTGTTTGACAAATGCCCACCCATTGTGCTCGCTATAAAACAGTTAATTGCTTCAGGCATCCTTGACATGGAATACGTTTTAAGTTTTGGCTGCTTATACTTACTTGCTGGACACATATCTTATGTAACGGAAAACGGATTGGCTGAAAATACGGTTCTGTATTTAACCTTTTAAGTATGTGGGTTATTTATACGATTTTCTTAGTCTTCCTTGAAGGGTTTTCCAATTGCATTTGCAATATTAATGCAGAATCATAATATTTATTATAATATCATTAATTAAAATTGAAAACCTACGTTATAGGAATGTTGTTTTAATTTTATACAGTACTCAACAATTAATATTGCACATAGAGCCTGTGAAAGTGACGATCGGTTCGTTTCGACTATGTAGAGCGTTATCTATGTTCCACACTGCCTACGTAAGCACTGATAGACCTGATAGTCCGGTATTGGTCAAAATTTGATCAAAATGGTCGAAAAACGTCAAATATGTATGGGGTGAAAGAGATAACGCTCTACAGACCCGAAATAAGCCGAAGTCTTCTTCCTAGGCTCGATGTGCAATATTTATTGTTGAGCACTGTACCTGCTCCTCTCCACCAACCCGCATTGGAGCAGCGTGTTGGAGTAAGTTCCATCCCTTCCCCCAAAAAGGGGAGAGACTGGTGCCCAGCAGTGGGACGTATAATGGGATGGGGAATGAACGGGATCCTTATTACTGTACCTGCAATTGTCAGTTTGAGATAATAATATGACAACATTGACACTCATAAAATGTATAAATCACCTTTATTTATTCTAGATCTTTAACTTTCAGGCGTGAATACGTAATAGAAATCTTATTTTTCGCAGTAGTAAAACTCCAAGTTCTAACATCGCACCCGAATCTCATCGCCTCGTGTGCAAAAGGTGCACATAGCGGTTGGCAGCAAGTCATGTCGCAGTCGGCAGTTGGCACCGCCGCGCCATTCACTGGCTGCGCATCAACAGCAACGGATGTCATATCACTTTACGCTGTTGTTTTATTGCATATTTTTTATCAGTCTATGTATTATATAAGGTTGGGGAAAAAGTTTCTTCGCATTTTTAAGATAATTCAAAACATTTTTTAATATAGTTTATTTAAATTTAACTAAAGTATGTACTCGTATGTACCATTTTGTTCGATAACCTTTTGCCATCTTGTAGGTAGGGACATGATCCCATTGCTATAAAAATTTTGGGACTTCTCATCAAAATACCGTGACAAGTGGATTTGGAAGTCCTCTCGTGGTCTTAACCTAACATTGCATAAAGAATTCTGAAGAGACCGAAACAGGTGGAAATCTGAAGGTGCAAGATCAGGACTATACGGCGGATGCATTAACACCTCCCAGCCAAACTCTTAATTTTTGCTGAGTGGCTATAGATGTGTGAGGTCTAGCGTTATCATGATGAAACACCACACCCCTTCTGTTGATCAATTCCGGCCGCTTTCTCTCAACTTCTTGCTTTAATCTCATCAGTTGTTCGCAGTAGAGTTCAGAATCGATAGTCTTGCCTGGTGGTAATAGCTCATAATGAATAATGCCCTTCCAATCCCACCACACACACAACATCACCTTGTGGGAGAGCATACGACGTTCTATCCAAGCGATGCGACGCGCAACGTGAAGCAGGCATGGACTGCGCGCTCTGTGCGCTGCGCGCCAACTGGCGCGCGCCGAGGCAGACGGCTATTATATAGCACCGAGATCACCCGTCCTGCTCACACCGCGTGCTCTCACTCACACATATTTACTATGTAAATACTCTACTATATCAATGTAATTAGTGTGTATATAATAGGGTTAATTTTAGTATTAAATCAGAACGAGTTCATCTTTACATACTGTTTGTTTCATTGAACACTACTTCAGCACCTAAACTGGTGACACCGACGTGATGCAAAAGGAAGATACGACCACCGTGAAGAAGATGAATCCAGGCAGTGAAAGCGAAATCGCGGCAGTATCGCTGCAAGCTCGCATTCCACCTTTTTGGCGCGAACAACCACGTTTATGGTTTGCACAATTCGAAGCGGTCGTCGCAGCACAAAAATTGGGAGAAGAACAGAAGTACAATCTAGTGGTGCCGGTTTTGGAGAGGCGCGACATAGAACAACTGAGTGACATCATTTTGAAGCCTCCTACAACCGAGAAGTATACAGCGTTGAAGAATCGACTACTATCCGTCTACGAGGAGTCCGAAACACGTCAACTCCAGAAACTACTCGGCGGATTGGAACTAGGAGATTTGAAACCCACGCAGTTACTACGAAGAATGAGAGACCTCGGCGGCACCTTGATTGCAGATGACGCGTTGAAAGTACTGTGGATGGGCCATCTACCATCTTCAGTACGCGCAGTACTCTCAGTTAGCACCGAAACTTCGCTCGACAATCTGGCTCTGATGGCGGATAAGATGATGGAGCATACCGAACAGCCAACCGTAGCTGCGATATCTTCACCTATAAGAAACCTCGATGCAAACAATAATCAACAACAGTTACTCGCAATGCAGATAGAAAAACTCACATTAGAAATCAGTGAGCTGCGTACGCGTATCGACCGTCAAGATCAAGACCACCGTCGTCCTTTTCGCACGCATCGCCGATCCCGCTCACGCTCAGCTAATCGTCGAAATTACAAATCCACGGATCCTACTTGGGAATGTCGTTATCACTACCGTTTCGGCGATAAAGCAAAACGATGCGAATCACCCTGTGCACGCCGTAAGAAGTCGGAAAACTAATAGAGACACCGACTATGGCGGGCGTCGGTGTACCCGGAACAACCAACCGCCTATGCGTCGTCGATGTTACATCTCGAGAGCGATTCCTTGTCGACACTGGAGCTGAGATATCAGTATTAGCCGTCAGAAACAAACATCGAGTCCAGGCATCCAACGCCTACTCGTTATTTGCGGCAAACAACACACCCATCAAGACGTACGGTGAAAAAACGCTACAACTCAACCTGGGGCTCCGGCGTACATTCAAGTGGACATTCATAATCGCAGACGTCAAGACTTCAATATTGGGTGCTGATTTTCTCCGCAAGCATAAATTGATCGTCGACCTACATCGAAAAAAGCTCATCGATAACGTCACCAAACTCGCCGTGCATACGATCGAAGTAACAACTACGAGTCAAGGGAAAATCTATTTAGTCGACCGAGACAACGTTTTTCAAGACATTTTAGAGCAATATCCAGACACCTTACGACCTATGACATTGAAGATAGCGCCAAGTCACAACGTCGTTCACTACATTGAAACAACCGGCCCCCCGCTCGCCACACGCGTCCGCCCCCTCCCGCCACATAGATACAAGGCCGCCAAAGCTGAGTTCACGCGCTTGATGGAGTTGGGTATTTGTCAACCATCGAAGAGCCCATGGGCGAGTCCACTGCATATAGTCAAGAAGAAAGACGGCTCGCTACGAGTATGCGGTGACTATAGAAGATTGAACGCGGTGACGATTCCAGACAAATATCCGATCCCCAGAATACACGACTTTACGTACCAATTGCACTCGAAACATGTGTTTTCCAAACTTGATCTCAAGAAGGCATACTACTGGATTCCCATGAGCAAAGAAGATGCACAGAAGACTGCAATCATTACACCATTCGGATTATTTGAGTTCAATTATATGACCTTCGGATTAAGAAATGCGGCGCAGACGTTCCAGCGATTTATCCACGACGTGCTGAGGGGCTTAGAAGATTTTTCCTTCCCATATATCGACGATATTCTCATTTATTCGTCGAACGAAGAAGAACACAGAGAACATCTTCAACAAGTACTAGAACGCCTGAACAAATATGGAGTCACACTCAGTCTAGATAAGTGTGAGTTCGGCAAATCCGA
The DNA here is from genome assembly GCA_036365455.1 of Macrosoma leucophasiata. Taxonomy (NCBI): domain Eukaryota; kingdom Metazoa; phylum Arthropoda; class Insecta; order Lepidoptera; family Hedylidae; genus Macrosoma; species Macrosoma leucophasiata. Next base: position 22,671,886 of record JAWQUS010000027.1, on the reverse strand, counting down.
AATCACTTTCCTCGGCTACAGAGTCAGCACCGATGGTATCAAGCCCACAGAAGACCACATTCAGGCTATCACGACATATCCAAAACCTAAGACTATTCAAGAACTTCGTCGTTTCTTGGGCATGTTAAACTTCTATCGTGACTGCCTACCACACCAAGCCGAAATGCAAGCAGAATTGAATAAATATTTACATAATGCAAAGAAGAACGACCGAACTCCTATAGACTGGACACACGCCGCAGAAGAAGCTTTCGAGAAATGCCAAAAAAGCATCTTAGAAGCTACTACTCTGACACATCCAGTACCAGGCGCTGAGCTACAATTGATGACGGACGCTTCCGGTCACAGCGTCGGTGCCGTGTTACAACAGCGCGACGAAAAATGTTGGAAACCATTGGCATTTTTTTCAAAATCAATGAGTGACACGCAGAAACGTTACAGCGTATACGACCGCGAATTATTAGCGATGTACATGGCAGTGAAGCGGTTTCGACATATGATAGAGGGTAACGACGTGACCATTGTAACTGACCACAAGCCACTCAGTTATGCGCTCACACGATCGCCGAGTAACACCGACACACCAAGACGCGAGCGACAGCTACTTTTTATTAGTCAATTCTGCTCGAACATTGTGTATATCCAAGGCGAAATGAATCAAGTAGCAGACGCCTTATCACGAGTTGAAGAGTTAACGTGCCCCAGCCACATCGACTACAATAATCTGTCAACCGATCAACAACAAGATAAAGAACTGAAGATGTTGAAAACTCGGCAAAATTTGAAATTCGCCGACGTCGCACTGCCCGGCACAAATCGTCACATTACCTGCGAGATGTCTACATCGTCACCACGACCTTACCTACCACCGGCATATCGTCGAAGTGCCTACAAAGCCCAACACGGTTTATGCCACCCCGGTATAAGAACGTCAAGAAGAATAATAACATCCAAATTCTTTTGGCCTTCCATGAACAAAGACGTAACGGAATGGACTAGAAATTGCATCGGTTGCCAGCGAGCAAAGATAACGCGTCACGTGACGTCACCAACGGGCAGTTTCCCGCCGTCGGAGCGATTCGAGCACATCCACATAGATATCGTCGGTCCGCTCGCTATATCGGACGATTATCGCTATTGCGTCACAATGATAGACCGATGCACCAAATGGCCCGAAGCAGTTCCCGTTCGAGACATTACAGCTGAAACGGTCGCTAAAGCCCTTTACAATGTATGGATTGCAAGATTTGGATGCCCTCTACGACTGACGTCAGACCAAGGGAGACAATTCGAGTCAGCGTTGTTTAACGCACTTATGAAGAAGTTTGGCATCACTCGAATTCGCACTACACCGTTTCATCCACAATCTAACGGTCAAGTCGAACGGTGGCACCGCACACTGAAAGCCGCACTTATGGCGCGCGGCATTACTACGCGATGGGCAGAAGAATTACCGACTGTGCTACTCGGTCTGCGGACGGCTATAAGAAAGGATAATAACCTCAGCTCAGCGCTAATGGTGTATGGAACGACACTACGTGTCCCGTCAGATTTCTTTGTGCCGAATAAGCCAAACATTGACGACTCGGAGTTTGTGCGACGCTTGTCTGAAACTATGTCTTCACTATCACCGGCAACAAACGCAAGTCATACAACGAAACCGAATTTCGTATTCAAGGACCTAAATACGTGCACACATGTATTCGTGCGCAATGATACCGTGCGTCGCCCGCTCACTCCACCATACGACGGACCCTATGAAGTTTTAGAGCGGGACAGCAAATACTACAAGCTGCAGTTACCATCTCGCACCACAGTCATATCGGTGGATAGACTAAAGCCTGCCTACATATTAAATGAAGATATTCCTGCAACGTCGCCGGTGCCCTCTGCAGCTACCAAGCCACCGTACGTGACAAGATATGGCAGAGCAATAAAGCCGAACGTACGCTTCGCTTGAAGGGGGGCATTGTGGGAGAGCATACGACGTTCTATCCAAGCGATGCGACGCGCAACGTGAAGCAGGCATGGACTGCGCGCTCTGTGCGCTGCGCGCCAACTGGCGCGCGCCGAGGCAGACGGCTATTATATAGCACCGAGATCACCCGTCCTGCTCACACCGCGTGCTCTCACTCACACATATTTACTATGTAAATACTCTACTATATCAATGTAATTAGTGTGTATATAATAGGGTTAATTTTAGTATTAAATCAGAACGAGTTCATCTTTACATACTGTTTGTTTCATTGAACACTACTTCAGCACCTAAAACCTTATTGCGAGTTTACCCGGGTTTCGCCACAGTCTGTGAAGCCTGACCGGCCTTTGACCACGACCTTTTTCGCACGTTCTTGTCGTACGTGATCCACTTTTCATCACTAGTTATCAGCTTCTTCAAAAATGATTCGGTTTCATTACGTCGTAATAAAGAATCACAAATGAGTACACGATTCATTAGGTTTCTTTCAGTGAGCTCGTGAGGTACCCAAATATCGAGCTTTTTTTTGTACCCAGCTTTTTCAAATGCGCCAAAACTGTTTTGTGTTAAACTCCAGTTCTTCAGCTACGTCGTAACTACTGATATGTCGATCTAGCTCCACTTTTTAAAAAATGGCATCCATTTTATCCGTAATAGGGCGACCAGAGCGAGGTGCATCTTTGACATCAAAATTTCCGGATTGAAAACGCTTAAACCAAATTTGTGCTACTCTCACAGACACTGCACTAGGTCCATAAACATCGGAATTTTTTTTTTGCGGCTTGCATTGAATTTTTACCTTTTTTGTAGTAAAATATTAAAATATATCGAATTTCTTCATTAGATTCACTCATCTTGACAGTACGAAAAACAAATGAAAATCACACATTTGCCTAAATTGAATTTGGAATTATGTTCTTTAAAATTTTAACTTTCAATGATACCAAAACCAGCCAGATACAAATACTACAGCCAAAGAGATTTTATCACAAGTTCATACATACTATAATGCGAAAAGACTTTTTCCCCAACCTATTTCATAACGTTATTTCACGCTTAATCCTATAAGAAGGCAGAGGTAAATGCATGACTGTATTCAAGCATCTTGCAAACATCCACGATTCGCTAGCTACGTTTTGGTCCATGTCACGTGTGGCGAGACTGTTGACATATCCGCGTACGGTTTTACTCCGAGGTACTGAAAAACAACAAGTGTAGGAGCTTGAGGGCGTAGGCTCCCCGTATTACTTGATCTATCTAGCGAAAAATGGTAGTGTTCCGGTTAGATGATAATAATATATATATATGTTGTAATAATTAAAAAAATATCACAGAGACGTAACAAATTAGATCTCAGGGGTGGCAACGCATCCGTATTTGGTTTTTGTGTGAGTTACTATAGAGAAGAGCTATCTATAGAGACAGCAACTGTCATTTATGTGAACTGCATGCTTGTTTGCCACCTTCGTTATATAAAAAATAGTATCTCATAACACGAATATTTAAGTAACAGTAAAATACTTCTAATTTTAACTTTGCTAGATTTAATTGATTTTGAAGTTAAATAAATATTTGAGCCTTCTAAAATTAAAGTCGTTGCTACAAGAGTGTATACGTGATAAGGCTTGCTGTACACGTGCCGATCGTAGCTAACGTTTGTCTTGCTGAATATTTGAGCGCGGCAATGTTCAGGTGCAAGTGGCAACCCGCCTTACGAATTATGCAGCCCCATTGTAACTGTGTCAAAGTCAACAATATATAATTCAGGAAGTGGGATTTGTGCACAGATTGAGACTTCTTTGTTTAACTTTATAACAGTATTAATAATGGTACTTATCTTTATAGGTATGAGTCTATGAACGAGAGCATGTATCTAGGCTAAATTAATCAAAAGAGAATACCTACATAAATAGCAATATCGTATTCTGATCACCTGAGTGTACTGTGCACTAAAAAATATAATTGAAAAGATTATTTTTTATCCTTTTCATTACCTGTCTTAAAATTTTATTTTTCGTATTATATAACTTTCTTACAATAAATATTGTTTTTATTTTTTTGTTTATTCGTCGAACTACCTATCTTCAAGTACTTTTAATTATAAAAATCAATAAACTGAAGTGAATATTGTTAAAATAGAAGACCACCAGAAAAATATCACAATTGGACTCGGATCCTATAGGGTCCATCTTCTGCTTCAAGGATTAATATGGTTTCCAAGCATTTGTTCAGCCCATTCAGGTATCTACTTGCTTGGTATTTAAAAAGCGTCTGTTACTACGAAACTCACACCTTGACTTTAACAAAATACATTTAAAAAAAAGCATATGGCTACTCCCCTCCGGTCCGCCGCAGCCGGTGGCCCGCGTTGCTCTATGACATACCTCAATACCACCAAAGTGAGAATCATAAGGCTTGCTGCACACATACCGATCATAACTAACTGTCTACAATATTAAAGCGCGACAATGTTCAGGTGCAAGCAGCAACCCCGCCTTACAAATTATGCATGCCCCATTGTAACTGTGTCAAAGTCACCTTTTATTATTCAGGAAGCATGTGTTGCATAGGTTATGGGGAGAGTCTTGTTGATTTTAACAATGAGTTCTCATTCTAAAGTTTAGAACAAAGATCTTGGATAAGAAGGAGGTAGCAAGCTCATAAGTTTTTATATTTTGTCTTTGTCATCAACGTACCTAATCATCAATACAATAATATCGTTCTCTGTAATTATAATTATGATAAATACTATTAATATTGTCTTCGTCAACTTTTCTATACATAAAAAAATGTAGTTTTGGACGTCACTCTGTGTCTGTTTTTGTCATCCTGTATGTATATACCTTCGATGTATGTACACACACATGTTTATGCAAATAAATATTATCATATCTTATCTTACTTAAGAAAAGGTAATAGGTAAATAGGTCGAGTTTTGTCTGATGGTGGGGTCAAAAGTCTTAGGAATCGGCGTGCATGTATGAAGAGAATGTTGAAGGTAGATGAAGCACGAGAGGTACCTATGTCAGCACCGGGTTATCAGGCGCTCTACACTCTCTGCTTACCCAAAAGATACATACATACATACTTAAGAAAAGTTTGGGCCGCCCTCATCCACTAACTGATTGCCAGGTAACATGCAAAATTATAAGCTTTTCTAAGTTCGATATGGTCTTCACATTCTGCATAATCTAATTCCTTCAGCGCCTGCACTGCATACAATGCAAATCATTGAATTAAAAAAAATCTTCTTACAATGATCCGTGATTTTTGAAAAAGCAACATAGATCCTGTATTTTGACATCAAATAGAAATTTACAGAAACAAAAAAAAAAACATTTTTGTATTTATAATATGGTGTAGAAAATATGATGAAAGTATATATACATGTTACTAACATAATATGAAGTTATGTGTGGCCAGAATACCCAAAGTAAGGTACAATATAAGCAGACTGCCTTTGTCTGGCCGATTGATTGAACCGCCTCCGCAGGAACGCCGACGCGCGCTCACCACCACTATTCTGGAAATAATCATGATAAACAATCAATCCTCTGTTATTATTAGACCAATTCTGTGCTATTATCACATTGCATTATGACCCCAACATATACGAGATAGGTAGATTCGGACTAAATTTACATGAAATTATTTTTTGATTTTTTATGTATAACTATCTGACCCGGCAAACTTCGTATTGTCTCAGAATGAAATACAGGAAAATGAAATGGTGGTTTATACTATTTCCCTTCAAAAGTTTTGAATGATTTTTGAAAGTCCACTCCAGGTCCAAAGTTTAAAAGGTAAGAAAATATGAAGAATCTGAAGGGGGAAATAGTAAAATCCACAATTTTATTTTTCCATATAAATAGTCAGTATCTATCAAATCTTTAACCCTTTATTTTACTGTGAGTCAATACGAAGTTTGCCGGGTCAGCTAGTAACAAATAAATAGGTCTGTAATGCGAGGTCAAAATGCAGAAGCATTGCCATCCCTGAGACCTTAGGTGATAATTACTACTGAACCACACATTTAAAAATATATATAATCAGGTATTTTTACTTACAATATATTTCCAGAATAAGTCTTCCAGAAATTTCTAAGGGCCGTACCCTTTACTGCATTCAATTAACTGATATGTAGCAGGCATCGATGGGAAAAATCACACCGAAATAGAAAACAATGCGGTCCCATGAAAAGCAATCGGTGAATTAAGTTAGGGGTTCCATCAATTCGAATCAATCATAGGGTAAGGTTTGGTTGGAGACGTTTATCGAGGTCTTGGATTGTTGTTATGATTTCTTTGGTATGTTGTTTTGGATTAGATAAACATAGGAATTCTCCCCTTAAAGGGTACGACGAACCCTAATGTATACTTTATGTGTCTTACTCCATAATACCATCGATGCGAAATTCTGTCTGTATTTTACGCTTTCACGTATAAACCAGTGAATTGATTTAAATGAAATTTTTGTATTAAAATAGTTGAAACCCAAGTTTAAAAACATTAAGAAATTTTTAAGAGAAAAAGTGCGCATGAAAATAAATTTAATTCAAACGCGTTAATCGCACCAAAGTTGTTTTATTTTTTAAATTTTCGTACTAGAATGGCTTCAACATTTATTGTGCCTACGGCGGAGCGGCGTTTGCTGGATAAGTTTACTCACACCGATGAATTTTTCAATATATGTAATAAAGATGGCAAACAAGTATGCAGTTCACATTAATGTTAAGTGATGTCTGCAGCCATAGACACCCACACAAAAACCAGAGGTCAAAATGCAGATGCGTTGCCACCTCTGAGATCTAAGTTATTATGTCTCTGTGGTAGTTATTACGGGGCCATACATTACCATCTAACCGGAACACGATAGTGCTGAACACTACCATTTAGCGTTAGTGCCTACTGCCTACACTCTTGAGCTCCTAGACTGGAACTCTAATAACACCAATAAAAACGATAATGATGATGGGATTTACTCGAAGTTTTTTTTCGTTTTAATAAGTCTATGACTTTAACATTTTTATTGTAAGGCAGGACTATGTTTGCCGGGTACGCTAGTATAAGATAAAATAAACTCGCCAATATCCGTAAAAAAGTTTCAAACATTTACGTTATTCATAAACCTATTTTAGGTAAAGCGATGCTAATCTCTCCTTTGTCTCTTTCTATCTTACACATTTGACAATGCAACTGACAAAGACAAAGCTTTCTAAAGCTAAAAGGTATCTAATGTACGTTAATAAGGGGGTTAGTTTTCTGCATACGAAAAACATTTTACCGATACGACAGTCTGCAATTTTACCCACTACATCAAGATATTACAAGGAAAACGATATCCAAATATCCTCACAACAACAGCCTTGTATATAGTAAATCAATTTTATGTACATCAACAAATTGTGCAGGACGTTCACCACGGAATTAGTGATTTCAGTACGGTAATGTAACAAGAGTGTACGTGTGTGCGTAGACAAACACGGAAAACAGCAGATAAATACATGTCCCATCTTTGTGGTCGGCTTCTTTATATGTGACGATTGGTCGTCGATCGTGAGTCTGTAGCGTCTCTAAAAATCTCGAGTCTGTAGCGTCTCTAAAAATCTCTTCTAATTGTATCTTTGTGGTTGGCTTCTTTATATGTGACGATTGGTCGTCGATCGTGAGTCTGTAGCGTCTCTAAAAATCTCTTCTAATTGTAGGTTTCACCCTATGAATATAGGGTGAAACCATAACTTACCTATATTATAGAAATGTAACTCACATGAATCCATCGCTTCGAGTAGAATTAACACTCACGCTTTTATCATAGACAATGCTTGTATTGCTTGCTATTCGATTAGTCGTGACAATGTAATTTCGCCGAGCGACAAGGAAACGTGCATTAGTCTGACGCGCTGAGGTGTGTCCTTTTTATGCCAGGCCCACGATATGCCTTTACTTGTCACACATTATCATTCGTAGATTTCACTAGGTACAGTGTCGGATCTTAGGGGCCTACCACCGCATTACCTGATCTGTCTGCTGCAAATTATTATGTGAACACGTGTTTTGTTTTATAGCGTTCAATTTGATTAATTGTAAGTATTTTGACACAGTGTTTCTTCAGAAAGATAGTTTGTACTTGCATCACCTCTTTATATATATATATTTTTTTGAGTTTGTACTATTTACCTCTAACGTAATTAGAGACTTCGGACTTTAAATAGATTACGCTAATTGATATTTATCAGATCAGATATATTATTCCCTGAAAATGTAAAAAAAAAGACTTTGATTTTAAAATCGTCGTCCTCCGTCTTTTCAGTCATCTCTCAAGAAGTAAACTATTCTAGCTCAATGCAAATCAGTATTTTATAAATATTTTAGCCTTTAGTATAATTAAAAACTTTTCAAACTTGACCATGAGATATCGAAGGTATTACAAAGAAACAATACTGCGTAAAATCAGCATTGTCAATACAATTCTACTAAACTATCTCAAAGTAACCTTTTTTGTAGTTATTGTAAAATATATTTGGAATAATGTGGTTGTTAAAACTTGATGTTATACTAGTTATAAAGTGTATTCTACTTCAAAGTGATCCGTAAGTAAAATTCAAAGGTTTGAAAACTAATTTCTCATTGAGGGTTGCAACACATCGTCTCTGCACATATAAAAGTCTTCACAGGCCTGTTCACGTATAATACGCGCAATAACAGTAACATTATGCGTGGTCGGGGACGTGAGCGATACCTCCGTTTGACGTTGCACATCTATTTGCTCAATTTATTCTATGGACACGTGTTTTGTTTGATAGTCAACCACCTTTGTTTCATTGTATAAATTTGTACCTACTTCAAGTGGTATTAATACGGTCAAGCTAGGCAGGGTTGTGTCGTTAGGCTCCTAAAATGAAGGGGCTCTGATGCTCTCCATGAAATTAATAAATAAATACGCTTAAACCCCAGCCTCACACTAGGTATAAGCCTGTGTCGTGGTTACAGACTACACATACAAAACACCCAGACCCGAAACAAATATCTGGGGCATACAAATGTTTGTTCCGGTGCGGGGTTCCAACCCGCGACCCTTCGAATCAAACGGTCGTCTCACACCACTGGTCTAACCAGTGGTCTGGTCGTCGGAATAGTTTCTGGCCAACCATTTGGTAGAATCAGAATAATGATTATTTTTTGGCCTCCATTGAACGCGTTAAATGTCTGATATTTATATTTTATCTCAAAATATACTTTGGTATTGCATACAACCCCAAACTTCTATAGAAAAGTGACCCCTTGTTATAACCCGCAGAAAATATTTCGACTCCTGCAATAACCTGCAGGCCGGTTTAATATCCGTAGAACCAATCTGAACCCGGATATAATTGCGAAGAGCATGCGGTGAAAGTTATTAGTTTCACCTGAGGGCTAAGACGTATCCACTTTGTTTGCGCCTCAAACAATAGATTCAAATTGTTATGAACCCTCTCTTAAAGGCTAATGCTTATGACCTTTCCTGTGCACACAAAATTACATCTTATGCTTTTGAGTTTAAAGTCACTCTTCTGTACTAGTTTCTCCGATACGACTTTTGTAATTTGGTGCTTATAACAAGTGTATTGACATGAGGATATACCTGTTTGCTTAAGTATTCTATTAATATGAGCCCTTGTGATAGGTGTGTGGACGTTAGATTCAAATAATAGTTATGTAAATTATATTTCTTTTTTTATGTAATGGACGTGGCAAGCAAGCATGCAGTTCACATTGATGTTAAGTGATGACTGCAGCCTATAGACACCCACACAATGACTCAGGTCAAAATGCAGATGCGTTACCACTCCTGAGGCCTAAGGTGTTTTGCCTCTGTGCCGGAAATTACAGGGCCGTACATCACCTGACCGGAACACGATAGTGCTGAACACTACCATTTAGCGGCAAGTATATTCGGTAATGCGGTGGTGTCTACGCCCGCGAGCTCCGTCACTGGAGCTTTACCACCAGAAAACGATGTTTTTTCGGTTTGGTGAAATGATTTAATAATTTCAACCAGGTGGAGCACATGTTTATCACGAAGGTGGCAAACAGCCATTCCGTTCATATGAATGTCAAGGAATGACTGCCTATAGACATCTTCACTAAAACCAGAGGTAAAATGCACGCTTCCTTCAGCCGAGATGCCTTGCTACCTCTGAGACTCAGAGGTAGCAAGACATCTCGGCTCTATGGTAATTATTATGGGGCCATACATTACGCAATAATTGTTAAAATCAGTGATGAGCAACACACTGACCTGGCACGTCTGGATCGGATGTCGTGTACGCGTACGCCGTCGCATTGGATGTTCATAGTGTAATTCTGGTGTATAGAAAACAATACATTTGATTCGACTCCACACGCGTCGCGTCGCGTGTTAATAATATGTTTCTGCCATCATTGTTAATGTGAAATACAAAACACTTAATGTTTCTATACACACGTTCACACGAACTAACTGTTGCGGTATTGCCGCACCAGCACTGATAATTTATCACAATTATTTCCTCATATACATACCTACACAATGCGAATGTGGATGGTTTCAGAGGCCCAGGAAGACCAATACTGACCGACCATGACCAAATAGGTCAAGTACTGTCTGATGGTGGGGTCAAAAGTCTTAGGAATCGGCCTGCGTGTATGAAGAGAATGATGAATGTAGATGAGGCACCGGAGGTGTGTCAGGACCCGGTTATCTGGCGCTTCACACTCTCTTCCTACCTCATTAGGGACCTGGCGTGAAACATAACATACATATTATTTCCTTACCAATCACCTTGGATATCAAAGACATCTCTGACCAAAAACATATACACCTATAGATCAATGCACCATTGTAAGTATAATTTGTTACCTAATAAAATCAGATACATTAACAAAACATCCAAAAGGATCACGTAAGCCGTGTAACCCGAAATTGGCAGCACAACGACGTGTGCAAACAGTTACCAGTACGGCAAGTTATTAAAACATCGCGGTTCGACATGACGTTAATTACTTAAACCCAACCCTGCAATGTTTGCGGGGCCGAGAAGACCCGGCGATTAATAAATTTGGCCCATGTTTGAGTTTCACTTTGTAGGTAAATGAAAATGGGTTATAGCTTACATTGCAACAGATTATGGTTTTTGAATGGGGGTTCATTTGAATTTAGATTATTGTGTAAATGACTGTTACTCTGTTACGTGTAATCTCTGAAAGGCGTACTCTTTTGGATTGGAATTATGTCGGCACTGTTTTGTTTGGGTTATTATTAACTCCTATGTTTGTTAACATACTTTGACAGTATGTTAACAAACTATATAAATACTAGCGGCCCGCCCCGGCTTCGCCCGCGCTGCTCTGCTCCTATTAGTCATAGCGTAATGTAAGCTTATCCTATCTCTCAAGTTGGATCGAACTGCACATGGTGTGCGAATTTTATTATAATCGGTTAAGTGGTTTAGGAGTCCATTGAGGACAAACATTGTGACACGAGATTTATATATATTAAGATATCTTCAAAAAATTTTAGAAAATGTTAAATGGCATAAATGTAAAATCAAATGTGTAGACATGGACAGTCTAAATTGAACTAACGAATAAAATAAAATGGGTTAATTTATAATGACTATTTTTTAATCCATGTAAAAACAGCTGGAAATGTAATCGATTGTCCTGTCTGAATGGATTTTGGTAAATTTTTAACTACACATTTTCATAAGTGCTATTTAAGTAAATAAAGAACAGCTAACGGTCTCAAATAAAAGCTACTTCCAGGAGGTCAGCCAACATATTAAACTCAATATGATTGTAGGTACTTACATCTTGGATTCAAGGGGATTGTAAGAAGAAGACCAAAGAAAACAGCGTATTAGTAATTTAATTTCAGCGTAAGAATACAATGAGTACAGTGAGACATTTACAGAGTAGGTTATATACCTTTAAATGTTCACATAAGAACGCATGCTACTGAAGTTTATACAGTACCACAAATATTTTTTTCAAAAGTTCATTTTAAGCTGCATGTGTAATACCATCACCAACCACCTACATTACTAATATCTACATCAAGTCAGCATGTTAAAAACGTACACACAATTCTAATTCTAATAAGTCATACGTTAAAAATACGGGTAATTTAAAACGACCAATTCACAGCGTTCATTCTGTTTTAATCAAAATAACCCTATTTTTTTCAACGGCCCCCACTTCCCAGTGCGCTTCAGCCAAAGGGTTGAACACCTGGAGGGTTGGGGACAAAGTTATCTGGATAAAGTTACCGACACATTGTTCGAAAGTGCATCGCACGGGTTAGATAGTGTTGAACTTTGATTTACTTTGAAAATATTTTCGACGCGTCTGTTATGTCAAAACTATTCTTTTATTCTTAATATTCTTTTATCATTATTTTTATATTATTTTTCGCAATAGCACGTGCTAATGAAAACATACATATTTTTTAAAAAATATATAGAAACAAAAAAAATACTTCAGGCGGGATTCGAACTTGCGGCCACAGGGAATCTAGTCCATCAGCTCTTCCAATTGAGCTACCGAAGCTCACACCTTCTTCTCTTATTATTGAACACATGAAAGGTATAGTACCTTAGATTTTAAATTGGTTAAGTGCAAGTCAGACTCGCGCATCGAGGGTTCCGTACAAACCTGTAGATATCTTTTGATTGCATTGGCTTAGAAGTGAGCTTTGAGTTTTTCACAGCTTAAAGGGACAGTTAATTTGAGTATTTGATATAAATTTCAGCTTAATACCTCCACGCAATCCAGAGAAAAAAGGTCATGACAGACAGACAGACGTACAGACAGACTGACAAGAAAGTGATCCCATAAGGGTTCCCCTTTTCCTTTCAAGGTACGGAATCCTAAAAAAAGAAAAAATGCGCAACTAGTCCAGCCACTATTATCTGTGGTAGCTTATGAGTAAGGCGGCTCGACTGGTAACCTGGTAAGCAAGAAAGTAGCAAGCTGAAATAAATAACATATCAAAAACATGCCATAACACAAATAACTCCACTAAAAATAGACTACACGTAATTTTTTTGCACAACAAACTTAAATTGCCGCTTCATCAAGCAGACGTGTTATCTCCGATCGCTTAATTTTCGTGGTCAAATGGACCCGCCCAGGTTAAGTGCTTCCACGAAGCCCGCATGCTACGGGCTCGGCAATTGGTGTCAATAAACGCAATGTAATAACACATGCTGGTGAATTAAGAGTGAAAGTGTTCCGCAAATTGGCTTGCATGTCTTGTGTCATTCTGCTTTCCTGGTAGTTTAATGTACACAAGTTGGTTGATGTCATTGATTTTATCTTTGATTTGTTTTTCTCACAGCCCCACACTAGGTATAAACCTGTGTCGTGGGTGCCGTTGTACACACACAACACATAAACAAACACCCAAACCTGAAATAAATATCTGTAGGCCATACAAATATATGTCCCAGTGTGGGAATCGAACCCGCGACCTTTCGAATCAAACGGTCGTCTAACATCGCTGGACTAACTGGGTCGTCAAATTTTATGATTTATTTTTTGAAATGAAAACTTCGTTAGCAGAACTCGACCTATTTGGTCATGGTAGGTCAGTCTTGGTCTTCCTGCGCCTCTGCAACCATCCACATTCGCATTGTATATCTGTTTAGTCATTCGCTCATTCGACATTCTTTCTATATCTTACCATCGGAGCATGCCTTTTTTGTCTGATGGTGGGGTCAAAAGTCTTAGGAATCGGCGTGCATGTATGAAGAGAATGATGAAGGTAGACGAGGCACGAGAGGTTTGTCAGAACCGGGATATCTGGCGCTCTACACTCTCTGCCTACCCCGTTATGGACCAGGCGTGAAGAAACTAAAAAAAAACTTCGTTAGCATAATTGTCACAGAATAAAAAGGCACAGAAGTCAATCTCATGTATGTACTTCACTTTTCATGCCAACTCTCGGCGGTCGCGATAGGGTTGTTAACATTGGCTTATGCACAAAAAACTACCGTGGTAGTGGCACTCGAACCTTATTCTACAATATCAAAACAAAACAATAAAAATACCATTAATTACAATACAAAAGAAAGCACAAAATTTTACTTTTCACAATTGAAACTCCCTGATAGCTTCTAAACGGATTACCCTACTTACCCAATTTATTTTGTCCTATACGTTTTAGACAACGCAATATGTACAAAGAAAAAAATCATGTTTTCAACTTACGTAATGTTTGATAACGCAAATTTTCCTTACAAAATGGCAGTCGCGCACGTATTCGACTGAATCCGACCGAGATACCGTGTCGGTGAGCGGTATGCTCTATGTGTGCGTTGCTCGAGCGCGCTTTGTATATAGATTGACTTCTGTACCTTTTCATTCTGTGTCATTGTGGTTTGAAAGTCGATGTAACGAAAAAGCGATAGTAATAAGAGACAGACACATAAATTCATAAGATTTAACGTAAGATTAAAATTAGATTGGAAGCTACTGCTTGCTAATGCGCTCCTGCGTACACAAAGGTAGTAGGGGAGCCGAATTTAGGTTGACCTTCACCTATCAGTTTAGGTACCAAATTAAACATTCATAGATAGACAAACACGTCTTAGATGTATTGCCTATCAAAATAATATGTCCACTCAGACTTTTGACCCCACCCTCACACTTGAAGTTTGAAGGTATATTTAGACAAACCGCCTAAAACCAGATCGCAAATGGTTCTCAAATTACACCAAATTGCTGTAGAGCATCAGTTTGGAAGTCACGTGCAGTCACGCGGCCGGCGGAGTGGACTCAATTGACAGTTAAGGTGATCGCCCAGGTGCATGTGACTCACTCCACAATTTCGTTAATGGATATTACGAGGGAACAGAGTGTTGTAGAGACTTCGAGTATACTCGTAGATATCACATTCCAAATAAATAATGTGAAGAAACATTTTATATTAGGACTTTATTTCCAATATGATTGTTACCATTCAATTGCATATCTTGTTCCTAAAATTCTATTAAGAATAGTTATACAAAACATGAAAACTGTCTGAGGTGTAACATGTGGGACACCCGATTGGAACAATGCTCCTCTTCAACTACTAATGAATGACTTTCACAATCCATTATTTATTTTAAAAATTAACAAATAACTAAAACTGCATACACACTACACACGAACACGACAAAACAATGTACGCATATCCCGGTATATCGGTCCCGGTTGCTATCGAGAGATAGCAGTCGTTAAACCTTCTCGGAGGCCTTATGAAAACATCCGACAGCGGGTTGGTCACTAACCCCTATCTCCACCAAGCCGCATTGGAGCAGCGTGGTGGTGTAAGCTCCAGGCCTCCTGCCAAGAAAAGGAGAGACTCGTGTCCGTACGTATCAAGGGTTGCCATTATTATGCATCCATTGTTTGTTGCATCTCCATGGATTCCGAAAGCTTGTGACCCACATGAAGTAATTGAGAGTTAGTTGTGATAGACAGTCGCAGGTACGGGTGGTATAGTCGCGCACGGAGGGGGGCAGCACTTTTTGAATTGTCGTAATTGTTTAACAGGTCCTTGAAGTAATTTAGCAAACGCGTGTGTTTCTACTGGTAGAGTTTAAGTGTAGGGAACTCAAACGTAAGCACCACCGCATTCCCTAATCTATCTGCCGCCAAATGGTAGTGGTTCAGTACTATCATGTTCCAGTTAGATGGTAATGTCCGGCCCCGTAATAACTATCATAGAGACAGCAACCAAGGTCTCAGGGGTGGCAACGCATTTGCAGTTTGACCTCTATTCTTTGTGTGGGTGTCTATAGGCTGCAGTCATTACTTAACATCGATGTGAACTTCATGCTAGGTAGTAAATTTTGTACACCGAATGTCACGTGGTGATCATAATGAAATAATAATGGGTACACAAGTTTGCCACGTGGTCCTTATTATAAGACATCACACATGGTGGTAATGAACGTCCCTTTTTCAAATTTCCAAAATAGAGACACTACAAATTAAACATCACCACTGGCAACGCATCCACAAATCATCAAAAAACTATTGTGTATTGAATGCCTACTGGATAGCATGAATTTTATGCAAATTATAAATATCAATATCAAGAAACTTCAAAGCTCTTAAAATGCTGCAAGTCTAACATCAACCCACACGAACATAACGATCTTATCAATGGACCTACAAATCACCCCAAAATGGAGTTAACCGCACAAAAGGGGAACTAAAACAGGAAATACCCTGCGGTCCGTAACTTAAAACGTAGTTTAAAATTAAATAAAAGCTCTTTGTAAAGGTGTCGCCCGCACTCACGAATAGTTTTCGCCCGCATGCCTTTTAAGGTTCGTAACGTGAGATCCCCGGCTACGTGTACATTTTAGCGCTCTTTGTTGGAAAGTGATTTTGTAAATAATTTAATTTTCTTTTATGTTATGAAACTGGCGAACACGCCTGGCTGCAGCTTATATCTACATGAACCTTCACATCTCGCTGTAGATACCTTCACGCCTCAGTGTTTTTTGCCTCTGCGTCGGAAATAAGATATAACTGTAGTTATTTAGTTTACCATTCTGTCATCATTGTTGTTTTATTATAATTAACATTAACATAGTTTTAAAAACGTTTAACCAAAAAAGGCCAATGTTTAATTGCTTACTGAGTGAAAAGTAATGTTGAAAGGAATAAAAAGCCGTTACCTACTAAGTATTATTATTATTTCTACCTCAGAAACATTTCAATTTCATCAAAACACCTAATTACAATTTGTGAATTAAATATTAATTTTTAGAAATAGTGGGCCATATTTTGGATTTGGTAAAAAATTGCAATGGACAATTTTATACATTTGTAATAATGAGCAAATCAGAAAATAACGATTATCATCATCATCATCATTTCAGCCAGTAGACGTCCACTGCTGAACAAAGGCCTGTCCCTAAAGAATGCCACAACGAACGGTCCTGGACCGCCCTCATCCAGCGATTGCCCGCGACCTTCACCAGGTCGTCGGTCCATCTTGTGGGAGGCCTGCCTACGCTTCGTTTTCCGGTACGCGGTAATAACGATTAATTAGTTGCTAATTGATAGACATAAATTTGAACTATTTTTGGCATTTAGTACCAAACCACGTAATATGGGGAAAAAAAATAATATTATTATTGGTTGTGCTTAGATCATGGTTTTAATAATTAGTCAATTTTAAACCTAAAATATTTTTATTGACTTATTTATTCGTTGTTTCGCGATAATCTTATTTTTTTTTATTTGTTAAGTTAAAATAATAAAAAAACACCTACACAAGCGAAATCTTTTTAATCTTCCCTACATTAGGTCAGTTACGAACTAATGTAGGAGTGTGTTTTATTGATTAAAGTTGTGGTTTTGTAATTTTAACAATAACACTGAAATTTTACATCTGCTAATTTCTAACATTCTTAACGTTGGTAGAGCTCTAGTGACAGAGCTCGTGGGCATAGGAAACACTGCATTACCTCTTTCTGTGTTCAGCTATATCGTGTTCCGGTTAGATGGTTATGTACAGCCCCGTAATAACCATCACAGAGACATAACAACTTAGGTCTCAAGGTTGGCAACGCATCTGAATTTTGACCTCTGGTTTTTGTGTAGCAACTATAGGCTGCAGTCATCATTTAACGTCAATGTGAGCTGCCAGCCTGTTTGCCACCTTACTTACTTCAAAAAAAACAGCGCTCCTCTGACAGTTACAGTTAAACCTTTGACATAGGTTAGACATATATTTAACTATTTTCAAATGTTTTTTTTATTGTGTAAATGTCTATAGGCTACAGTCGTCACTTAACATCCATGTGAACTGCATGTTTGTTTGCCACGACCATCACATAAAAAACTAACATTTGGCAGCATTGTTTATGTAATGCGGTGATGGTCATTGATTATCATGTTGTTAATGTCTTTCTTCCATAAAGAGTGTATTTTTATCTTATTTTTTTATGTAAAAAAATGGCAAACAAGCATGCCGTTCATGTTGGTGTTAAGTGATGACTGATGCCTATAGACACCCACACAAAGACCAAGACAAATGCAGATGCGTTACTACTCCTGAGGACTAAGGTGTTATGCCTCTGTGCCGGAAATCACAGGACCATACATGGTACAAATGTTTTTTTACTTAACCGGTACTTTAACTTATTTGTAACTGCTAAAGTAAGTCGACGCAACCCAGCCTTAAACTCACAGGCTAAACTTAATTCAAAAATAACGGATCTCAAACAAAACATCATCTTTCATCATGTCAAAGGCACCCTCATCGACTCATTTATCGTTAAAAAGGTAAGTCCATAGGTCCGGACAGGGGGACCCTTTTTGTCCGTCCGTCTCAATTGCTCCAAGGTAATTTTAATAGTCCAAATTAATAATTTCCGTACCCGCATGCCCATTTGCCGATTGCTGATATCCCTCAGCCCTTTTAATTGCTTATTTTACACTGCTGGAATGTTTGAAGTCATTGTGGAATTGTTTTTAATTTTTGCGTGTGGACGCCATTTTGGGGTCACAAGTTTATTTTGAGTCTTAATTAGTTGTCATTTCGGTTTTTTTTTAATGTTATGGAAGTGGCAAACAAGTATGCAGTTCACATTGATGTTAAGTGATGACTGCAGCCTATAGACACCCACACAAAGACCGAGGTCATAATGCAAATGCGTTACCACTCCTGAGGCCTAAGGTGTTATGCCTCTGTGCCGGAAATTACAGGGCCGTACATTACCACCTGACCGGAACACGATAGTGCTGAACACTACCATTTAGCGGCAAGTATATTAGGTAATGCGGTGGTGCCTACGCCCGCGAGCTACGTCACTGGAGCTCTACCACCAGTAAAAACAACAAGCTTTGCAGCAATCACTCAGTACCTAAGTGATACAAGAGAATGTATGTATTAATGTCCTATAAGATAAAACCAGTCATGTGGTTGTCGGGTCCCGCGCAGTGTAGGGTTCCGTAGTTTTTAGGTTTGAATAATATAACGAAAAAGAGTTCTTCAAAGTTTTCGAGTAACATGCATTTGGTCGACTATTACTCGTAAACTTGTAAAGCCAACTTTAGTGTGGTAGTTCAACTTAACTGTGTTAGTCAACATTATACATAATAGGTATTTGGTTCATAATTATAATCTAAGGTGAAAAAAATCGAAGCTCACTTCGTCAACGACATCTTACCCGTTTGTTTATTTCATTGAAAATCAAGTAAATAGCGTAAATTCTGTCGCTTAGTTGAGGTGGTGTCTGTTGAAGCCTATTCGGTTGGTATTAGACGCGGACTAGCGGACACTTCTGTCAGCTAATTCGATTCGCAATTGGCTGATGTAAAACCTAATAAATAACTACGGCACCCCACACTGCGCGTGGCCCGACACGCACTTGACCGGTTCTTTCTTATTTTCTGTAGGTGCGAATCATGCAATTATCCTTTAAAATTGTTTTTATAATATGTCGAGAACAATGCCAACCACTGAGTACAAATTCATCAATTAATCGTGTAGACGTACATGCTACCACTACTTTCTCACTCAAAAAATTGACCGTATACCAAAATTAAAAAAAAGTGCACGTCACTTACATTGCAATTTCCAAGGGATTAGCGAGTAGGGGGACCATAGGACGTAGGGCCGACGGGACAATGGCCACGCGTGCCGCGAGGTGAGGGGATAATATTTGTTCTGTGACACACGGGTGACACGCGCGCGCGCGTATTGTTCACCTAGTCAGGGGTAGGGAACTGTTTGATGCTGTGCCGTTTGTTTTTTATGATGAGACAGCTACAGACATGGATCTTGAGGGCGTACCTATACAAATGTTACAATCTGCTGCTTAATGATAAAGGTTATTGGAAATATTAAGAGTTTTACTGGTTAAATGTAGCAGAGCAGATAAAATGTTTAAGACATTTTATCTGCTCTGCTACTTTTAAAACTAGATGTCTCTATACGCTGCAATGATAACTTAGTGTTTTCTTGTGTTTGTGCTATTTTTAGAAACTATAATAATTATGAAATTAAATCACACATGTGTTTTTCGTCGGTTTTTCTTCAATTTTCACTCAGAAAAATAAAATAAAAACACAATTCAAACAAATGATTACTAACCCCTGCAAAATAATCCGTTGGGGTGCACGATAAAAAGATAATGCGGGCTGCAGTCGCGTGCGCACCAAAAAAGTTTTAATGACGCACCTATACCGGCTTATCGCGCCTGCGCACCGCTGCCAACAAATGAGCTTAATTATAATACCTTGCCAAGGGTGCATATGGACTTACGGAGGGAGCGGTGTGACAAAATAAACATCCTAGCAGGAGGTCCCGACGTGTTTTTATTGGCGATGCGTGCTGAGCAGTCAATGTCGCAAGAGTAATGATGGGAATGAATTTCGAATTCTGTAGAGGCTGGAATCTGGGTGGGAATGATTTTGTTATCTTTATCGTCAGTTTTTGTACGAATTTTAGAACAGTCTTAATTAGCATAGTAAAATATTGAGAATTAAAATATATTTGGAAGAAAACTGAAAATCAATACTGATACTACAATTAAATTTAAAAAATGTAAAATTAAATTGTATTTTAAATATCACAAAGAATTAGAGATCTTTGCATATAAATCTGTCAATGATTTGAACAGACTGAGTTTAACAGCTTATAATAAAAGGATATTAATTTAGATTGAACAAGATGTTGGCATTGCAATACAAAATCAAATCATTGTAATGTGACCTTCTAGCAAAGTCTTAAAGCATAAGACATCTAGTTATTGTACATTTTTTTAGATATATCATACGCATGCTGGATTATTGTAAAGCCACTAAGCTCCAATTAAAGGTAATGTTGAATCTTAAAGACATAGGCACCACCGCATTACCTAATCTACTTGCGGCTAAATGATAGTGTTCAACGCTATCGTATTCCGTTGAGCTGATAACGTACGGTCCTGAAAAATAGCGAAAAAAAATTGAAGCGTAAAACTAAGGCTTCTGGAGTGGCGCACTTACATAATCTAATGGTACGGGGACATTGGACAATTACTATCAATGTGAACTCTATGCTTGCTTGTCACTTCATATGACACAAAAAAATATAGTTTTGATGATTAAAGTATATTCAGTTGACAGTCACTCCATTCCATCCCGATGACACATTTAACTGTCAATCCGTTGACATAAAAATATATTAGAATGGACAATCCACATTCAAATTTCAAATAATCAACAATACCTATTATTCTATCCGCCAAACTATTCCCAGAAAAAAAAAACAGTTATAACTCGCCATATGCAACAACAATAATTACTAGGCGCACTGGAAACAAAAAGCTTTTCATAGCCCCAGCTCACGGTTTTCATAACCGTAACCGGTTCACATTGTTTGTGACTCATAAATCACACGAATATGTCGCGGACTAAAAATCATTGAGAGTAATTTATAGAAGCGGGGAGGTAAAAGGTGAGGGAGTTTTTGGAACTATTGTTATCCGAGTCCCTGTCCGAGCATTGTTGTCGCCCTACTGACGATTGTGATTTTTGAGGCGACTTTTGCTGATTTTTCACGCGCGATTGCGTTAGACGTGGTTTTATTGCGAGTCATTGGATTTATCAATTGACGTTTTACCGATGCGGTTTGGTATTAGGTAGCTTCTTTGAGTCGCTAAATACTCTTCCACTAGCCTATTGAATCTTATATTTTTAAGTGTTGGTAATAGGAAGCTAGCCAGAGAGAGTATAGTAGTATTTGTATAGTAGTAGTAGAAGTTGTTCCAACACATCTTATCGGACATATATATTAATCCGAAAATAATAACTGCCTCAGTAGCCTACTGGTAGCAGGCCACTACTGCTACTAGGGGTCTTGGGTCCGATTTCCGGGTCGGGGACTACCAGTGATATAGGTGTTGTAAAATCCTTTCTCTGATGTTTTTACAGGGTTTTTTCAATTCTATGGAAGTTTCCCAGCCTCACGGAGTTTGGTAATGTCAGAGAGACCGGAGATGTCAACAGACTTGCTTACGTGGGCCAAAACGTAACCGGCGTATCGTGGGTCTTTGATTGTATGCTTATGCAGTAGGCAGAGGTACTGCCTAACCTACTCGTTGGTTTAATAATTGTATAGAAGGTATAATAGCGGATAATTAAGTAAGTAAGATAGTAAAAAAAACTCAGCGATTACTTTTACAGAAGTAAGCGAACTTTGTGTTTTAAGCCACTAATTTTTTCAACTGCCATAAAGATTCTGACTTTGTAAATGTGTATTACCATCAATGAAATATTAATTACATGAAATTTTACTTTTTACCGCACATCGAACTTTGATATAAAAACGTAAATTCACGCATGTAGTCTCTCTGATAGTGTAGGCAGAAGGCAGAAAAATGCATGCATGCAACCTACAGTTCAATTACATTTTGACCCACTAAATAAGATAAAAGTTTGCCAAAGTCTCTAACAAACTCTGGCACTGGAATACTTTGAATAAAATATATAAAACTCAAAAGCACCAAAGCACTCCGTGTATTGTGGATCAAACCTAGAATATCAATTTATCAGTAGAAGCCTGTCACTGAACCACCAGTCTACTGATGCAGTTACTAGAATTCCAAAGTTAATAATTAAAAATAAATATTTTGTACAATAACGTACGATTTTATCATCCATATATAGTACAAAATTAAACCCAATCTTTCACAATATCACTTTCATTTATTTTTTCCATCCGCCACACTGGCAGGTTAGGGTGACAATCTAATAAACTGTCCGTGTCCCGCTGAGACCATCCGATTATGTGTGCGAAACCTTGTTACCCTACACTGATTAATACTAAGGATGGACTGAGGTGCACACCCGTTCTGTACGATTGAAATATAATGAGATTAACTCTGTCCCTTAGCCCTTTTGAAAATATATTACAACATTTTATCCTTCCATATTTCTATTACACTTCACTTTTGTACTATTAGGCTTGAGGAATGCGGTTGATCTTTGAAACGAGTCAGAGAGTTTACTGGTGGTAGAGTTCCAGTGTAGGAGCTCGAAGGCGTATGCAAAATCACATTACCTAATTTATCTGCCGCTAAATGGTAGTGTTCAGCACTATCGTGTTCCGGTTAGATGGTAATATATGGCTCCATAATAACTAACACTATTACCTTATAGCCGTAAATCCAGGCGTGTATTCAAAAATAGCCAATTGCCGTAGCGTCTTATTATGTTAAATGTAAGCAATTACTTATAACCTAATAAAGTTTGTGCTACGAGAAAAGTAGACGAAAATAAGCACGTACCCACAACACATAGCCTTGTGTGTAGGTTCAATATGAATATGTTTTTGTCCACGTTCGTCGTCAGACAAATAGTGTGTCGTGACCGGTCCGCACGCAACTATTTACCTACGCCGAACAAGGCACTCATTTGAATACGTATAGTGATGTGACTCGCGGTTATAGTTTTATCGATTTTTTTTCTTTTTTTTACCCGTAATGCCTGAACAATCCAGTACTAATACTGGAATTAAAAAATAAAACACAGAGATTTTCTACATCCTATGTTTTTAATATAACTTATTTATCTTAAAATAATTAGTTAAAGAACTCTGTAATTATTTGTCAAAGAACTAAAATCCCTGGGAAATAACGAAACAGAGGATTTATTATTGAAGTGTACATATGGGTACGTGTATACACAAACACTCACCTATACTCTCTCTCTCACACACACACACACACATCTTCTAAACTTCTTTTCTTCTATACTTCTAAACGGTTATCAGTAAGTGTAAAATCGAATGTTCTTGTTATTACTCCTTTTGTTTTTTTTTTCTATTGTAATAGTTCTTATTAGATAATATTTTATTTATATCTGAAGCCTACTACCATTCTAAACTTCTTTAACTAGTTAATGTATTGGGAAGAGCAGAGCCACCCACCACAAGCTATTATACATGCTTACTGGGTTGGTTTTAGCCACTGTAGAGTCATGCTGTACCTTTGTAAACAAAATAAACTTTTTTTTAATGAATTTTGTAATTTTGATATATGAGTACATAATAATGGCAACCCTTTATACGTCCCACTGCTGGGCACAAGTCTCTCCCGCTTTCTTGGGATACATAATGATTAACTCATAAATGAAGACATGCGCAAATACTAAAGTAATAGATGTATCTCTACAGCTCTTGAAAGTGACTTTGTTCATAGGCATTATATTATGTGCATACAATTAACTCTTTCAATAATACATTATAATTTTCCCCAAAATCACATGCAAGTGAATTAAAGGAATTATAAAAATAATTAGAAAAGAGAGATTTTTCTTCGGATTAGACCACTTGACTTTCACCTGTGTTCTATAAATAATTACCCAGAAGCTCTTATCACTAAGCTAAAGAATTTAATACAATTATTAACGCAATTGTACTTACTTGTAATTTCAAACACGATGTAATAATAGTTCTTAAATAAATTAATTGGAATTGAAATTGGTGGTTCCGCCCTTGCGCTCTATACCAGTAGAATGTACCTCGCTTATAGTAACGAGCTTATCGATATTTTTTTAAATCAAAAAAGTATAGTAAAAATATCGATGAACTAGTCCATCACTAGAACTACAAAGGAGTGTGTCAGTCGCAGTGGCAGGGTTGGCGGAGTTTGCATAAAATCGTCATTTGTCACCGCACTAATGCACCCCGCCCCCCACTCCTCGCGATATGACGAACTGACGTCACGTGCAAGACGTTAAGTTAAATACACCCGCACTAATGTATGTGTTTATCGTAAAACTGGACTAGTTGTTTAACGATGTTATGCTCATATTTTTTAACCATTGGTATGGATTTTTTTATTTAATGAAATTGAGAAACTAGCATTGAGTTCATATTAATAGTTTATGAATATCGAAGCCTCCAAACAACTGCACAAAACTACAGATTTTAATAGAAAAACATTGCTACTCCAGTGATTTAAGTTGTTATGTGTTGGAAAATGATCGCTTACTGTGGTACTGTGGTCCCGTTATATAGTATTGTAGTTTCCAATGTCTGTACTGTACTGTAGTGATGATTTTTCCCCACAAAAATGAATTAACTTCTGCATGAGAACTTAAGTTTCACTATTCGGTGGGCTGTGTCGGCATAAAAGTCGAATAATAGTCGAATAGTGAAACTCAAATGGCAGTAGGCAGGGCACATAGCTCGAAGAACTGACAGTAGTTGGGGCAGAAGAGTTGTCAAATCAATTTTTTGTTCTTAGGTTATCGCGAGTTGCACTAATTGAAATAAAACTAGTTTTCGGCATTATCTCGCGTATCTTAAACTAAAATGATTATTTAAAATCGAACCCGACGTTTCGGTCGCTTTTCAGCTTCCGTGGTCTCTGAAAAATTATTATGTGCAGCTACCTACCATCTATTTCGCAAACGTCTTGCGTAGCGTTCAGGATTAACACAAAAGTTACTAATTGTATCTTGAGGTCTTACAGACTGTTGCGGTTGGGCTTTTATTCTACTGAGTATTGGATCCCATGTTGGTGACAATCGCCAACCATCTTCTCTATTGAAATTTGGATGTTTTTTAATCTCAATAGCCTCGCAAACCATTCTTGGAATTAGTCTGTGTTCTGTGGCGAGTATTCGAGTTTGGTCAAACCGAATATAATGAGTTGGTTTGTCCGCTATGTGATCACAGACCCCCCTGCTCTACGGTTCAAACTGCTGTCAGACGATAATCACCTCAGTCTGCCCGAGACCACGGAAGCTGAAAAGCGACCGAAACGTCGGGTTCGATTTTAAATAATAATTTTAGTTTAAAATACGCAAGATAAATCCGACAACTATTTTCGGATTTATCTTAGATTTGAAATAAAACTATTATTTCAAATCAAGTTTTTGTTTTTTTTTTGTTATGAAGATGGCAAACAAGCATGCAGCTCACATTGATGTTGAGTGATGACTGCAGCCTATAGACATCTACATAAAAACTAGAGGTCAAAATGCAGATGCGTTACCACTTCTGAGGCCTAAGGTTTTATGCCTCTGTGCCGGAAATTACATTACCACCTGACCGGAACACGATAGTGCTGAACACTACCATTTAGCGGCAAATATATTAGATAATGGATGGTACCTACGCCCGCGAGCTCCTTTTGAAAAGATCATATCTTTAAAAAAAATCAAAACTGATTTCAGTTCATTTCATAACTCATATTATGATCATATTATCATCATTATTTATTCTACTTGTCCTTGATATACAGATACAAGTTTGCTGTCAATGAAGTAATGATGAACATTTCTACTGTCCCAAACGATTAATATAGTGAACGATATCACTGAAAGCAATTCAAATGCCTGTAATTCAATATTCAAACTTTGAGTCACCCTCGCCATTAAACAATCGAAAGAGCTCCACATAAACACCTCAATAAACGCACATTAAAAGATATGTCCCCAGTTTAACTTGAATTTATAGTCACCATAACACCTCGCTCTAACTTTAAATACCTTTCTGACGACAGTCACTATTTTCGTTGCATTGACGTAGATGCTTAGGAATATACTAGATTTGGAGCACGGTTTCGTCGACATAGTTCTCAAACAATTTAGAAAAACGAATACATTTCCATTGCGATAAATTACATTGGCAAGTCTTTACGTAACTAAGATATGGACATCACAGGGGCAAAATAAAAATGTAACGCCTGTAATCCCCAAAGAGGTAGGCAGGGGTGCATTGCAGCATACATGCAAACATCCACGATTTGCCGGTTAAATTTTGTCCTATGTAACAGGTTTTTTTTATGTAATAAAAGTGGCAAACAAGCATGCAGTTCACATTGATGTTAAGTAATGACTGCAGCCTATAGACACCCACACAATAACCAGTGGTCAAAATGCAGATGCGCTGCCACTCCTGAGGCATTAGGTGTTATGCCTCTGTGCCGGAAATTACAGGGCCGTACATTACTACCTGACCCGAACAGGATAGTGATGAACACTATCATTTAGCGGCAAGTATATTAGGTAATGCGGTGGTGCCTACGCCCGCGAGCTCCGTCATTGGAGCTCTACCACCAGTAAAAAGGTGGTGAACCTGTTGACATATCCGGGTACATCACCAAACTTCGAGGGACTGGGAAACTTTTAGGAAATGGAATAATCCCATTAGAACCAGAGAAAAAGGATTTTTACACCGTTGTCTCTGACAGCCACCCAGGAATCAGGACCATATATGCCTATACCATCTAACCGAAACACGATAGTGTTGAACATAACCTAGTGGTGATGTTCAACACTATCGTGTGTGAGTGCCTACGCCCTCGAATTCCTACACTGTTTGAGTTTTTACTAGTAGTAGAGCTCTAGTGACAGAGCTCTCGGGCATAGGCACCACCGCATTACACGATTAGGTGGTAGAGTTCAGTACTATCGTGTTCCGGTTACATGGTGATGTATGGCCCAGTTGTAATTATCACAGGGACATAACAACCTAGGTCTCAGGGGTGGCAACGCATCTGCATCCTGACCTATGGTTTTTATGTATATGTCTATAGGCTGCAGTCATCACTTATCATCAATGTGAGCTGCATGCTTGTTTCCTACCTTCCTAACATAAAAAAGCTGCAATGTGCATTATTGTATCGAATTTGCGCAAACCTAAATCCACATGTGAAAGTGAAATAAGAATTAAACCATTCCGCACGTATCAATTTTAATATAATTCACCCATCAGAACAGACCCCAGGATGAAAACACTAAGCCTCTCCGAGTGTGCGTCATAAACTTGCAGAAACGTCCCATTTATACTTCATAAAATTTATATGCACTTTTATATCTTCAATAAAGTTCGATCGCTAGTTTGTCTGTTGCGTGGGGTGCAATTAAATTATTACGTCTAAGTGTTGGGGTGCTGATGAAGTAAGAAAGTCGGGTTAATCATTTCCCTCCAAAACAGGTCGAAGAGAGCAATGGCTGCCACATTATTACTGACGAATCCCGCGGGCGCAGGCACCCATTATCCAATCTGCTTACCGCTAAATTTTAGTAAACGTAACTTCACGCCTGTAATCCCCGAAGGGGTAGGCAGAGGTAAATGCATGCATTCAAGCATACATGTAATACCCACAATTTGCCGTTTACGTTTTGGCCCATGTAACAAGTGGCGAGCCTGTTGACATCTCCGGACACATTACCATACTTCAAGGTACTGGGAAATTGCTGTGAAACGCTTTATAATTTTTACTTGTAGTAGAGCTCCAGTGACGGAGCTCGCGGGGGTAGGCAACACCGCATTACCTAACATACTTGCCGCTAAGTGGTAGTGTTCAGCATTATCGTATTCCGATCTGGTGGTTATGTGCAGCACTATAATTTTCGGTACATAGGCATAACGCCTTAGGCCTCAGGAGTGGTAGCGCATCTGCATTTTACTACCATTTAGAGGAAAGTATATTAGGTATTATATATTTTACTGCTGGTAGAGCTCTAGTGACGGAGCTCGCGGGCTTAGGCACCACCGCATTACCTAATATACTTGCCGCTAAATGGTAGTGTTCAGCACTATCGTGTTCCGGTCAGGTGGTAATGTACGGCCCTGTAATTTCCGGCACAGAGGCAACGCATCTGCATTTTGACCTTGGTCTTTGTGTGTCTATAGGCTGCAGTCATCACTTAACATCAATGTGAACTGCATGCTAGTTTGCCACTTCCAAAACATAAAAAAAAAAAAAAAAAAAGGTGGTGCCTACGTCCGCGAGCTCCCTCACTGGACTCTGTTCCTATTAAATGGTAATGTACGGCCCCGTTATAACTTATCACAGACACATAACAAAAACTAAGGTCTCAGGGGTGACAATGCATTATGCATTTTGACCGCTCATTTGAGTCTTTGTGTGGGTGTCTATAGGATGCAGTCACTTCTCGTCAATGTGAACTGTACTCGTATTACCATATATACTTAAAAAAAAAATTAATAATATCTACTTATACTAAATCACCTTTACCCAAAATGGGACGCATTAAATGTCATAGGAACAAAAAAAATGTGTCATCTAAACAATGAAACAGAATAAAGAACATTCGATATTCAAAATTTATCGAGACAACCATTCACCATTCTTTTCATGGGTCCCATAATAACACACCTTTAAATCATGTGTGGCGATAAAACGGGCGATATTCATGATTCTTTATTATGCACCAAAACAACCACTTACCGCTTTATGACTTTGTTTGTGCGTATGTTGAAATTTAATATCACCGCAAAAACGAGAGTTTAGTGGCCAATCAAAGTTTTTATTAATCGTATGATCGCGTATTTTTATTAATAACTGTATTATATGGGCTCGGAAATATGCTGGGTTACACGCAGCTTTCAAGTAAGCTTTAATGAAAATATTTCCTACTAGCTGTGCCCGCGACTTCGTGTGAACCCGGACGAAGTCGTGTGCGCAGCTGGTATAAAAGTAGCCTAAGTTACTCCTTATTACATAAGCTATCGGCCAGTGAAGGTTCCGTCGAAATCGGTAAAGCCGTTCACGAGATTAGCTCCAACAAAGAGACAGACAAAAATTGTACCGTGTATACATACATATGCATTTAACAAAAAGCGGTTATTTTTATATTACAAACAGACACTCCAATTTTATTTATTTGTATAGATGAATCGTGTTAAGGTTCAGTGGTGGAGATGGAAAGCCGCCGCAGCTACGCCACTCCGCGTCGTGACGACACCCCCCCTCCCACTCCCGCCGCCGCAATACCATCCGCCGCGGCACCGCTGCCATCACGGCACCACCACACTTGGGAGGCGCCTCCGTCGCTGCGCCGTAATCGGCGACGCGGCGCTCACCACTGCGCCACCCAGACAAGATGCCGCTCTCATTCCTATGGGAGCAGAAAATGCCGAGGCAAAGGGGCATGTGCCTCGAAGCCTGTACCGCGCCTCAATCGCCTCGCGCGAATCAACGGGTGGCGTCAGTCAGGTCCGTCATCAAATCAGCTGGACGTATGACTTCACCAAAGATATTCATATCTGTGTTACCTCTGTGTCATTAGGGGAAAATATGCTATACACGCCACGCTTGGCATGCGGATTGGCGATCGCAGTGGCGATTACCCCCATTAGTTACTAGTATTCCCTGCCATGCGAACAACCACGATTTGCCACTTAGGTATGTTTTATACCATTTCCAATAATTTGCCTGTGTATGTGGTGAGTTTATTTAAATCTCCGGATACATTACGAAACTCTAAGGATAGCACTGGAAAACAGCCGAAAAACTGAATAAAATCCTATTAGCACTTACCCCGTACTTGTATGGCTCCGTAACAACTCAACACAGAGGCAACAAACTTAGGGCTCAGGGGTGGTAAAGCATCTGCACATCACATCTCACCTCTGGTTTTTCTGTAGATGTCTATAGGCTGCAGTCATCAGCATGTTTGTTTGCCGTCTTAGTTACATAAAAATACCTGACTTGAGATCAAACCCAACACCCCCAGTGTAGCGGCAGTAGCCTTCTAGAAGAAAGTAGAATCATGACACCATTTGAATAAATTTCCACGAACCCATTACCTTTGGTCGTACACTTGCTAAACTCCAAGAGGCTCACGATCCGGGACAAATCAGACAGCTAACAAGTAATATTGTAGCAATAATGACCTGCTTACTTGTGCACGGAGCCCAACGTCTGATAATATCTCTTATTTTGCGATATAAAGATCACAATGAGCCATATTTCCATAGAACAGACGATACATGATGATTTCATATTTCCATATTAAGTAACTAATAGCTCCTTAATAGGCCCTTTGCATATGAACATCCACGATTCGCCAGTTACGTTTTACCCTATTCCCCTGTGTCTCAATGGTAAGTTTCAGGATACATGATCAAAATTCAAGAATGGCACTGGGAAACTTAAAAAAATGTAAAAATCCAATAAGGGTAAGTCCCAGATATATAAATATCAAACCCAAGTCGCTGTACCTTTCCACCATTACACTGAGGCACGTAGAGTCATGACACAATTAAAATAGATTTCCACAAACCCTTGCCTTACCATTGAACAAAACGCACTCACAAACAAACTCACCTAACGCACTTACACTCCCTTCCTTCGACGGCAACGAATTAATGATTTCCAAGTGATAGATCTGTCTTGTCGATTTGTTTCGCGAACGCTCTCTCACTTGTTTATGTTAATTTAATATTTCCAGGGGTACAATGTTATGATTCTGTTTTGGAGGGTACACTGATTTTCGGAAGGAAGGGTCGGCAGTAATGTGTGAGGTGTAAGTCGCAGTATCTTGGTAAACAATTTTCATATGACTTTGTTTATTATATACTCGCTGTGCCCACGACTTCGTCTGCGTGAGAATTTATGATTGTTCAGTATCTACCCGGACGAAGTCGTGGGCGCAGCTAGTATAGAAGTAGCCTATGTTACTCCTTAGTACGTAAGCTATCTGCCAGTGAAAGTCCCGTCGAAATCGATAAAGCCGTTCCCGAAATTAGCCCCAACAAACAGACAGACAGTTGGACAAAAATTGTAAAAAATATTGTTTTGGTATCGTGTGTACATACATATGCATTTAGTAAAAATCAGTTATTTTAATATAACAAACAGACACTCCGATTTTATTTATTTGTATAGATTGTGTGTTATGTTTAAGCTAAGTCCTTTACGGAGCAGACAGAGAGTAAAGCAGGAATTATCCTGGTTTTACACAATTCGCCTGCTTCTTCTATGTTCATCGTCCTCTCGATACATACATACAAAGATTTTTGATCCTTTCCTATCTTCATACTGTATTCGACTTCTTTGGTCAAGGTAGGTCAGTCTTGATCTGCCTGGGATTCTGCAATCATTCACATTCGCATTTTATATCTGATTAATCATTCGCTCGAGATACCTTTTATATGCCCGAACCATCGGGACGTGACCATTCTCAATATTTTTTATTATATTTTTCGAAATCATAGGTAGGTACATGAGTGCGAAAGTCAGTTCTTCGTTTAAAAGCGGCCAAGCCCATCTTTCAAACGATTCCCTTTAAGAAAAAAACCCTTGATTTAATTTTCAAATACCTGTCTTAATTTTATGAAAAACTGTATTATCAGTTCCAAGTATGAAGATCATCCATTTTTTTTATTTTACGAATATTTTTTTTTATGGAATGGAAGTGGCAAACGAGCCTGCAGTTTTCATTGATGTCAGGTGATGACTGCAGCCTATAGACACTAACACAGAGACCAAGGTCAAAATGCAGATGCGTTACCACTCCTGAGGCCTGAGGTGTTATACCGGAACACGATAGTGCTGAACACTTCCATTTAGCGGCAAGTATATTCGGTAATGCGGTGGTGCCTTCGCCCGCGAACTCCGTCACTGGAGCTCACCACAAGTAAAAATTATAAAGTGTTTCTCAGAATACATCCACCTACCGAATTTTAAGTTTGTAAGTCCTAATTTTTTTGGAGTAAAATGGCTGTGACCTACGGACGGACTGTTAGACAGAGACAGACAAACTCACAACACATACACCAACGAATACAAAAGGGTTAAATTTTTTGCCATTTGTCTATGGAACCCTAAAAAGAAACTGCCATTTTAGGAAAGCATCGTTCAACAAAATTGTGAACATTATCTTTTTAACTCAATACAAAATGTACTACCCTCCAAAGTAACCTGTACCCTCACCCTAAGATGTCGTTTTACGATTTAACACTTTTTTATTGCAATAATTAAATACAAAACATAAATTTTCATTACCACCCAACACGTCTCCGAGGACGTTCGGTTTATTAAATTATTTTGGAATATATCTAATGGCCTTCAGTTAAATTCTCACGCGTCCGTGCATCGTTAGTTTTGGCTTTATGATCATTAATATGGACATTTATAAATCATGATTTTTATTCGTATTATTGCTTTTGTTTTGTAGTGTAAGAAGGCTACTATTACAATTTTTTTGACGTGACAACGTCTTAAATTAGGTTGCGGCTCGGAGTCACTCATGAAAAAGTGTAACGCCCGATAACGTAACGATGAGTCACCGAACGAGAGAGAGGCCTGCCGGACCGGCGAATGCCTTTCTACCGAGAAAAAGACATTGTCACGTAAAATCTTCGCCCGTAAAACAGACTTTACAGGCAACCAGTTTTTTTTATTAAAAATTTTCTATGGAGCTGTTCAAAAACATTTGGTCGACTATAACTCGCA
Source organism: Macrosoma leucophasiata (assembly GCA_036365455.1). Classification (NCBI taxonomy): domain Eukaryota; kingdom Metazoa; phylum Arthropoda; class Insecta; order Lepidoptera; family Hedylidae; genus Macrosoma; species Macrosoma leucophasiata. The sequence goes on along the minus strand of JAWQUS010000027.1, from coordinate 22,638,674 downwards.
AGCTAGTAAAACTAACTTAAGTGTGATAGTTTTCCTTTTAAATTAGTTATATTTAGCTACTATTGCCGTAACGTTTGAATTTCTAACAACAACGATTTAGATGGTAGAGGGTGGAACACTTGACTCTAACGAAAACGAAAAATAAAAAAGGTATTAGCGCGTTACATGTAGGGGTGGTACCCTAAATAATTTTATTAATTATAATTTAATTTAAATATAAAAAAAAAAAAATATTACCAATAGCTTTTCGCTAAACCGCGGACCGCCGAGACAGACAGATAGACAGACAGCCGGACATGGCGAAACTATAAGGATTTGTTTGTTTACTACGGAACCCTAAAAAGGCTGAGAATCATAAAAAGAAAGGTGAGATGCGACCCAATTAAATTGGTATTTCAATATTTTCATTACAGGCAGAAAACGTGCCTAAACGTATTTATCTATTATGCCTTCGACTTCGGAGAAATAACTTTTCACATAAGATTAGTTTATGTACTTTTATTTGCAATGGTACTCCTTACAATTTAATGAACCATACCTGCGATAGTTAGCATATATTATTTAAAAACTCACTTAACATTTTCTTCATTAGCAAACTGCAGCGGTCGAAACCGGGCCGGTTGCAAGTTTACTCAAAGTGCAGAGTCCAGAGCGGTCTCCCCTCAGTTGCACCCCCGAACAGTGGACGTTTAAGTGACACTCGGTTATTAAAAGGGTGGATTTTTGGCTTCCTAGTGTGCGATTCCGTGGTAACTGGAGATATTTAGTGGTATATGATTTAGGCAAATTTATCGCCACGAATTTCTCAACGGGCTAGGTGCAAAGTGTAGAGAACAACATCTTTGCAGTAGATTAGGTAAAGCGATGGTGCCTACACCCGAACTCCGTCACTGGAGCTCTACCACCCATAAAATAGTGTTAGCGTTTCTAACGTGTCTCAGTTAGATGGTAATCTATGGCCGTTATAACTATTGCCGAAAAGCAAAACAATTTATGCTTCAAGAGAGGCATAGAAATTTAAACGGTTTTGTAGATATAGAGGAATCAGAAGCAGAATTAGATATTAATTTAGGGCGACAGGCACCTCTTATGACACGTCAAAAATATAGTCAAGAAAATCAGTAAGTTAAAACTAAATATTATAAACTTATGTAAGTAAGTACATCAGTAGAATGTCTCATTTTCCCTTTTACAAATTGAAAACAAAGAGTAAAGAGAGAGAGAGAGCAGGGTTCCAAAGGTCGATATGAAATCAAATGAAATATGATAAGCAGTATTTAGGTATTTACCATCTCTATCAACTGCATTCCACCATCTATCTATATATAAAAATCAATTGCTGTTCGTTAGTCTCGCTAAAACTCGAGAACGGCTGGACCGATTTGGCTAATTTTGGTTTTGAATGATTTTTGAAAGTCCAGGAAAGGTTTAAAAGGTAAAAAAATACGAAGAAATTGAAGTGAGATAGTAAAAACCTCAATTTTATTGTCCCATACAAATAGTCCGTATATATCAAACCTTTGACACATTATTTCATTGTGAGCCAATACAAAGTTTGCCGGGTCAGCTAGTTACTTAATAGACAAATTCTTCATTGCACATTTGTATTTCCCAGTTAAACATTATTATACTTTTACTGGTGGTAGAGCTCCAATGACGGAGCTCGCGGGCGTAGGCATCATCGCATTACCTAACATACTTGCCGCTAAATGGTAGTGTTCAGCACTATCGTGTTCCGGTCAGGTGGTTATGTACGGCCCTGTAATTTCCGGCACAGAGGCATAACACCTTAGGCCTTAGGAGTGGTAACGCATCTGCATTTTTACCTCTGGTCATTGTGTGGGTGTCTACAGGCTGCAGTCATCACTTAACATCAATGTGAACTGTATGCTTGTTTGCCACTTTTAAAACATAAAAAAAAAAAAATTATCATGTTCATTCATTTCATCTTCATTTCAATGCGTATCTTAGGTATCTTGTCTACTTACTACGGCTAAGTGATGGGTCGATAACCCCTGGATTGCACCCTCGGACGTTTAGGTGACACTTGGTCTGCATTTCGGTATTAAAAGGGTGACTAAGTGAGATGCTGAGCGAATATTTGGTAATTACAATTACCAGCTAGATATAATTCAATATTAAAAACTCTAAAACTTCTTTATCGGCGTTGTGCACTTTTTTTGGTAGGTAAAAAATGTTATACTCGCCTCAGTACACGTGACCTGATCGAAAATTCGTAAGATGGATACGTGATCTGGTTAATATATGAATATTGTGTTTAATTGTATTTAACCACTCCGATGATAGTACTTTTGTACTGATAATTAAAGCAATTCGTTCAAAATTATATTTAATTGCATATTTTATTGTTATGGTAGTGGCAAACAAGCATGCAGTTCACAATGATGTTAAGTAATGACTGCAGCCTACAGACACCCAGACAAAGACCAAGGTTAAATTGCAAATGCGTTACCACTCCTAAGGCTTAAGGTGTTATGCCTCTGTATCAGAAATTACAAGGCTGTACCACCGTACCACCTGACCAGAACACGATTGTGCTGAATACTACCATTTAGCGGCAAGTATATTAGGTAATGCGGTGGTGCGTACGCCCGCGAGATCCATCCCGGAGCTCTACCACCAGTAAGAAATCTGAAAAATACATGTATGTATGTATGTATCTTCACGCCAGGTCCCTAACGGGGTAGGCAGAGAGTGTAGAGCGCCAGACATCCCGGTTCAGACAAACCTCTCGTGCCTCGTCTACCTTCATCATTCTCTTCATACATGCTCGCCGATTCCTAAGACTTTTGACCCCACCATCAGACAGAATTCGACCTATTTGGTCATGGTAGGTCAGCCTTGGTCTTCCTGGGCTGAAAATACATGAGGATAATATTTAAATTTTTAACTTCTGCCGGCATTCCCGGTGTCAGTCATTGCTTTTTAGGGTTCCGTACCTTAAAAGGAAAAACGGAACCCTTATAGGATCACTCGTGCGTCTGTCTGTCCGTCCTTCACAGCCAATTCGCTCCGAAACTGCTTGACCGATTGACTTGAAATTTGATAAATATATATAAATGGTCAGAGAACATGAAAGCGAGTTGTGAAAACCTGAGATACTCGCAAACATCCTGAAGAAGGCACTAACTGGAAAAGACGGTAAGTAAGGCCCTCCACACACGGATAATGGTAATATAAAATGGTCACCCAAAGATGAACACGTCAAGTAAAATAATAAATTTTACACCCCATTTCGGGGGGTAAATCAGAGAATTAAAAAAAAAATGTGTAAACTGTGTCGTGTGACATATCAAATGAAAGAAGTTTTTGTCAGCATCTCAGATCATTTTTTTAATAATTTTTGCATAATCAAATTTGAAGTTATTTTAGAAAAACGACGAATATTGACCATTCAACCCCCCCTATCTCCGAAACTACTGAACATAAAATTTTGAAAAAAATGTGAAAAATAGTTCATTACCTATAGATTATTGGAAAACCTATAAGAAGTTTTTCATTGCATTTCTTACTCTGTAAATGCACTAAATACGGAACCCTACACTGCGCGTGGCCCGACACGCACTTGACCGTTTTTTTTCATATTCTGTTTCTTAGTTAATCTCCCGAGGATCAAGTCCGTCAGCCGTGCCACCACAGGCAAAACTTAACAAAAATATTCGTTAACGTATCTAAATCCTAATGCATATCAGAGGGGAAATCACAAAGGCAAGGTGCACACGGTAGATGACTCGTGCAATCGCACGCGTCGAATCTCAGTTATTGTCGTCCCCTCGCGTCTATACTAAATATTATTGTGGCAAGTCTGACATTCATCGGTGGAATACCAAACTTCGAGGGTATCGAAATCTTAGAGACATATCGAATTCTTGAACTGAAGATCAACCCCGAGATTTCATTTATTCCAACACAAGAAATAACGGAAAAATCAATAAATAAATATTCGTTCTTAACTCACCCAGGTAACTAATACGTGAAGTGATAAGTATGCATTCTATATAATGAACACCGCTGCGTTATTTGAGATCACCAAAACAAATCACCAAATTTGGCTGAAGACAGTTAAATTTGGAAATCTATTTTATTTATTTATTCTTCTATGCACTAAAATGATCCTTACATAAGGTAGCCTTAACGCCACTTCCCTAAACCCAGAATGGGGATCAAAGATCAAAAACTACTATTGCTAAACCAAAAAGCAAGAACAAAGTCAAATAACAAAAACATTCATTACTAATGTTAATTCTATACACATCATAGTTAACTTTGACACGTTATATATAGAAAAATTGGCTTACATACACAGGGGAGAATCACAAAAGCAAGGTGCACACGGTAGACGCGACTCGTGCGAGCGATCGCACGCGTCAAATCTCAGCCATTGTCGTCCCCCCGCGACCACGCTAAATATTATTATTACCAGATTTATCGCATGGAAAATTGCACTCATTGTCGTCAGTGACGCCGATATTTCATGTCATAAATATATTTTTATGTTAATTACAGTTAGTTGAGGTGGGGACGATGTAACGGTCGTTTCTATTATGTGATTTTATTATGGATCGTATGCCATTTAATTATTACTAAGTAAAATAAGTGTCGTTACTTACATGAATGCTGATGTTCTCAAATATTGTGAATAAAATTAAATAATAAAATCCTGTTATACTTACATACCTATAAGTATAATTAAATGTTTGTTTTGTAAAATAAAATAATGTAAACAAATGAAAACACGAAAAAAAACAGATGAAAAATGTATTAAGTATGGCAAATGTAAACAAATTGATTAAATATAAAACGGTGAATCGTTTTAATATATCAAAACACGGTCTTGTTTTTTACCTTATGTTTGTATGCTTCCAAACAACGAGCTTTGTTTTAAAAAACGAAATGTCTGTAATTAACGATTTCAGTGAGAAGGTGAATTGTTTCTCTAATTATGAAGACTGTTTTATTGTGATGTAAAAAGCATGAAATCGAAGTTCATCAATTAAAGTAGTTTTTTTTTAAATAATACCTTAGGCCTCAGCAGTGGTAACGCATTTGCATTTTAACCTTGGTCTTTGTGTGAGTGTCTACAGGCTGCAGTCATCACTTAACATCAATGTAAACCACATGCTTGTTTGCCACTTCCATTACATAAAAAATAGATAATTATGAGCAACACGCCACCATTTAGTGGTAAGTTTGTACAAAAAATTAGGTATGGATAGTAAATTACACCACCTTCAAAAGTAATGTTAAGAACTCTAGCGAGGCCAGTATTATTAGGCCAGTACGATATTAGGTATTACGTAATACTATAAATAATATAGACAGAAAGCACCATACAGAAATAATGAAGGCTTACGGTAGAGAGAGGTAATGTTGCTACGTATAGATTGAACTGCACGACATATTCTTCATGGTAGGAAATTTCTTATTGCACAGGTAAAGTAAAATAATAACGATTGTCTTCCATGACTAAATATGTACCAACACCCAGCGAAAAGTGAATTCCACGTCCGCAATTTAAACACATTCAAAATCATCAAGCTTAATAGATCCAATTAATTTACCTACAGCTCCCCTTAAATCCTTCTATCAGAAAAAACAACAGTATTTTAATCTCAAATCAAAAACACGGCAGCGTCCCTCGACAATGCATTAGCTAATACCTCAGACAATGGGATCTGACGCGTTGATTCACACGCACGAACAATCCAGTGTAACCCTCGCTTTAGGTCGATCTACCGTTAATGTTGGAGTTTTGATACGCTTTTTCGTGAATTTGGTCTATGTATTCGTACTCATAACATTTAATTTTTCATGGATGCGCTTATAAGATATTAAGAAATCTGGATCCATATACGTGATGTTAGGTTTTCTTCTTATAGAAGCGTGCTCAAATGTTCATTTTGAATGTTCACCGTACAGGATCTGACTCAGATGAAGCTGACGAGACGAGTACGCTGAGACCACCTTTGCTGGATAGAGGTGACAATTTGAGCGGCTCCTGCAGGTGTGGTTCTCAGCGGCGTGAATTATTAGACTGATAACATTTTTTTTACACACGGCCCGTTTTAAAGGGTTTCAAGACTTCCAAGCCATATTTTATGACCTTTGTTTTTTCGTTTCACAAAGTTTTGGTTATTATATCAAGAGAGGTTGAAAGCTAATAAAATTAAAACGATATGCCGCATTACATATTTCATGTTACATAGAAACTTTTAAACAACCGCAGTTTGTGTGATTCCAGTTTAAAGCTCGCAAGTGTGTAGGGATTCCTGTTTTGTCACCATTTGGATACGGATCCCTAAAACGTGCAAAAAGCACATCCATGAGAAAATTATTAATAAAAGCATACATAATTCGACTGCTGGACGCAGATGAAAGACGATTAGGGCCCCTCTGTACTTCATTCATTCGAATTCAAATCACTATAACGTGTGTCGCTGTGTGTGACTGAGGTAGGGAACCGTGGTCGATGGGATAAGGGATCACGGGTGACATGACATTGACAGTGGATATTCATTTAGTAGAAAAATATTGCTACAGTACCCATCGAGTATATGAAAGAGACAATCGGCTAGTTTCGGCTTCGAAAAGCGTTATCTCTGCTGCACACTGACTATGTAAGCAGTAATAGTCTGGTATTGGTCAAAACTTGATCAGATTTTTTTTATGTAATGGAAGTGGTAAACAACCATGCAGTTCACATTGATGTTAAGTGATGACTGCAGCCTATAGACACCCACACAAAGACCAAAGTCACAATGCAGATGCGTTACCACTCCTGAGGCCTAAAGGTGGTATGCCTCTGTGCCGGAAATTACAGGGCCGTACATTACCACCTGACCGGAACCTGATAGTACTGAACACTGCCATTTAGCGGCAAGTATATTAGGTACTGCGGTGGTGCCTACGCCCGCGAGCTCCGTCACTGGAGCTCTACCACCAGTAAAATCTCTACAATCAGAATGGTCGACACACGTCATACAGGTAAGGTGTGAAAGAGATAACGCTCTACAGACTCGAAATAAGCCGAAGTCTCTTTCCTAAAGTCGATGTGCAATATATCTTATTGGATACTGTTAGTTTAACTGGTAATAGGTTCAGAAAACGACAGTTTTTATGTAATGAAGGTGGCAAACAAGCATGCAGTTCACATTGATGCTAAGTGATGACTGCAGCCTATAGACAAAACATAAACCATCTGGCTTTTGACCTCAAAATGGAGATGCGTTGCTACACTTGAGACTTTCTTTAGGTGTTGTCTCTGTGATGCTTATTACGTAGCATCATGGTTAGTACATTACCATCTAACCGGAACACGATAGTGCTGAACACTACCATTAGGCGGCAGACAGATTATGTAGCGATGGTGCTTACGCCCTCGAGCTCCTACACTGGAACTCTACCACCTGGAACTAGTCGTTCGTGTACAAAATACTCAGTCTTAACATAATTAATTATTTTATTTCATTTAAATTTTTCACAATGAAAAACGATTAATATATTTAAAAGTAAAAATGTTGATCAATTCAACTTCAGGACCTCGCTAGCTGAGGTAGACCGACTGGGCTACTGATTCAGCAGTTTGTTTTAAACTTTTTTTGCCTTCAAAATTACGTATATAAAAATCTATACAAATAAATAAAATTGGAGTGTCTGTTTGATATATAAAAATAACCGCTTTTTACTTAATGCATATGTATATATACACGGTACATATACCAAAACAACATTTCTTACAATTTTTGTCTGTCTGTCTGTTTGTCCCGGCTAATCTCGGGAAAACCTGGACCGATTTTGACGGCACTTTCAATGGCAGATAGCTTATGTAATGTGGAGTAACATAGGCTACTTTTATTTAGGAATTATATTATACTAGCTGCGCCCACGACTTCATCCGGGTCGATACTGAACAATCATAACTCCTACGCATACGAAGTCGCAGGCACAGCGGGTTTAAAATAAAACCTGACCTTATTCCTTATCAACCGCACTTCAGTCCAGCAAATGAACAAGCTTTTCATCCCGGGCCACGCGCCGTCATTCGACATGCACGTGTGTCAAAATTGAAAACGTTTCACCGCGGGCCGATTTTAATTGCCAGGCATCAGTAGGGTAAAGCAAGGATACTCTACCGTGAGAAAGATGCAATTACGTCTCTTTGTTGCATAATCTCGTCCTTTTTGTAAATGCTATTCGTTAATTCGATCTTAAATATCAAAAGGGCGAAAGCGGTTGTCGTAATTTGTTGTTAGCTATCAATAAAGGTTACTGCTTCTTTTAGTATAGTTCTTAATCTATATCTATATACATAAATACAAATAAATAAAATTGTAGTGTCTGTTTGTAATATAAAAATAACCGCTTTTTACTAAATGCAAATGTATGTATACACGGTACATATACCAAAACATTTTTTTAACTATTTTTGTCTGTTTGTCTGTCTGTCTGTTTGTTCTCGCTAATCTCGGGAATGGCTGTACCGATTTTGACGGGACTTTCACTGGCCGATAGCTGATGTAATAAGGAGTAACATAGGCTACTTTTATACTAGCTGCGCCCACGATTTCGTCCGGGTAGATACTGAACAAAAATAAATTCTCACGCGGGCGTAGTCGCAGGCACAGCTAGTTTTTAATATAGTTAAAGAACTTTTAAATAAATAAAAAAATCTATGTAGTATGTAAGGGTTTTTGCCAGCTATACCGATTAAAAAAAACGATATTTTTGGGCCTTACCTATGTGCTTAAAAATTTAAAACTATTTACTGAGGTCGATTGCAATTACTAAACATCAGTAGAGTGCCTTTGAAAGGTACAGCAAGAAAATATTCACGGTGAGAAAAATGAAATTACGTCTCATTGTTGCATAATCTCGTCCTTTCGCCGTGAATGCTATATTCGATTTTAAATATGAAAAGGGTTGTCGTAATTTGTTGTTATCAATGAAGGTTCCTGCTTTTCCTATTACTTCCTATCTACTATCCTATACCTTAGACTTCAACGCATATTGAAATCTCTGGTTTCGCATTTATATGTATTCGTATAGATGTCTATAAGCAACAGTATTAAGTCGAAACGTCAGAATTAAATTCTAAATTTGTTATTATGACAGGACCCGGACTTATAAACAGTGTGATGAGCAATTATTCTAGCCTATAAACTAACGAGTAAGTATATTATACCTATTAAAGCTTGGAAGCAATATTTCAAATATCGAGTCCGATCCAATTGCTACTCAATTACATCACAATCGCGCTCCCATCTGTCCGCGCACCTATCGCCCGCGGGGATCTTTTCATTAACGGTCGTCGATCATATCGTGCACGTGCTCGTGTGCACTAACCTTTATGTTGCTTTCCAATATTATACGCTTTAGATAATACGTAGTAGATGAAATTCTTAAGCCGCGGATCCACCTCAACGCACGGAGAGGATATATAAAAGTGGCAAACAAGCGTGCAGTTCACATTGATGTTAAGTGATGACTGCAGCCTATAGGCACCCACACAATGCCCAGAGGTCAAAATGCAGATGCGCTGCCGCTCCTGAGGCATTAGGTGTTATGCCTCTGTGCCGGAAATTACAGAGCCGTACATTACCACCTGACCGGAACACGATAGTGCTGAACACTACCTTTTAGCGGCAAGTATATTAGGTAATGCGGTGGTGCCTACGCCCGCGAGCTCCGTCACTGGAGCTCTACCACCAGTAGCTTAAGCTTGACGTGGGTCAAGCTTCGCCTTGCAAGAAAATATATGTCTCGGTGAATTGGCAACCTTAATTATTTCATGTGAAGCGCGCATGGCCCAGCGGCTGGTGTAGATTGTCAGCGATCTACTCGGTTAAGCACTACGAGCGCGGTCGGGTAGTGTGATAGGTGACCGCTTGTGGCAAATTAAAATACGCGTTTCCGTGCTTTGAAGGGCACGTTAAGCCGTCGGTCCCGGTTGCTATCGTACCATGTAACAAGCAAAAATAAATTGAAATTGAAATTGAAATATCGATGGATAGCAGCCGTTAAACCTTGTTGGAGGCCTTATGGGCGGCTTGAAAACCTCCGACAGCGGGTTGGCCACTTACCCACCCACCTCCACCAATCCGCATTGGAGCAGCGTGGTGGAGTAAGCTCCAGGCCTCCCTCCAAAAAGGGGAGAGACTCGTGCCCAGCACTGGGACGTATAATGGGTTGCCATTATTATATTATTATTATTCATTCATGTTGCGGCCCATTCACCATGGCTGAAACATCTTTACAGTCCTTGTAAGGAAAAAGGTTATTCAACCTCGACCTATAAATAGTCTAAAACACAAAATATAGGGTATAAAATAACAACTACTAACCTAAAAAAGCTAGCTAACAAACCGGCCAGTTGACTCAGTCCGGACGCCAACCGAATGCGTGTCCGGCCCGGCCCACAACCAGAGCGCTTACCTTCGTTTTTTATTTGTATCCACTGATTTATCGATGTTCCGAATTTGTTTGGCGAATATTCCTCGGATAGGTTGCGAGGCCAAACGTTCAGGAAATAGGTGGGGTTTGAAATTTTCAGTTGACGTATCGCCAGTTTATTGTGTGCGAATCGAATGGTCATTCGATTGTGTCGACAATGCTTTTGCTTGATCGGGCCTATTCAGTTGTTTGTTTGAATGGATCATACTAGTGTAACTCGAGAACTGGCCTGAAAGAGTGAGAAAAATTGGCAAAGTTTTTATCGAGTGAAAAAGTTTTTGAGGTCATGAGAGTGGAAGATACAGTCTGTGATACAGTTGACACTGATGGCATGTACGTTAGAATCCCACTGCAGAATCATTTCGTTCATCCAGATGTGCTGCAAACCGAATTTTTATGCATACCTATTTATTATCCAGAGAATATACGAGTATATCCACTAATTTGCCAATCAAAAAATGGTCAATATACGAGTATATTGCCGTGAAGTAGACCATTCGTCGACCATTGTCGACTCTGAAAAATCACGGTTGCCGTTGCGCACTTGGCCGCCCCTACCTTTTTTCGTTTCGCCCCGATAACTTGATACATATATATATATATTGGTATGTGTACCGTGTATACATAAATATGCATTTTGTTAAAAGCGGTCATTTTAGTATTACAAACAGACACTCCAATTTTATTTATTTGTATAGATTCATATGTAGATATATGCTATATCAAATAGTGATGTGACAATATAGCAATAACCTATTGCTATATCATCACGTTGACAAATTCTTCACAAAGACAAGAGACAAATGTATTCCTTCAGTGACTTCTGTGCAAGAAATCACAGACTGTACATTACAATCTTACAGATTAATGATGCTGTTGTTTTTTTTTTGTATGTAACGGCAATAGCAAACAAGCATGCAGTTCACATTGATGTTAAATGATAATTACAGCTTATAGACACCCACAAAGAGCAAGGTCATAACGCAGATTCGTTACCACTCCTGAGGCCGAAGGTGTTATGCCTCTGTGCCGGAAATTACAGGGCTGTCCATTACCACCAGACCGGAACACGATAGTCCTGAACACTACCTTTTAGCGGCAAGTATCTTAGGTAATGCGGTGGTTCACTGCAGCTCTACCATCAGTCTTTTACGGTGTTTAGGTACATTGAGTGCTACCCTAGAGGAGGTAAATTACGCTAAAACTCGAAGACATTAGCATCACGCTAATGCTTACGAGTTCTAGTCTTTTGAACTCTATCACCAGTAAAATACAAACACATAAACATTTGTGCAATGACTACATCACAATGTCTTCGGTGGGTATACCTCATACTAATTATTAACTTAAATAGTAACTGCTTCGGTATCAATCAGTCAGTTATATCAATCAGTTATCAATCATTTAAGCCTTATCAATCAGTTAAGCCTTAAAGGAACATACACTACGTTTATATTATTTCTCAAGTAAACGTAAGAATATCTAGTGAAGCACTAACAAAAGTTTATAGTTTAATCCAAGAGCAGACCGCCACAATTCCTTTGACAGCAAAAGCTGCACTTAAAAAAAGAAAACAAAATATTTTTTCATTACACAGGGAACAATGACAATCGGGTACCTTCCCAGATTACAGGAAGGCGCTATAGCTCCACAATATCGCCGAGTCCGCTTCAAAAGAATAATATGTCTTTATAACGGATCCCACGGCTTTCCCTGTCTTACTTCTTACACATTTTTCAGTAAAATGTAAAAGCTTCTATCGAGAAACGACCTCAATTCTATCCTATTTTCATCTAAATAAAGTTTATTTTCGAATACGACGACACTTTTCAGGATAGATTGCGTTGTCTTCACACGTAAATCATCCTCAAATAACATCTTGATTTGCTATTTCTCGAGTGTAACTCTATTAAAGAGTCACTAAAGTGTATTTTGGGTTGCAATGAACACGAAGTTATGACGTTTTGATGCATTTTCAACCTTCTCACGTGGTAAAAGGTCACTTGAGATGGACAAATTAAATTTGATAGGTAAGTGGAACGAGACGGTCATATTAATTTATGATCTAAAGAAAAGATAAACTAGATATCGGTATTCATGCGTAATAATTGACCGTTACTATTTACATAGTAACGGTACATACGTACATACGTACGGCCCTGTAACTTCCGGCACAGAGGCATAAGACCTTAGGCCTCAGGAGTGGTAACGCATCTGCATTTTGACTTTGGTCTTTGTGTGAGTGTCTATAGGCAGTAATTATCACTTAACATCAATGTAAACTGCAGGCTTGTTTGCCACTTCCATTACATAAAAAAAAATGTGTATGTATCTTCACGCCAAGTCCCTTACGGAGTAGGTAACTGAAGTTATAGGTACCGAACTTCCCTTTGAGGTGTTCGCTAGGTGCTACAATATGGGGTTCTTCAAAAATGGGGTCAAAAGAGTCCATCAGGGCTGGCAGCGTGTTGGCAACTCCCATGGTGTTGCAAATGTTCATAGGCGACGGTGACCACTCCATCAAGTGGCCCGTTTGCTTGTTTGTCAACCTACAGACAAAAAAAACCCTACCTAATTTATTATAACACGAACTGTTACTAGTGAAAAACCTAGCGACTACTGGGAATCTAGAAGTCCACGTTGGAAGAGTGGCTGGACTAGATTCCCAGTGGTCGCGAGTTCAAGTCTCGTCTGAAGTCAAATTACTTTATTCCTTTATTCATTAAAAAAACTAAGAGGCGAACCCAATACAATGTACATGGACACAGCACACCTCACACGATTGTTAATCATGATAAACTATTATCCATTTAGTACACAACGCATTTATTTATAAAAACTACTATATATATTAAAACTACAACACCTACATAAATAAAAACAGAAGGAAAAAAAACTTCGCGTGTTCAGACAATAACAGAGTCATATACAAAAACACAACAAGAAGTTACACTTACTAGGGGATAAACACAAAATTTTATTTGGACCCAAAAGGTGCACCTTAATTCGATGAACATAATCTTTCATTTGGGAAATTGTTTACGATTTCTGCGTACACTACTCTGTCCTTATCACGCTTGTAGTTTCATTAGTGTTGTCTCGTTCCAACAAAGGTGTGTCCTGGAGTAAGGCAGTTCGGTCCACTTTGATCGCACCGTGACCCTTGGTAATGATGATTGGTTCTCGTCACTAAATTGAAGGTGGCGGCGACATACGAATTCACTTAGCGTTCACCGTTCCGTACCGTCACTTACTGTTATGGGACTTGGACATGAACGTTAATTCGAGATATTTCGCTGTTAGAATTTATTTTTATTACAACTCATGACCTCTTTGTTAAGTTTGCCGTATACGTATCAATCGTTTTATTTTTGTTTAGAACGTAAGTGAGTGAGTGCTTCCGACCTGAGTGCCTAGTGCGAGATGTTATTTACTCTTACGCGAATTCGATCGCGTAAGTGTAAACGCAGATTTGTATGGAATTGAAAGAGCGTCATCAATTCACCGCTAGATGGCGCTCCTTCAATTCCCTACCAATCTGCGTTTTCACTTACGCGATCGAATTCGTGTAAGAGTTTACTTACTGATATTTATAACATCTCGCACTAGGCACTCTGTTTGTGTAGCAGACTCGATGATTCGATAACATCCTCCTAAATAAGCCACTTTGAACTATTACTGATGGAAGGGTTCCAGTGACCACCACATTACCAGGAAAATTTATTTTGATAGTTAGTATGGTCCCATCATTTCTATCACAGAGGCAAAACAACTTATATTTTAGGGGAGGCAACGCATCTGCATTTTGTCCTAGTTTTTGTGTTTTTGTGTCCATAGGCTGCAGTTGTCACTTAACATCCACGTGGACTGCATGCTTGCAATGCATACAAAACTGCGGCTTAAAGACATCTACACAAAACTAGAGGTCAAAACTAAATGGAGATGTGTGCAATCCCTGAGACTTTAGGTCCTATGTCTCTGTGATGGTTACTACAGAGTTACACTTAAGCCAATTTAGATAAACGGAAAACATATTTTAATAATCTCTAATCACCATGTTGTTTTGAACCGTATGGAAAATCCATTTAATCGCCATCCGACCTATATTTTGTTCCAAGCGACTTCCATCTGTTCTCAGGGACATTAACCTACGAGCGGATGAATATTTATTATTGTACAGTACATCCCTAATAGCGCATCTCATACAATCATTTATACGCTTTTGTATAGGTCCTCGCATCATTACCTTTCTATACATTTTGTTTGCTTGAATTTCTCGTAAGCATTTACTGAAGAGGTTTTATTGTTTGCTAGCTTTTGCATGCGACTTTGTCAATATTTCAGATTCATGATTAAACATTTTTTTTTAATCACTTGGAACTAATAAAATTTTCTAGTAATAAGTCAAATTACAAAAAAAACCGGACAAGTGCGAGTTCGACTCGCGTGGTGAGGGTTCCGTAATTTAAATAAATATTTTCGAAAATATTACAGATTTAAAATGCAGGGACATAGCGGTTACGGTAGTACCGGCAGGGGGAGTTATATTATTAAGAATTTTCGATTTAATTTGAATACCCAAAGTTTTTATAGGTTTTCCAGTAATCTATAGGCAAAGAACTATTTTCCACATTTTTCTCAAAATGTTAAGTTCAGTAGTTTCGGAGATAGGGGGGGGGGTGGTTAATTTTCGTCGTTTTTCTTAAATAACTTCAAATTTGTTTATGCTGACAACAACCTCTTTCATTTGATATGTCCCACGACACGGTTTACGATTTTTTTTTAATATATTCTGATTTACCTCCCGAAAGTGGCTCCCCTGTTTAAAATTTATTATTTTACTTGACGTGTTCATCTTTGGGTCACCAATTTACATATATTCATAAAATTTCAACTCAATCAGTCAAATAGTTTCGGAGCAAATTGGCTGTGACAGACGGACAGACAGACAGACAGACGCACGAGTGATCCTATAAGGGTTCCTTTTTTCATTTTAAGGTACGGAACCCTAAAAATAAAGTGAATAACAATTATTGATACATTCATTTAATATATCAAAGTAAACCGTAAAAATGAAATAAATAATAGTCCAAAATAGTTAGTAGCAACAGACACTTTTGACACAAACAGAATTGGTGTCGGCGTCGAATTTGCAAGAAATATGAAGAACTTCCATGCAAACTTTCGTCTCCTATATGGAGGTTGATTTTTGAAAAAAGAAAAAGGAACCTATGTTCTTTTCATGCATTAAAATAGGTAGGCACGGTAGGTACAACCGTTTTGACATAAAAACGGAAGACAGACAGACTAACACACCTAATACGCATCCTCCTAATAGTGTAATAAGTTGATGTTTATCAAACCTACATGTTTTTATGTTTTTTGTTGTTTTTTCTCCCAATGTAACATTTCATTTTCGAAATCACATACGGTGCTCAATCTAAGATTTGTTTAGTCCTAATTCATGACCAGTATACCATGTTTATCATAACCATCTGTCAAATATTGTTCTTCATTCATTGTTGGTTGATGTGAAAGGTTGTGATGGATGATGTTGGCGAATCGCCACTTCACACATATTTCTTGAATAGGTAATCGAAGTATAAATTAACCCCATTTTTGGAGAACATATGATGGATATGTTTGGCGGTGATTACTGGCATCATTTTGAACTAAGCATGTGAAATATTACTCTGCTTCTATATATTTTTTTTATGTTACCAAGGTGGCAAACGAGCATGCAGTTCACATGGATGTTAAGTGATCAATTTTGACTGTAGATATGCAGCCTCTAGATACTAATCTTAGTCTGAACGGCCCAAACGGACTGCGGGCCATTCGACCATGACCAAAAAACATCAGCGTTGGGTACAACGGTCGGTCATTAAATTATTACAAATTTTATTATGTTTTTTTATTATATTTTATTATCCATGTAATTAAAATTTAATTACATGGATAGTTGCATATAGTGTGATAGGTAGTCGTAAAATTAATGAATTTGAACTATTAAGCCCATAATTATGTCGTTTATGATTCTAAGCACATACTAAGTAAACCATTTGTAATGACTGAGTTTTCCTAAACTTGATTAGATAGTAGTTATATTTTTAATATTATTCAGACACGTTCCTAAATTAAGAACGTTTTTTATATTTTGCATTGTCCGATATCCAAACCAATATTTTATACTTTACTTACTAAACGGAAGCAAAGTTAACAAAAAACAAAATAAGAGATAATAGATAATTTATTTTAACTATAGGATAGGTATAACTTATCCCATTAGCTGACAATTGATCACAGTTAATTCAACGCGAAAAAAATAATGTAAACACGCGTTCACACGAAAAAACTTGGCCATAACTCTCTAGTCCCCCATATTGAGCAAAACATAGGCAATAAAAATAACGATTCGTCCAATTCATTCCCAGTCCAGTGTGTCGGATGTCCGCACACTCCACCTTCCGTTCCTAGAGAGATGAATGTAACTAATTGCGAACGTCGCTAGCCACGTGTCGCACAGTATGCAGTCGCCTTTATTTTTGACTAATGCAAAACAGAACAAAATAAATAACGCTTTCATAATATTTGAAATTGAACTCAATTCCACAAAAGATGGAGTAGGTTTTCAATTGACAGGAGTTTGTAGTTAAGACGTTGATTGAAATTAAATGTAAGGAAACTGTGACTAATGAACGTGAGTTTGAACTTCGAATACGTTCGAATGATTTTGAATTGATTCGACGGTGGTCCCGGAACGAGATTAAAATGGGGCACTTGCACCAATTGTTGGCACTCGATAGATAGTTTAATCTTTCATTATTAAAATGAATGGTATACTATTGATGGTTATCTTAGCGTAACTAAGCTTTTTTAGAGAGGTAGATAATATTTATGTAAACATTAGTTTTGCCCAAAAGATTTCGACAATTAAAAAGGAAACTTTCTTTTTTAACAATTACTAGGAGGAAATTATTTTTTTAGAGGAAAATTTAAAGATACTGAGCTTGGAGCTCTGGAGAAGCTTTTTATAACACAAACAGTTTTTTACTAAAAACAACTTATTGAGTAGAAAAGACGGTAGATTTGATTGGGAGAAATCTAGCAAATAACCCTATTAGTAGTAATAATACGTGTACTATATTTCATTGTTACAATATTTTTACAGATTTTAATCAAAAGCACTACTTAGGATCTATTATAAAGAAATAATCGTGACAATAGACTAACCCATTACCTATTATTTATTTATTTAAACTTTAATGCACCTGGTACATAAGGCGGACTTAATGCCATAGGGCATTCTCTACCAATCAACCTTGAGGTAGTGGGATACTGATAGTAGGGGTGCAATTATAAAACTATATGGACTATAATGTTAAAACTTTCCTGTAAACTATCTATTAGAATTTTAATGATTGTATCATAATATAAATTCATTCAATAAAAGCGTTAACCTCTTTAATGGTACTGGCTGGAAACAATTCGAATTCAACACAATCTTTTTAAAATCGATCTTTCGAACAGTCTCATTGGAGCATTTAGATTTTCTATCTAAATTGCATCGTTTGCTTATGGGCTTATCCAACACTGCCCATTCCTTTACCATATCTACCCTAGATAACCTACCCTAGATATGTATCTATCTAACTTGCTTTTGATTAAAATTTCCCTGACATTTCCCACCACAAACAAACAATCACCTGTTCATAAACACATCACGACACGTCGACGAAAGCAATATCTGCCCATTGAAAAAAGAAGCTCCGTCATACTCCACCTACGGGACATGAGGTGAAATTCATCACCAATCAAATACATACCTTATTTCTAACAAAACAAGGTCTTATTCAGTTTGATATAAAACGGTCAGTTTCAGGAAATTCACAACATGCTAAATTAAACCAAGTACACATGAACTAGAGTCCATTTCAAATTGCAGTCCACCGCATATTAAAAACACCGACCAGCAAAATGAACTACAGAAGATGTATGGGCATGTGGATTAAAAATATTTGCACGGACCATTATACAGCGTGTAATGAAAACCCTAAGCGCGGCTCTTTATTAACCATACAGGGTGCGTTAATTGAAGCTGGAATATTCAAACCCTTTCACTGTTTGATGGAGGTCCGACGTGTGATCTAAAGTCCAGTTGGACAGTTTTTGTAATGATATTAAAGATGGTTGTAATCTGAGGCTTTTCTTTGATATCCGGCTGATTAATATTTGTTCATTATTGATTCGGTGGTAAGGCGGACTGAGGGTGGGATTCACAGACCGCAGTACGACTTTACTTTCAGCAAATTACGCTTAGAACTGTAAATTTGACAGTTTTAAGCATACTTTGCTGAAAGCATAGAGCAACAGGGGCCACAGGCCGCAGCGGACCGGAGGGGAGTAGCCATATGCAGGCTTTCCCCTCTGTCGAAGTACAAGCCCAAATGATCCTACGCCTGTCGCCGAGAAAAGAAAAATTAAGAAAAGTCTTTGATCATATCTTTTATTAAATACAATCTACTTGAAAAAATTACCAGTAAGTGAACTTTATTACTTGCCATTTCTTGTGTTACCGTTATTATGTACCGTTGTTATGTGTGAAAATCACACATTTGCCTAATTTGAATTTGGAATTATGTTCTTTAAAATTTTAACTTTCAGTGATACCAAAACCAGCCAGATACAAATACTACAGCCAAAGAGATTTTATTACAAGTTCATACATACTATAATGCGAAAAGACTTTTTCCCCAACCTATTATTACCATTTAGCGGCAATTAGATGAGGTGCGTAATGCCTACATTATAGAGGCACGGGAGGTGTGTCAGGACCGGAATATCTGGCGCTGCATACAATCTGCCTATCCCGTTAGGGAGCTGGCGTGAAGATACATACATACATATGTCTATAGTGCCTACGCCTGCGAGCTCCTTTACTGGACATTTACCGCAAGTAACTATAATGCGATCGAAGTCAAAGACGATACACCATCGACCAATGCCTTTCCTTGAAACATTTTGAAATATTTTGAGAACAAAGGAACAATATGATTGATGATGAGTAATTATTGTCAATTACAAAAATAGCATCATGCACTAAGTATTTGTGCAGATGTGATATTTATTATATCTACCTACCTACATGCAGGTTGTTCTCAATGTGGGAGCGTACGTAGTACAGGGTGTCGTGCGCGGGCATTCATTACAGAAGCGTAATGAGCCAGTCTCCCGCCCACCGACCTGCCATAGATTATGTAAACGCCAGATAAGACGCATGGCCAAATTTTATTTACTTAGCTTAATACTTTTTAAACTCATATTCTCTGACGTGTTTCGGCTCAAATGATGATAATGAAAATTTGAGCCGGAAGACATTTACTGCTGCGCAAAAGCCTTCTTCATAGATTGCGACAACAAATGATCCTGGGCCACCTTCATCCACCGATTGCCCGTGACCTTCACTAGGTCGTCGGTCATCTCGTGAGCACTTACTTATCCTTCGTCTTCCGGTGACAAAGACTTCCCCAAAAACGCCTAACAGTGGTTTGCGTTATTAGGGGAGAATGTGCCATAATCGCCACGGTTGGCAGGCAGATTGGTGATCGCAATAGCGGTAGTTTTAACGCGAGACTGCTGCCCTTCCCGCGTTGTTATATTTACTAGCACCCTATTGCAATGTTTTTATTTTAACGATCAAAGCTATTCCATTTTTTGTTATAAGCAATTGTTATTCTTCGGAAGAAAGAGCACTGCTGTCTGAGATACAAGCTTGTCCCTTAGTTCAGACGCAGATGCACATTGTACATTTGTGATCTTTTTGTAGCAAATAAATGAATTTTATATTTATATAATATATATGTATTTTTTTTTTTTTTTTTTTTTTGATCGGTTGACTGTAGACAATGTTTGGTTTGATGATATCACTCAAATTGACTAAAAATATGAATCCATACGAAACAATCCAGATTGATTTCAACAAAACGGAATAACACATGCGACGAACTTTAGAAAATAAAGAAAATTTGGGAAAGAAAAATTTGACTTCGGACAGGAATCGAACCTGCGACCTCAAGATAACCGCTATCAGCTGCTTTACCACTAAGCTACCAAAGTACAGGAGTGGTAAAGCGGCAAAAAAAATTTTCGTTCCCATTATTCTTTGTTTTCTAAAACATTAATTTTAAAATCTAAACCGTCTTTTCGTACTGTCGTACATTTCTAGCAGTACCCCTCTGCAACAGTTACTCTATGTCATCAGTACATAGATACCTTTTAAGGCTTTTAAAAGGCTGTGTGCAGCTAATCACGAGCCCGCGGCGTACCACGATATTATCACTTGCACATCTGTGTGTGTGTGTGTCTTAGCTGGCTAGATCTACTGACAGAAGGGTGTTGTATATGTGCTTGATTTGGGAACAATGAAAGCTTTTTTTTGCTTTCTGTTTTAGTGTTACTTGTTAATATATGCTAAAAACGTAACTTCACGCCTGTGATCCTTGAAGGGGTAGGCAGAGGTGAATGCATACATGCACACACCCACAATTCATGTTTTGGCCCATGTAACAGGTGGCGAGCCTATTGACATCTCCGGGAACATTACCAAAATTCTAATTGCTGGAAAATTTCCAGAAAATGGAAAAATCCCAATAGAACCATAGATCTATAGAGGACTTCACACCATTATCAGAGAATATGTAATAATATTACGTATAGAATGGACATTTCGACGTCCCGCCCGATTTCTCCCCTTCACCCAACCTCCTCCCCTCTTATGGGCGACGTTTGGTATTCTCTACGTGCTATACACACAGGTGCACGTGTGATTGATGTCTGTGTAATAGAGACCAAATTAAGCGTTTGTATGGTATTTTGGCGGAGTGTCCGCGGTGTGCCATTCTCTCTATATCCCCTACCTGGGAATCGAACCCAGGACCCCATCGTAGTAGTAATGGCCTGCTTCCAAAAGGCTACGGAGGCATTGTAATACTAAACGTCATAATATCACAGTCTAAAGCAGAGGTTCCCAAACTGTTTTTTCTTATAGACCCTTTACAATTTTTTCTGGTTTCTGTGGACTCCCGTCCTTTCAAGCCTACGTAGACCCCCATCGAGTCTCCCATGGACCACTTTGGGAATCACTGATATGATGTAAGTAAATTGGTACTATCAGTGTAGGTATGTGTTGAGATCCATTATCGTGGACCCCCATTTTCATTTCATGGACCCCCACATTATTTTTTCGCTAATGCAGACCCCTTTCAGGTTGTCATAGACCCCCTGGGGTCGATATAGACCACTTTGGGAATCACTGGTCTAAAGAAAAACGAACGTGTTGTAACATGTTGTAATATTATGAAATAGAACTATTTTGATAATTGAATAATGATCAAAACTCATTTGTGAATCGCCGGAATATAAAATTAATTGCACGCACCAAAGTTTCCGACATTTCGGCCACAAGGTTAAATGCAATAAATTAACTATCAGCTGTTTCCTCAATATATTCAGCGACAGATTTTTTTTCAGGACACGTCGTTACTAGTAATATATCGTGTCCGGTACTTTGATCGCATAGGTGCGTATTTAATTTATTAAACCTAAATATTATTCGGTCACCTACAGATTTTTTTTTTTTTTATAATTTGTCATGACCATAGATACAGAGTCTTTCAGTCGTATACATATTGAATTTCACATTTCTTTAAATTAATGAATATCCATATGGAAGATGACGATGATTAAATGCTTCCATGAGGAATATGATGAGATGATGGGGTGGCTCCAGTAAAGCGATGGGGACTTTACTAGGAGTTTTATGAAGTTTTGGAGACAATACGAAAAATCACTTTTCACTTCATAATATCACTTTCTTACACTCGTGAACATTATCGAATGCTTTATGATAAAAATCCCATCATTTTTACTCAAAAAAACGCGACTATACACAAATTTCGAAAATAATATCACGCAGCGACACAGCTCTTTTCCGCGTTCCCGCCAAAACCCCGGTCACCTACAGAACATTGCATGTGTTGCCAACTTGAACATCTATACAAATAAATAAAATTGGAGTGTCTGTTTGTAATATAAAAATAAGCGGTTTTTACTAAATGCATATGTATATACGGTATATGCACGGTTCATATACCAAAACAACATTTTTTACCATTTTTTCTGTCTATCTGTCTGTGTGTCTTGTCTTTCTGTCTTTCTGTCTTTCTGTTCATCAGTCTGTTTGTCTGTCTGTTTGTCTGTTTGTCTCGACTAATCTCGGGAACGGCTATACCGATTTTGACGGGACTTTCACTGGCAGATAACTTATCTAATGTAACTAAGGCCAATTTTATAGTAGCTGCGCCCACAACTTCGTCCGGGTAGATACTGAACAATCATAAATTCTCACGCGGAAGAAGTCGCGGGCACAGGTAGTCTATACTAATATTATAAAGAGGAAACATTTGTGTTTTTGTATGTATGTTTGTATAGTTTTCGTACAAAAACTACAGGACCGATTTCAAAAATTCCTCCACCATTAAAAAGCTGCGTCTTCACTAAGTGATATAAGCTATATTTCAATCACCGCACTCGTGTGAAACCGGGGCGAGCCGCTAGCATTGGCAAATATGATGTAGGTACCTAACTATTTTTTCAGTGAAAAGACTAAAGAATTTTAAATTTTCTCTACCATAACACTTCAAAAGAAAGATGTATCCACAGCTGGACTGCTAATGAACCGTATGTATCATATGCAACTGATGATTATCAATTTTATTGGTATATATATATTTTTTTGGTTCTTGATCTTGATCTGATTTGGTTTTTTTATTCATTGTCAATATATTGAAAAATGCACAACAGTCAAAGTTCATTAATCTCTTATCTTCATTACTTGGAATAGAATGTTATTAGAATAATGAATAGCGTAACTTGCTACAACTAAAGATGGCTAGACTGATTCACAGCCATTAGAGTATTTAGGTGAGTATATTATAAGGTTTGAAGTATTCGTATTATTACGTAATATATTATTAGTAGGTTCGTAATGAAGATGTAAGAAAGAGACTTTGTGTGAATGACTATCATTCACACAAAGTCTCTTTCTTACATCTTTATCATCTCTTTATCGGTGTAAAAATGAAAAAAGGCATGCTCCGCTGGTTCGGGCATATAGAAAGAATGTCGAATGAGCGAATGACTAAACAGATATACAATGCGAATGTGGATGGTTGCAGAGGCCCAGGAAGACCAAGACTGACCTACCATGACCAAATAGGTCGAGTTTTGTCTGATGGTGGGGTCAAAAGTCTTAGGAATCGGCGTGCATGTATGAAGAGAATGATGAAGGTAGACGAGGCACGAGAGGTTTGTCAGAACCGGGATATCTGGCGCTCTACACTCTCTGCCTACCCCGTTAGGGACCTGGCGTGAAGATACATACATACATACATATTATTATTAGTTCTTTTTTTAGGTTTTAATTTTAAAAAATTAAATGTGTATAGTATGCATAAATGATGTAGGTAGGTAGGTATGTCCACTTTTTGCCTTATTTGTAAATACGGTACCTTATT
The DNA here is from genome assembly GCA_036365455.1 of Macrosoma leucophasiata. Taxonomy (NCBI): domain Eukaryota; kingdom Metazoa; phylum Arthropoda; class Insecta; order Lepidoptera; family Hedylidae; genus Macrosoma; species Macrosoma leucophasiata. The sequence goes on along the minus strand of JAWQUS010000027.1, from coordinate 22,614,630 downwards.
ATATCTATAGGTTTATATATACATATTTTTATATATATGTGAAAACATTGTATGTGTTATAATGGTTGGTTGACAGACGTTTACTGGCAATTATTGCATAACAGTAACGGCTACAATGGAAGATCAGCGCTGGTCGAGAGATCAGCATTACGCTGAGGTGTAGGCCGATGTATAACAACTTATTTTCTACTACTTAAGTTGTTTGTGATACTGTTACTAAGTTATGTTGTTATAAATAAAACATGTTTCATTTCCTTTTTATTTCATATATTCGAAAGAAATAGCATGAATGCATTTGCCACGCGAGGCAGCTCGCTCTATGTGGACGTGCCTCGTCTAGCGCACGAAACCTGGCGCCCGAGCCATCTAGTGGCGGGCGCGTCCACACTGAGCGAGCTGCTTCGGTCGGCAAATGTCTCCCGAGGCTACTCGCTCTGTGTAAACCCGGCTAGTGAATATTAAATGTAACATTTTGTGAAAATAACAGGTTGGTTATTCATTTAACTTTATTGTTATAAAACTCACAGCTGTTATTTTTAAAAAGCAAATAAAGCGGCTTTTATGCTACTACATAGCATTATCAAACAAACAACGTTTGGACTGTGTTATTTAAAAAAAATATCGTAATAGGTGCTGAAAGTTCTGAACATTACATGACATGGTAAGTACTAGCGCCCCGCACCAGCTTTGCCCGAGTGCTATTTAGGTATAAACGTAATATTGCGACTAAAAATTGATATGTACCTAAGCTATCTTTCAAGTTGGATAAAACTGCACACGGTGTGCAAAGTTTGATTAAAATCAGTTAAGTAGTTTAGGAGTCTGTCGCGGACAAACAACGTGACACGTAATTTACATAGTAAGAAATAAGATTATAACCTATAGTAAGGTGTCTATGGGTTAAAAAATTACTTCATATCTTGAACGTTTTCAGTTTTATCAAGATGTCTAAAACGTTGATTAAAATAAAATCAGAAATGCCACTCCATACAAAAAAAACCTGTTAACAAAAAAAGGTAATAAAGTTCGGAATTGAACAATATTACGAGGTTCCACAAAAAGCGGCCATATTGACCGGTTGGAATGTAATAAAGCCTAGGTAATACGCCCGGGGCCCGCTTTTTATGCCCATTACTCCTTTGCTACCTTCGAAATGAACTTTCATATTGGAGGGTAGATAAGATATATTTATGTTTGATTCCTATATGCGTTGGACGACAAATATATTTGTTCAGGCTTTTGGTAATGGAGATTACATCACACCTTTTAACTGTAGAGATAGATAGCAAAACAAACACAGATGTAAATATATTATTAGATATGACATCCATAGAGTTTGGTGATGTGATCGGCGATGTCAATAAATTCTCCACCTTATTACATAGGAAAACGTAACTGTCGATTTGCGGTTGTTTAAGCATGAACGAATGCGTATTCCTCTACCTACTTCTTCGGGGAATACAGGCGTAACATTACATTTGAAAAATTAAAATGAAAAATATTTACTAACCAAAAAACTTATATTACATGAACAGATGTGCTTATGGCCCGGCCCTTACGCTAGATAAAATATAATCTGTATCATGAGGTACCAGAAATACGATTTTTATAAAACACATTAGAGTTTAAACTACAAATAAGTTTTATAATTGTTTTATATTATTTCGCATTAACGCATGCTTGTGAAATATATTTTATATTAAAGAAAAATGGAAAGAAAAATAAATTTCACAAGCATGTGTTAATGCGAAATAATATAAAACAATTATTAAGGGTAAAAGCGACTTCTTTACGATATTCAATAAACTGAAAAGTCTATTATATCGGTTGCCTAACTAGCATAGTTGGTAATAGATGGCGCTGCTGCTACCATAAAGCAATGCAATAGATGTGAAGGAAAATTTTGACAAATCGGGCAGGGCTTCAGTAGCTCAATTGGAAGAGCGGCTGGACTAGATTCCCAGTAGGTCGCGAGTTCGAGTCTCGCCTGAAGTCAATTTTTTCTTTCCATTTTTCTTTAAAAATAAAATATAAGTCTTATAACAGACCATAACAATTCTATTTGACGTAGGAAATTAGAAAGTACCTTTTTTTTCAGCTGTTACTGTAACTGTTGACCCAACTTATATATTTGTCGCTCCTATTTGATGAGATACAAGTAATTGATCACGGAAGTGGTGACGTAGGCAGGCCCTCTACAAGATGGACTGACGAGCTGGTGAAGGTCGCAGGCAATCGCTAGAGGAGGGTGACCCAGTTTCGGAAATCTTTGGGGAAGGACTATGTCGAGTAGTTGAAGCCTGAAATGATGATAATGATAACCAAATTTCATGAAGATCCATTCAGCTGTCTCTGAGTTTGGCGTGCACACACATACAGACAATTAGACATAAAATTAAAAAAATATTGTTTTGGGTTCTATTGCGCTTATAAAGCTCCATTAACTGTACATTTTTTTTATATATTTATCATTTCAGCCGAAAGACGCCCACTACTGAACAAAGGCCTCCACCAGAGAATGTCACGACGAACGGTCCTGGGCCGCCCTCATCCAGCGATTGCCCGCGACCTTCACCAGATCGTCGGTTCATCTGAATCATACACAGACAATAATAATGGCAACCCACTACTGGGCACGAGTCTCTCCCCTTTTTAGGGGGAGGACACAGACTGTACTCAGTTACAAGATTCGTTATTTGATGCTCTTACTGCCAACATTGATCACAAATTAATGAAAAACAAGACAGAAATGGGCTTTATGTTCATTCATATAAAGATAATTGTTGTCATGGACCGCCAGATGAGCCATGTCCGCTCTTCACTGTCCCGGAACAGATTACAGCTGATTGCGGTGTATAATAAAGCTATCATGCCACTATTTTTCCAAGCCGAGACTCCGCTAATGTGTCTCGCATTAACATGGGGGTGTGGTCGAAGTGGGAGCGGATGAACTGTCTCTAGATTCGTAACAGTTATTTTTGAAAATATTCAACTGGCGCCTAAAAGGTACGCCCTTATTGCCAAATCCGGACGTGTGTTAGTACTATTATACAGACAGCTAACATTTGGTGGAGATACTGAACAGGGTACAAGTTCGCGTAAGGGTTTTACCAACGTAATGGGTTTACTTTCATGTAGGTATTTGGATGTCTATTATATGTTGTATAGCCGCCATTTTTGATCGATTTTGTAATTTCGTTCGACATGCACCCACCTATGTAGGAAGAGAATGACAAATGTAGAAGAAGTATGGGTGGCATGTCAGGACCGGGATATCTGGAGCTTCACACTCTGTGCCTATCCCGTAAAGGACTTGGGGTGAAGATAGATACATTATTATTTTTGTCCGCTTACAAAGGCACCACACTTTCACCATGTAGTACGTGGCCCGAGTTGGGTAATTATTGAATGTGTAATCTGGTACTTCATAGTTTTTGCGGCGAATTGCTAATGTCTCACAAATTACACTCATCCGCCAGTTTTTTAGACCTGACTACATTTTTCTGTTCCAAGTACGGCTGTAATTGATTGTTTATTCTTTGACTAGTACTTGATTAGGACGATTATTGTGTAGCAACTATTTTGATTCATCATCGTTATAACTTTTCATTACAACCTTTCATCGTCATTACTTCAGCTGAGAGATGCTGGACTAAAGCCTTCCCCAAAGATGCAAGAATAGTTTTGTGAGTTAATGAAGTAGAATATCCTTTGCTTAATCGTTACGCTTGACATGAAGTTTGGCGATCGAAGCGGCGGTAGTTTTATGACGGGACGCTGCTGCCCATTCAACGTTATTGTATTTATTTACTAGCAGCGTACTGGAATGGTTTGGCTGCCATTATTCGGTTGACTGACCACACTAGTTACTTGAAGAATTCTTCTCCACTAGTACGCAACGGAGACTAGCCAACTGCGCAGGAGATATTATAGTGCACAGGTGTATGCGCAAACACAGATACACTCTCTATTCCCTCACTCTCATGTCCGATGGGACGGCAATCCGACACGACACAGACTCCGGGCTATTGCTAGGAATTCCCTCATAGAAAGAACCGGATAACAGATTTGCCCGGGACCTCAGCCTACACCATCGCGATTGCGACCACTGAGCCAACGAGACATTAAGGTATCCTTAATTTGTTATAATACAAATAGGTATAATCTAGAAAATACTCTATAATGTTTTCCCAATTTTATCCTTCTCAGATCCGAAGTAAATTCGTTTCGCTTATCAAGCCTCATATTACAATCGATACTTTAAACCCTACAATTTTATGGGTCAGAGCGAGAGCTCTCGTGGGTGCAAACATTTTAACCGAGTAAACATTGGGTGACCCCTGAACACGGGGCTGTTTCGGCACCTGTTTCTAAAACAGTTTGTACTTTGAACGTATTTGGATTTGGACGTGTTATTTCAATTTATGAACTGGAATTTCAAGTTTATTCTTACGTCTTTTTAGTGTTTTTTGGGCTGATTACTCTCAAATGGCAGGGTGTATTAATCTCGAAATACGACGAATACTAACCACAGTGTGAGTGTGTGTGTGTGTTTGTGAAAGAGAGAGAGAGAGAAGAGAGAGAGAACGTAACGGATTAAGACAAGATTTTTCCGCTTTTGAGCTTCAACATTGGAAGTCTATCACCAACTTATTTATGTCTTTTCTTATTTTCTTTTTTTTCACGGCAATAAAGTTTTTTCATAAAGCACACGAGATGATTTATACCATGGTATAATATGATTTATACCATGGTACTACCTACGTAATATTACGTTATTGTACACCTTACTTCCTAGTCATTAAGATGTCATGTTTACTCATATCTGAGGTTCAGTGTGGCACATACAATGAACTGTTAGCGGATGAACTAGCTATCATGTTTTTATAATGCCACAGTGTACAGGTAGGGCAAAGATAAATATAATGAGGTAGGTACACGTTATTTAATTTCGGCATTCATGTACAGTGAACCTACTTTTTACTTACGCAAAAGTTACCAAGTTTTTTTAAGTAACGAAGGCACGCAAACCAGCATTCGGTTTACATCTATGTTAAGTGATGACTGCCTATAGACATCTACACAAAAACCAGAGGTAGTATGGCCCCGTAGTGAATATCACAGAGACATAACAGCTAACTTCTCAGGGGTGGCAACGCATTTGAATTTTAACCTCTAGTTTTTGTGTAGAAGCGAAGCGAAGCGCGCATGGCCCCACGAATTGCGCATAGCTCCGCGGCTGGTGTAGATCGGAAGCGATCTACTCGGTTAAGCGATGCGGACGCGGTCGGATATGTGATGGGTGACCGCTAGTGGAAAACTAAAATGCGCGTTTCCATGCTTCGGAGGGCACGTTAATCCGTCGGTCCCGGTTGCTATCGATAGATAGCAGTCGTTAAACTTTGCCGGAGATCTTATGGGCGGTTTGAAAACATTCGACAACGGATTGGCCTTTAACCCTTATCCCCATCATCTCGCATTGGATTGCAGCGTGGTGGAGTATGCTCTAGGCAGGGGAGAGACTCGTGCCCAGCAGTGGGACGTATCAAGGGTTGCCATTATTATTATTATTTTGTGTAGATGTCTATAGGCTGCAGTCATTACTTAATATTCATGTGGAATGTGCTTTCTTCTTTGTCACCTTTATTACATACAAAAAAGTTGTACCCTTGTGCCAGATACTACATGTCTACTGCTAAGAAATAACTAATACCACCATATTTTATTTTCATAATATGCAGTACCGCTTTAAGTCCATAACTTATACCACAACCATGTCCACTACGTGACACGACTGTAGGTTCGAGAGGTTTGTCAAACATGCCGAACAAACATACAAACAGGGGTCGGTCGTTTAATGTCCCACGTCGGATCAGGTTATTTTTCCAAATATCATCAATGCATTTTCGTACATAGGTAGGGAATGATTTAATAATTATAACACACTTATTTACTGGTGGTAGAGCTCCAGTGACAGAGCTCGCGGGCGTAGGCACTACCGCATTACCATTAATATACTTGCCCCTAAATGGTAGTGTTCAGCACTATCGTGTTTCGGTCAGGTGGTAATGTATGGCCCTGTAATTTCCGGCATAGAGGCATAACACCTTAGGCTTCAGGAGTGGTAGCGCATCTGCATTTTGACCTTGGTCTTTGTGTGGGTGTCTATAGGCTGCAGTAAGAAATAAGCACGTAGTTCATATTAAGTGATTAACATCATTGTGAACTACATGCTTGTTTGCCACTTCCATTACGTTTTTTTGTAAGTAAAATCTTGCTATTACTATTAGGTTCTCATACCTACTTTCTATCAATATGAACTGCATGTTTCTTACAAATACCGTAAAAATTGATATGGTCAAATATTGATAAGGTATATTGCCCTAAAAAAATTCATATCGTCCTTAACAGCAGCGATGGTACCTTAACAGCTTTTTGAAACACCTTCAAATTTTAACTTATCTCAGAAATTTCACAAAGTCTAATTCCAATCAAAATGGCCAATATCTGAAGACGCGGAGGATGATTGGTAGTAAATTGGTTTAACAATCAAAGCGCAGTTGTATTTAAACGCACGGATTGAAGGTACGCCCGCAAATTGAACAGCATTCACTGTTGTAAAGTGAGTTAGTGCTGCTGTGCCTGGTTAAGGTAGATTGCTTTAGTAAAAAGCGCAGCGGAAAGCGATTTCTGATTTTTTACTAGCTGCTTGTAATTTTAATGTAGAATAATGCGGAATGATGTAGAATAATAGAATAATGTGTAATCAAAATATCAGCGTTCTTGTGTCTACTGCAACGAATTGCGGAGATGGGAGCCCATTTATTATCTTCACAAATTTATTGCCTTTGCACTTCATTCCTTATTTTATGCGAGCTCACCCGCAGGCTCAAACACAAGGACATTGAGCAAACAGTTACTCCACATGTTAATACTAATAATATATGCTTATTTTTTTCTAATACCGTGCTAGGCACTTATGAATGAGATATTATGTAAAGGTATATAAACATACCAAGACGAGCTTAGTGGTTGATTAAACAGAAATTTTGAATTTTGACTACTGGTACACAGCAATTCTAAAATCAAGAAATTTAAAGCAAATTTTCAATATAATATCACTTGTGACCTCACCTAGTTGCAATAAATAAATTACACAAACTTTTTTTTTATGGACTTACGTAGGCGACTCGTCTTGGAACGGCACTTGTCGACTTCACCATGAAATTGATGAGCGTAAAGGGCTCTAACCCTGATACGTTTATACAACAGCCTAAGGGAGACTCCTGCGGGTCTAACCCTCAACTTCAAAAGTTGTGAAGGGACATAAGACATATGCGATTAGGTACGGTGCAACTTTCGCTCTAAACATCGCTTGGTCGAAACCGGAATACTGACCAAGTGGGAATTATACAAACGCTCTGTCTCTCACTGTATCCACACCGCACTCGCCGGTTTTACGAGGCGCTGACAGTAAATAACTTGGATGCAAGAAAGAGTTGGCGTTACGACTAGGTGATACTAGCTTAATATTGAGTTACCCGCTTTATGGATACTGCGCTGCTATTTTGTATGAGATTGATTTTTTATGAGTTAATTGTTTTAAACTTTCACGATTTGTATTCATATTTTTATATTGTAAACGGGACTTAATCGCGTACTATTTTAATCGAAGTATTTACCTCGACACTCGACGTTTCGGCCGTAATGCAACGGCCGTGGTCACGAGTAGACTGCTGCTCCATGGTGTCATCGTCTCGTACCCGCGCCAGTTCTTCGAACTACCCGCGGTTGGTCGTCATTATTTCGATTCAATACATTAAGGTCCCGACACACAACACTCACAACATCCGACGATTTATCCGACGATACATCCCGACGTCTACATTGCCCGATAACCGGATTCCACGAAACTGACAACCTATATCCATCCTCCCGGTTGAAATTTTTGTATTTTCTGATTTCAACCGCTTCACGTACCATCCTATTATAGTAGTGACGTTCAGTGGAGAGGATTTTCGGGTTGTGAAGTTCGATCCAGTGGTTTGGTCCCGACTCCAGTAGATGCTCCGCGATCGCTGACTTGTTCACCTGGCGATTCTTAACTGCTGCTATGTGCTCCTTAATTCGCTCAGCTATCGTGCGCTTAGTTTGACCGATATAGGAACTACCGCAACTGCAGTCGACCTTATAAACACCAGGTGTTTGAAACGGTATCACATCCTTAGCCGTTCTCACAAAACCCGCGATCTTAGACGGTGGCATGAAAACGGTCTTGATGGAAAAACGGTCCAGCACATCACCAACCTTATCCGTTATTCCTCTTATGTATGGTAAGAACACGGGTTGTCTTGAGACGTCTGGACGCTTTTCTCCCACTCTTCGCCGTGGTTGGTACTCTCCCACACGATATCCATTCTGCCGCAGTACCCCCTGAACATGCGATAATTCCTCGTCTATGAACTCAGGGTCACACAAGTCCCGTGCTCTGTTGAACAATGAAGTCACGACAGATTGCAGATGTCGAGGATGGTGGTGAGACATAGCATTCAGATACCTATCCGTGTGCGTCGGTTTCCTGTATACGGTGTGCGTTATGGATCCATTCTCTCTGACGATCACCTTCACGTCAAGAAAAGGCAAACATCTTCCTGATTCCAGCTCGAAAGTGAACCCTATGTTAGGATGCAGTGAGTTGAGATGCTCCAGAAACTGTTTAACACCCTGCTCCCCACCCTTCAATATGCAAAATACATCATCGACATAGCGCTTCCACAACTTCACCTTCCACAGCTGCAGATCTATCATAGCCTCGATGTACTCCATCCAGATGTTGGCTAACACTGGTGCCACAGGACTACCCATGGCAACGCCATCCACCTGGAGGTAATATTGTCCACGGTACAGAAAGTAGTTGCCTTCAACACAATTTCGGAGTAAAACCATGTAGGACTCCGACAGGCCCTCGGCTCGGAGCCGCTCCCTGATCACCTCGAGGCATTCATGAATGGGTACATTAGTAAACAAAGATTCTACATCAAAGCTCACCAAAATCTCATCTGGTTCCAACTTCATGCCTCTAATGATATCGACGAAATACCGAGAATCCTTCACGAAAGACGGCGCTTTTCCCACAAGAGGCTGCAGCACCGACGCAATGTACTTCGCTAGATCATATGTAGGTGAAGCAATCTGACTAACTATTGGGCGTAAGGGCACGCCAGATTGCTTCACCTACATATGATCTAGCGAAGTACATTGCGTCGGTGCTGCTCGTCGGTGCTGCCTGTGGCACCAGTGTTAGCCAACATCTGGATGGAGTACATCGAGGCTATGATAGATCTGCAGCTGTGGAAGGTGAAGTTGTGGAAGCGCTATGTCGATGATGTATTTTGCATATTGAAGGGTGGGGAGCAGGGTGTTAAACAGTTTCTGGAGCATCTCAACTCACTGCATCCTAACATAGGGTTCACTTTCGAGCTGGAATCAGGAAGATGTTTGCCTTTTCTTGACGTGAAGGTGATCGTCAGAGAGAATGGATCCATAACGCACACCGTATACAGGAAACCGACGCACACGGATAGGTATCTGAATGCTATGTCTCACCACCATCCTCGACATCTGCAATCTGTCGTGACTTCATTGTTCAACAGAGCACGGGACTTGTGTGACCCTGAGTTCATAGACGAGGAATTATCGCATGTTCAGGGGGTACTGCGGCAGAATGGATATCGTGTGGGAGAGTACCAACCACGGCGAAGAGTGGGAGAAAAGCGTCCAGACGTCTCAAGACAACCCGTGTTCTTACCATACATAAGAGGAATAACGGATAAGGTTGGTGATGTGCTGGACCGTTTTTCCATCAAGACCGTTTTCATGCCACCGTCTAAGATCGCGGGTTTTGTGAGAACGGCTAAGGATGTGATACCGTTTCAAACACCTGGTGTTTATAAGGTCGACTGCAGTTGCGGTAGTTCCTATATCGGTCAAACTAAGCGCACGATAGCTGAGCGAATTAAGGAGCACATAGCAGCAGTTAAGAATCGCCAGGTGAACAAGTCAGCGATCGCGGAGCATCTACTGGAGTCGGGACCAAACCACTGGATCGAACTTCACAACCCGAAAATCCTCTCCACTGAACGTCACTACTATAATAGGATGGTACGTGAAGCGGTTGAAATCAGAAAATACAAAAATTTCAACCGGGAGGATGGATATAGGTTGTCAGTTTCGTGGAATCCGGTTATCGGGCAATGTAGACGTCGGGATGTATCGTCGGATAAATCGTCGGATGTTGTGAGTGTTGTGTGTCGGGACCTTAATGTATTGAATCGAAATAATGACGACCAACCGCGGGTAGTTCGAAGAACTGGCGCGGGTACGAGACGATGACACCATGGAGCAGCAGTCTACTCGTGACCACGGCCGTTGCATTTTTATGAGTTCAATCAGTTTTGTAAGATAGGCTTCATTAGTTGGCGATAGAGCTCCTGTGGCGGGGCCTGAGGTGGTAAATACCATCGCAATACCTAATCTATTTGCCCTTTAATGGTAGTATTTAACACTATCATGTTTCGGTCGGGTGGTAATGTACGGTACTGCAATTTCTCGGTAAGGGGCTATGATTTTATGTAAATATTTATTAACTGTATTATTCTTTTATAATACATGTTAACTGTAGGCTTATTTGCCACTTTAATTACATATTTGACCAAACTAATAAGATGTCTGTGAAATTGTATGTTTCCGCATCTCAATTATCACACTTTAATAGGTAGGTATACTTATATCTAAATCATGACCTTAATCTAATTAAATTAGACTAATCTGCTAATTTTGCAATTGGTACCATCAACAGTATTCCAACGGCATTGTTAAGTTTGTTATCTTTTTTTTATGTCATGGAAGTGGCAAACAAGTACGCAGTTCACATTGATGTTAAGTGATGACTGAACCGATCTTAACAAAATTTGGAACAGAGATAGAGCTGACTTTGAGAAAGAATATGCTACTTAGTTATTAATAAAACGACATCCACGCGGGCGAAGCCGCGGGCAACAGATGGTTTGAAATAAATAGATGGTAAGTATCCCTATTAAAGTACTTAGGTAAATATACCTAACCTACGCATACATTTATAATCTATACTTATAATAAAACTGTAGAAGTGTAAATTCTGTACATTAAAAATATAAAAAAAATAAATACCAGGGGATGTTACTAGATCGATACCGAACCCAAATATGTGATTACAAAAATTTTAGTCTGTCTGTCTGTCTGTCTGTTTGTTCAAGCATCACAGAAAAACTACTGGTCCGATTACAATGAAACTTGGTATGATTATATTTTAACCTTTGGCGCACAACACTGGGTACTTTTTATCCCGGAAAAATGTCTGTTTGTCTGTGTGTTTGTGCACGCTAATATCAGGAACGGCTTATTCGATTTGCGGTTTTCACTAATATAATAAGGTAAGTTTCACTTAACATTTAGTGTTTGTTTCATGTGAATCGGTTCAGAAAAGTTAGGTCAATTTAAAGAATCATATCGAATATTTTTAAGCTATTCTGTATCTTAATTCTATCTTTTAGGGGGTTTCGTACCTAAAAGGTAAAATCGGACCCTACGGATTACTAATCCTCCGCTGTCTGTCTGTCTGTCCGTCCGTCTGTCACCAGCCTGTATCTCATATTTATGAGATACAGGATGGTAAATAGTGATAGCTAGAAAGCTAACATTTTCATAAATTATGTATTTCTGATACCGTTATAAAGAAAAAAAATATACTAAAAATAAGAAAATGAAAATGTTAAGGGGTCAAGGGGGCATACAATAAACGTGTTTTTTTTCATATATTTTTTGCTCAATAATAATAACGGTAGCAAGTAGACGCTTAAAATTTTCACAGAATTTTTAGATCTTATGTGGTTTAACTACCTTCCATAATAATAATTTGTAATATTAAAATAACAGCTTTTTTTCTAAATGCATATATATGTATACAAGGTACATATACCAAAACAAGATTTTTTACAATTTTTGTCTGTCTGTCTGTCTGTCTGTTTGGCGGGGCTAATCTTGGGATCAGCAGGACCGATTTTGACGGGACTTTCACTGGCAGATAGCTGATGTGATAAGGAGTAACTTAGACTACTTTTATCTCCATACATCCATACTTATATACATACCTACATACAAATAAGTAGAATTGGAGTGTATCCGACTTTGACGGGACTTCCACGGATAGGTAGCTGATGTAATAAGGAATAACTTAGTCTACTTTTATCTCCATACATACATACATACCTACATACAATTAAGTAGAATTGGAGTATATCCGACTTTGACGGGATTTTCACTGGCAGATAGCTGATGTGTTAAGGAGTAACTTAAGCTACTTTTATCTCCATACAACCATACATGCATACATACCTACACACAAATAAATAGATTTTTTTTTTTATTGGCAACCGCCAGGAGGCATAACTGCCAGAATAGAATTTGAGTGTCTCCGATTTGGACGGGACTTTCACTGGCAGATAGCTGATGTAATAAGGAGTAACTTAGGCTACTTTTATACTAGCTGCGCCCACGACTTCGTCCGGGTAGATACTGAACAATCATATTTTTTCTCACGTGGACGAAGTCGCGGGCACAGCTAGTTTTACAATAAACACAAAGCAACTCACAACAAATTTTCATATTTCATAAATCCAAGCTTTCCAATTTATCTATTCCACCATCATCATGTTACCGTTCAATCTTCTTTCATAATTAGTCTCCCACCACCCACCGGGGCCTTTTGAGAGCGCCCTCATTACCTAGGACTTTAGGTAGTCTAGCTCCCACGTTAGTGCTTCAGTAATTAGATACCTCGAGCATTACCTACGCTGAAACGCGCTTCCAGACGCCTTTAGCTTTCTGACTGCTTTTTGTGTGTGAAGAGAGATGTGTTTTAGAAGTTTTGGTTGGTTTGGTAAGAAATTACGTATTTAAGTGATTACTAATGCTATTAGTACAATATATTATTGTAATGTACGTGACTATCACGGCGATTGAATTATGCGAACAGTAATTTGCTCCCGTGAGCTCCAGGTGTAAGTACCTGGCGCTCTCGGGTTCAATCCCAAAGTCGAGTAATCATTAGTGTTATAATATTGACTAGCCTCTAAAATCATGTTAGACTCAAACCTCGTAATTGTCGTCAAATTTATCTGTAGGCTTATTTATGTAACAAGCATGCAGTTCACATTGATGTTAGTAGTGATGACTGCAGCCTATAGACATTTAGACAAAAAGCAGAGGTGGAAATACAAAAGCGTTGCCACCCCTGAGACCTTAGTTTTTATGTCTCTACGCCCTAGAGCTTCTTCACTTGAAACTTTTCCACCAGTGAAAATAATATATTGTACGCTATCATGGTGATTTAGATGCAGATGCGTTACCACTCCTGAGGCCTAAAGTGTTGAGCCTAAAATGCCTCTGTGCCGGAAATTACAGGGCCGTACATTACCACCTGACCGGAACACGATAGTGCTTAACACTACCATTTAGCGCCAAGTATTAGGTAATGCGATGGTGTCTACGCCCGTTCCGTCACTGGAGCTCTACCACCAGTAGATTTGCATGTAAGTATGCTTGAATGCATGCATTTATCTCTGCCTCTCCCTTTACTTCTTCAGGAATTTCAGACGTGAAGTTGCGTAACGAAGAATCAATTCTAAATATTAATAATCAATAGTTAAAGCAATTTCTTAATTAGGAACGTGCGTATATATGTTACATTATTATAGGTAACTTCCTACTACCTAAACAATAATGTGTCTGGGTCGTTTTTACTGGTATAGTTGAAGTGAGCAAGCTTTGTCATGAATTCGGCTAAAATATGAACGTGTGTCCAGTTGGCGAAAACATAAAAGTGGTTTTATTTAAGTTCACCATGTGGACATATGCAAAATATTGTTGTGTCCAGACGACGAAATAACAAGTCATAATAATTTCAAGTTTAACCAACTGGACACACGTGTGTCCGTTCACTAATGTCCAGTTGACGAAAAACCTCAAACCTCATACCTACATAATATTCATAACTATCGTGTTCCGGCTAGGTGGTGTGATGAAGTTGTTAGGTATGGCTCCGTAATAAATATCACAATAAAACTTACCTACTAGAATATAGAGGCGGCAACGCATCTGCATTTTGACCTATTGTTTTTAAATGTCTAATAGGTAATGTATTCACTTACAACTTAACATGAACTGAATTTTTAGCTACCATCACAACATAAATAAATCTGCGTTATTATCAAGTTCATTTAAATAATAATTTAAGATTTTATGTTGCATTATTGGGTACAGACCTATCTGCCATTATAGGTAATTGAATTATCAAAGTACTTACCTACATCATGTTAGGACAAATTTAAATTCATACCGAATCATACCTCACCCACGCGACCTTGACAGAAGGGCGCGGCTACCTCCAGACTAAATTTAACACACCTCAAGAAAACATCAATCGCACCAACACATGCGCACCAATTTTTTTACAATCAAATAAAATTACAAAAAAAATCACACGCAAAACGTACATCCGCACACACACGTGTGCCGTTGCGAACTGAAACAAAATTTGTATTTCAACACCTGGATACCTGTTCGCACCTTGGCGACCAATCACCGCGCAGCACACCTGCGCAGCTCGATAAAAAGTGGGCGTGCCAAGTCGGTTGGTACCTGTACCTGTGAAGGTAAGTACAGGTGCGCGGTTGGTCGACAGCCTTCCAATGGTGGAACATTGCCAAGTTACCTGGCACAGGTATTGGTGGTTGAATGTGGGTCAACGTTACTGGGTCACGCTATGTACCGCTCGTGAATGTGCTGACGTCATGCCTCATGAATCGGTATTCAAATTGTAGGTATATAATGAGATGGAATTATGGTATGAGTAGGTGTGTAAATTTTATGTAGATTGTGTGGTTTGGCGGAATGTTCCAAAACTGGGTCAGCGAGCTCTAGTTTACATCTGCTGTTGTTTTGTTCTACGAGTAGGTACCTACCTTTTGAATTATAACTCGTGTTGCTCATTTTGTATTTTAGACATTGATAATGACATTGATATTACCTAGTACCAAAAAATCGTAATAATTAGCAATATGAAGTACCTGCCTTCATATTGCTAATTATAACGATTTCTTGACGAATCTTAAAAATAATTTAAAACGTAACTTCACGCCTGTAATCCCCTAAGAGGTAGGCAGAGGTAAAAGCATGCATTCATTTGCATTATTAGGTACCGACCTATCTGCCGTTTTTGGCCGGCCGAGCCTGTTGCCATCTCCGGGCACATTAGCAAACTCCGACGTACTGAGAACTTTCAGAAAATGGAAAAATCCCAATAGAACCAGTGATGAAGGATTTTACACCGTAATCTCTTATATCCCCCATACCGGGAACCAAAACCCAGAACCGCAGCGTAGTTATAGTGGCCTGCTATCACTAGGCATATAGGTACATATACCTTCCAGTCACTAACATACTTGTGTCATTCATTACTTCAGGGTTTGATTAGGTATCTATTTTCTTTTTAATGTTATGGAAGTGGCAAACAAGCATGCAGTTCACATTGATGTTAAGTGATGACTGCAGCCTATAGACATCCACATGAAGACCAAGGCCAAAATGCAGATGCGTTACCACTCCTGAAGCCTAAGGTGTTATGCCTCTGTGCCGGAAATTACAGGGACGTACATTACCACCTGACCGGAACACGATAGTGCTGAACACTACCATTTAGCGGCAAGTAAATTAGGTAATGTGGTGGTGCCTACGCATGCGAGCTCCGTCACTGGAGCTCTACCACCAGTAAGTACCACCAACATACATGATGCTTTTTAAATACATCTCAGTAATAAAGCTTATCATTCTCCACGAACCTGAGGCCGGGCCGCCATTTTTCCACCCACTCCCCCTCCCCCTCCCGCTATACAATTTGTCTTCAAACTCGACCTGGGGCCGCCACCCGACCCCCCAGCCTTATGTACGACCTTAGGTGATAGCGTTCAAGTATTAAGTTTATACACCTAGCTGTATTTTTTTGTACTCAGCTTGATTTTACGGGATGTGATGTTAATCTATACTTATAATAAAACTGTAGAAGGTCAAATTCTGTACATTAAAAATATTGAAAAAATAAATACCAGGGGATGTTACTAGATCGATACCGAACCCAAATATGTGATTAGAAATTTTTTTGTCTGTCTGTCTGTTTGTTCAAGCATCACATAAAAACTACTGGTCCGATTACAATGAAACTTGGTATGATTATATTTTAACCTTTAACGCACAACACTGGATACTTTTTATCCCGGAAAAATGTCTGTTTGTCTTTGTGTTTGTGCACGCTTATTTCAGAAACGGCTTATTCGATCTGCTGTTTTCCTTTATATTTTGTGTTAAGTTTCACTTAATGTTTGGTGTTTGTTTCATGTGAATCGGTTCAGAAATAAAAAAGATATGTCAATTTAAAGAATCGTATCGAATATTTTTAAGCTATTCTGTATCATAGTTCTATCTTTCAGGGGGTTTCGTACTAAAAGGTAAAATCGGACCCTACGGATTACTAATCCATCGCTGTCTGTCTGTCCGTCCGTCTGTCTGTCACCAGGCCGTATCTCATAAATAGTGATAGCTAGAAAGCTAACATTTTCACAAATCATATGTTACCGCTATAAAGAAAAAAATAATAATTAAAAATAGGAAAATGAAAATGAGGGGGCACACAACAAAGGTGTTTTTTTTTCGTATATTTTTTGCACGAAAATAACGGCAGCAAGTAGACGCTTAAAATTTTCACAGAATTCTTAGGTCTTATGTTGTTATTACCTTCCTTAATAAATCTATACAAATAAATAAAATTGGAGTGTTTGTAATATAAAAATAACCGCTTTTTACTAAATGCATATGTATGTATACACGGTACATATATCAAAACAACATTTTCACAATTTTTGTCTGTCGGTCTATATGTCTGTCTATTTGTTCCCGCTAATCTCGGGAACGGCTCCGACTTTGACAGGACTTCCACGGGTAGGTAGCTGATGTAATAAGGAGTAACTTAGGCTACTTTTATCTCCATACAACCATACATACATACATACCTACATACAAATAAATAGAATTCGAGTGTCTCCGATTTTGACGGGACTTTCACTGGCAGATAGCTGATGTAATAAGGAGTAACTTAGGCTACTTTTATACTAGCTGCGCCCACAACTTCGTCCGGGTAGATACTGAACAATCATATTTTTTCTCACGTGGACGAAGTCGCGGGCACAGCTAATTTTGAATATAAATTCACAATGAAGGGGCAGGTTGTTATTCGTAGATACTTATGTACTCGTAAGCATCTCTATTACTAATTGCCTTAGTAGCCTAGTGGTAACACGCCACTACTACTACGCTGGAGGTCCTGGGTTCGATGCCCGGGTCGGGGGATATCTGAGATAACGGTTTAAAATTCTTTATCACTGGTTTTATTGGGATTTTTCCATTTTCTGGAAGTTTCCCAGTACCTCGGAGTTTGGTGATATGCCCGAGAGTGTAACAGGCTCGCCACCTGTTACATGGGCCAAAACGTAACCGGCGAATGCTTAAATGAATGCATTTACCTCCGCCTACCCCTTCGTGGGTTATAAGCGTGAAGTTACGTCCATATGCTTCACATGCGACGACCCACTAGCACACAACAATATTATTGAAAAATAAACGTTAGCAAAAGAGCGAAGTACATTGTGTAATGTAAACAAAACTTCAGAGGCGAACTTATAACGAGGGTGGAATAAAAACTTGCCGACCGTTACTCGCCTCGCCTGCCACTTCTATTCTATTCTACAAGCACTAGAATGCAATGCATTTGTAGGTAGGCACATGCTGTTGGTTTGCGTCGAATGTATTTGATGTAGTTTTATCATCAGTTTCTGTCGAAGCAAGAAATAAGATTTATATTGAAGAAATATTTTATTCTCCTTATTTTGGATAATACTTCTGTAAATTAGGCACATAAAAGGGAGCGTCGTAATTAAATTTATAAGAAGGTTTTCAAGATACAACCACGTCTATTTCCTTTAAATGTTAGGTATGTAGAAATCTGTTCTACATCTAAGATTTTTGTGTTTATAGGTAAGTTGTAGGAAACATTTTGGGCACCTAAATTTTCACGGTTTATAAGTAAGTATTACCTACTTACTTATAAACTGTGAATAGGCAATAACTGAAAATGTTAAATATACCTACTTACTGTGTTTAAATTAATAGTGTCTGTCTATACAATGAAACTAAGAGAAAAGTTCTATTAAATTTTATTGATCCAGTGAAAAATGTTTAACGAGGCGTAATTTCGATCACACATCATAATTTAACTTATAAAAAGGTTTTCAAGATACTACCACGTACTAGAACGGTAATATCGAATTTGGTTCCTGGAATACAAAAATAAATAAAAGTAGGTATAAGTTATAATATTTTATTTAAAGAAAACTGGAAAGAAAAATTTGACTTCAGGCGAGACTCGAACTCGCGGCCTACTGGGAATCTAGTCCAGCCGCTCTTCCAATTGAGCTACTGAAGCCCTGCCCGATTTGTCAAATCTTTTTTTAAACTGAGGAGTCTATTATATCGGTTGCCTAACTAGCGTAGTTGGTAATAGATGGCGCTACTGCTACCATAAAGCAAGGCAATAAATGTGAAGGAAAGATTTGACAAATCGGGCAGGACTTCAGTAGCTCAATTGGAAGAGCGGCTGGACTAGATTCCCAGTAGGCCGCGAGTTCGAGTCTCGCCTGAAGTCAAATTTTTCTTTCCATTTTTCTTTAAATAAAATATATTTCACAAGCATGTGTTAATGCGAAATAATATAAAAACAATAATAAGTTATACTTTCGCCACTGAAGTTTTGTTTATATAAGATATACAAAATATATAGAAGAACAACAATATTATTGAAACATAAACGTTCAACAAATAGCAATTTGACGCGAATATTGTACTGCATTTATAAGTTGTAGCAAAGTCCACATTAAGGATCATTTTCTTCATTCAGAAAAGAACTAACTGGATAGCCAAGTGGTGGTAGAGCTCCAGTGACAAAGCTCGCGGGCGTAGGCACCACCGCATTACCTAATTTACTTGCCGCTAAATGGTAGTGTTCAGCACCATCGTGTTCCGGTCAGGTGGTAATATACGGCCCTGTAATTTCCGGTAGGGTAGTAGTAGATGATGCAGTGTTAGAACAGGTGGATGAAATTGTATATCTTGGATGTGCTTTTAGCAAGGATGGTAGGTAGCACCACTGACGTAGAAAGAAGAGTGCTTGCTGGGAATTGCGTGAATGGAGCGTTGGGTAAGCTGCTGGAATCTAAACATCTCAGCCAGCGGGCTCGGCTAGCCGTACATAATGCTGTACTTACTCCAACGCTTTTATATGGAAGCGAGAGCTGGATATGCAGGAAAGAGCATGAAAGTAAGTTGAACGTGGTCGAGATGAGATCTTTGCGCAAGATCTGCGGTGTATCACTCACCGATCGCGTTCGTAATGAAGATGTAAGAAAGAGGCTTTGTGTGAATGATAGTATCGGTGTAAAAATGAAAAAAGGCATGCTCCGATGGATCGGGCATATAGAAAGAATGTCGAATGAGCGAATGACTAAACAGATATACACTGCGAATGTGGATGGTTGCAGATGCCCAGGAAGACCAAGACTGACCTACCATGACCAAATAGGTCGAGTTCTGTCTGATGGTGGGATCAAAAGTCTTAGGAATCGGCGTGAATGTTTGAAGAGAATGATGAAGGTAGACGAGGCACGAGAGGTTTGTCAGAACCGGGATATCTGGCACTCTACACCCTCTGCCTACCCCGTTAGGGACCTGGCGTGAAGATACATAGACATATAATATCCGGTACAGAGGCATAAAACCTTAGGCCGCAGAAGTGGTAACGCATGTGCATTTTGACCTTGGTCTTTGTGAGGGTGTCTATAGGCTGCAGTCATCACTTAACATCAATGTGAACTCCATGCTTGTTTGCACCTTTCATTACTTTATGCTACTTTTATACCATATAAAATGTGAGGTTTAGGTGATATTGTTACAAGTAAAAATCACAAGTGTTATCCAGTAGGCAGGCGTCGCGGCGCCGATGTACATTTGCATAAAACAATCCGCTAAGTGTCACCGAAGAGGTAAACATTGTTGTATAAACTCTCTAAATTACAATGGACTTGCTTTTGCGGGCACGCTAAAGCTTATAGGGCTCGCCGAGAAACCTAGATAAAGATAAGATAAAGATTTATTTATTCTGTCCACAATGTTTTCTTAAGTAATTACCCTCACAAGGGCAAACACCTTAGGCCTCAGGAGTGGTAACGAATCATCATTTTCACCTTGATCTTTGTATGGGTGTCTATAGGCTGCAGTCATGACTTAACATCAATGTGAACTGCATGCTTGTTTGCCACTTCCAATAGATAAAAAAGTAGGTACATGCCGTACATTATATGAACCTTATTTGGAAAAATATGTGTTTTTTTTTTACACTAACTCTGGGTTTTGTGGAAACAGGAGCGCTCAAACTAGGTAAACCCTGTGCTATGAGTCACCTGGTCTCCGCCTCAGGATTTTGTCCATTTATTTACTTACTTGTCATTGTTCAGTCAATGGAAAGGGCTATGCTCGGCGTTTCCCTACTGGATCGAATCAGAAATGAGGAGATCCGTAGGCGAACGAAAGTCGCTGACATAGCCAAGCAGATTTCCAAGCTGAAGTGGCAATGGGCAGGGCACATAGCTCGGAGAACCGATAGCCGCTGGGGCAGAAAGGTTCTCGAGTGGAGACCACGTATCGGCAAACGCAGCGTAGGACGTCCACCTGCAAGATGGACCGACGACCTGATCAAGGCTGCAGGTACCCGCTGGATGCACGTCGCTTCCGATCGGTCGGCATGGAGGTCCTTGGGGGAGGCTTATGTTCAGCAGTGGACGTCTTATGGCTGATATGATGACATGTTCAGTTACCTATAGCTCATGATAGTAATAAAGATAATTAAATACTGCAAGGGAACCCTTCGCCTGTCCAATAATAATTATTTAACTAAAATACCTATGGGTATTACAATTTGATATACCTACTTACCTATAAGATGACTGGTTAATCTTGGGACATATTAATACAGGATGCTTAGTTTTTTTATGACACGTCATGAAGTGGCGATCAAGAAATAATCATTGGTGGTAAGGAATAGTAGAAGCCGGCGATGGCCGCGCGGCTGGTGTAGATCGCAAGCGATGTGCTCGGTTAAGCGATTCGGGTGTGTGATGGGTGACCGCTAGTGGCAAATTGAAATGCGCATTTCCGTGCTTCGGAGGGCACGTTAAGCCGTCGGTCAAGGTTGCTATCGATAGATAGCAGTCGTTAAACCTTGTCGGCAGGGCCTAATGGGCGGTTTAAAAACATCCGATAGCGGGTTGGCCCCGTATCTCCACCAATCTACATTGGAGCAACGTGGTGGAGTAAGCTCCAGGCCTCCCACCAAAAAAGGGGAGAGACTCGTGCCTAGCAGTGGGACGTATATAATAAGTATATCGCCATTATAAGTAATACTGTCCTATAAACATTAAAATGAAACCAGATATTTTAATGTAAGCATGAGCGTTGCCACACATAAAATATTATCACACTTCACACAAACACGCTTTAAAATTTACATCTCCACACCTCATGGGTATTAAAGCGAAAATATTTTATTCACGACCTCAGTCCACTTCGTCACGCGCAGTTGCTCGAGGGATGTCATAACGTCGCACTTTGATGACGTCACGCCGAGTTACCTCACCACCGAAGCCTGACTATCGAGAATTAGGTCAGGTTTGTATAGTATTTTGAAGCAGTTTAAATTACCATAGTTGATTTTTTAAATTTTTTAAGAGAATATTCAAATTGATGCACATAAAACATTACATAAACTCGTTTTGCAACCTCCAATATACTTTTTAATATAATGTTATTTCCATGCGAGGATGACTGTATTCTTTTAGGTTCATAGAAATCTGGTAATGTTCAGTTACGGTTTGATTACAAATAGGTTAGAGAAATTGGTGATATTGTAACTAAAATTGAGAATTACTATTTTTGAAGATATCTCTATAAAAACAAAGTAAGTATATTCATTTCATTACCTTTCTGGAATAAATTACTTGAATTGACATAAACAGCACAGATCACCCTCATCGCATACAAGAACGCTTAAAAATTCACATTGCCACACCTCATGGGTATTAAAGCGAGTATATTTTATTCACGACCTCAGTCCACTTCGTCACGCGCAGTTGCTCGAGGGACGTCATTACGTGGCACTTTGATGACGTCACGCCGAGTTACCTCACCGCCGGAGCCTGACTATTGAAAATTGGGTCACCTTAGGACAGTAGTTTAGTGTTGAATACATAATGACACTTCATGGTTTGAGATTTTAAACAAAATATTATGCATTGAAATGAAACTATTTTTACGGATTTATCTCGCGTATATTAAGCGATTTTATAAAATTATACAATGATAATATTATTAAAATAATATAATATTATTAAAATGATTTTTAAAATCAAACCGACGTTACGCGAGATAAATCCGTAAAAATAGATTTATTTCAATGAGTGTAGCTCGCGAAAACCTAAGAACATATCAAAATATTATGCATGTACTGTACAGGTATGTGTAATTCGTTTAGATATACATAGAAATCTTCTTGTAGGTAATCATTTACTCAATGAATACAAAAGAATTTCAACCGATTTATGTTTTTTTCACGTGAAGATACATAAATTGTACACTCTGTTTTCTTAACCCGCTGAGAAATTACTTTATATTGTCTAATCTTATCAGAAGATGTTACGATTGACTTAATATTTGGCAGATAGATCAAATTTAACTGTTCAACCTGAAAAAAAACAACCTGAACTGAATCGCTTTGACCAATATGAAATTAGACCAAACGAATGAGTCTCATTAAAGCATCATGATGGCTTATTGAAATTGAACGAGGTACGGGCTTACAGCTCTGAACTCCATCATTGAAGTTTTACGTAACTTCAAACCTAAATCTGTGAAAGGGTAGGCAGAGATAAACACCTACGACTTGCTGGATACCTACATTTTGCTCAATATTCCTAATAGATATTAAGCCTATTGCTATCCATGCATACAAACGCCAAGGGTGGTGCTGTAAACCTTACGAAATATTAAAATATCTTAATAGCACTTATTCTTTACCTCAGTCCACTTCGTCACACGAACCTAATATCCATACTGAGACAGAAAAAAAAAAGCTTTAACTGTGAAAAATTCAGCTCCTTGGGTCTTACGGGTTTATTACGCCAGTACCACCTAATAAGCGTGCTAAAAACACAAAACATCACGATCAAAAACACCAATCACGAAAACTCAATTTAAAACAAATAGGCACTTTTTTAAAGCGCCACTGATTACAAAATGTGACTCGGTTCTAAACTTTAGTCGAGTGAATTTCATATTCAGTTCGTTCCGAATGAAAAAAAGGTGTTTCCACGAGTTTTTCCAGCGAAGTTGGAATGAATTCACGCACGCGGCGCGGAGCAAAAACCGAACGTAAAAACTGAGGTGACCCGCCCTTACTTTTGGCCAAGGTAACGAAAAGGACAGAGTTTTTTGGCATCAAATTTGCAGTCAAATATTCAATTCACATTGTTGGGAAGTTAATACTATAGTCTAACCTCCTTATTCATAAACGTACATTAGATACGTTTTAGCTATAGAATGCTTTGTCTTTGTCAGTTGCATTGTCAAATGTGCAGGATAGGAAAAGACAAAGGAGAGATTAGCAACACTTTAGCTACATATCAAATCTGAATTTTCTTATTTTCTTATTGTGAATCTGAACTTTGCTTGTCTGCTTGTCTGTCAAAGGATTGACAGACTCTGCTTGTCTGTCAAGGGATTGACAGACAAGCAGACGGGCCACCGTTGTGGTTAACGTTGTCTACGAACTGTTGCAACACCAAGGGAGTTGTCAAAGCGCTGCTAGCCCTGAACGACTCTTTTGAGGCCAGTTTTGAAGAACCCCATATTGTGTCGCCGGGGGAACACCTCAGAGGGATGTTCGTTCCACAATATGCATGTTCTGGTCAGAAATTAACACGCAAATCGGACCGTTGAGCATTTCCAAGTATCTAATCTGTGCGGGTTGAACTTATCTCTTCGGCGGGTGGTGTGATGGAGGAATGTAGACGATGACACCAGATCAAACAGTTCATCAGAGCACTCACCATTGCAAAGGCGGTAGAAAATGCACAGACATCCGATGTCTGTACGCAGACTCAGATCTTCGAGTCTATCTGTGATTCCTAGGTCGTTGAATGGAAATACGCTGTCACTTATTGAGGTGAAACTGCCGTGTTTTTCTATTGCATTTAACTGAATCCAATACAAAGGTACCAGCACCAATGACTTTGAGCTCCATTCGTAGTGTTGTGGCTCTTCCAATGAATTATAGTTTAATTTAAAAAGTAGATGGTACCTACATAGTACTACGTCTAGCAGTAGAATTCCACTACAATAGGGCGGTAGTACCTAAGTATCATCGGACAGACACGCTCGTCACACGGCACGATCGCTAATCCGCTGGCTTAGCATGGTGATAAAATACAAGCTCCAGTGACGGAGCTCGCGGGCGTAGGCACCACCGCATTACCTAATATACTTGCCGCTAAATGGTAATGTTTAGAACTAGCGTGTTCCGGTCAGGTGGTAATGCACGGCCTCGTAATTTTTGGCACAGAGGCATAACAACTTAGGCCTCAGAAGTGGTGACCTATTTGCATTTTGACCTCTGGTCTTGTAAGTGTCTATAGTCTTTAACATCAATGTGAACTGTAAGCTTGTTTGCCACTTCCGTTAAATAAAAAAAAATCTGTGAGGCATGCTTGTTGAGCAGTAGACGTCTTTCAGCTGAAATTATATTTATTTATCTTCACGCCACGTAACGCCAGATAACGATGATGAATTAGCCAGATTCTAAACATCACATCACAGCTTTACCACCAGGTAGACCTAAAGTGACGGACCTCGCGGGCGTAAGCACCACCGTATTACCTTATCAACTTGCCACTGTAAAGTTTGTTTTATCGGTTGTCATTGTTGGCTATAGATGTCGCTAATGCAATAAATATAAAGAAAATAAAGGTATCTCTCGATTTCTTTAGGATTCCATCATCACAAGCCGATTTCATGGTAATGGGACCAAAGCAGAAGTATAGGCTTTCAAATAAAAAAAAATGTTTTGCAAATCGGTTTACAAACTCTAGAGAAATCGCGTATACACACAAAAAAAAACCATACAGGCGAATTGACAACCTCCTCCTTTTTGAAGTCGGTTAAAAATAGTACACTGTTTATCAAAATTACTCAAAGCCAAAGCAAAGCGCGAGTTTATTCAAAGGATAAAGCACAAAACATTATCCTCAGTATTCCCATCGGGCGGCTGCAATCTGTGTGGGCGGACCCGGAAAATTAGACCTAGTGCCGTTTTAATAAGCAAAAGACTATGGGGACCTCTTTGTCGGTTACACTGCAAAATATCTAGGTAAGGTGCATTTTGTTCTAGTAATGCAGGCAGTGTTTTTTATGGTATTGTAGCAAACTAACTTGATGTTAGACAGCTAATTTATTTTTAACAAAATTCGTGACTTTTTAAGTGAAAAATGTTTTACTCGGTAGAAGATTTTTTTGACGATAAATAAATTTATTTAATAACATATTTTATTTCTTTTTGACATCATCATCATCATCATCATATCAGCCATAAGACGTCCACTGCTGAACATAGGCCTCCCCCAAGGACCTCCATGCCGACCGATCGGAAGCGACGTGCATCCAGCGGGTACCTGCAGCCTTGATCAGGTCGTCGGTCCATCTTGCAGGTGGACGTCCTACGCTGCGTTTGCCGATACGTGGTCTCTACTCGAGAACCTTTCTGCCCCAGCGGCTATCGGTTCTCCGAGCTATGTGCCCTGCCCATTGCCACTTCAGCTTGGAAATCTGCTTGGCTATGTCAGCGACTTTCGTTCGCCTACGGATCTCCTCATTTCTGATTCGATCCAGTAGGGAAACGCCGAGCATAGCCCTTTCCATTGACCGCTGAGTGACTTGGAGCTTTCGCACGAGACCCATAGTGAGAGACCACGTCTCGGCACCGTAGGTCATCACCGGTAAAACGCACTGGTTAAAGACTTTCGTCTTCAAGGACTGCGGGATGTTTGACGAGAAAACGCTCCTTAACTTCCCGAACGCTGCCCAGCCGAGTTGGATTCGGCGAATGACCTCTTTCTCGAAGTTCGACCTGCCTAGTTGTATGGTTTGTCCTAAATAGACGTAGTCGTCGACAACTTCGAGCATGGAGTTCCCAACGGACACTGGAGTGGGCGATACAAGGTTATTGAACATGCATTGGTGAAGAGCAGAGGTGAGATGACATCTCCCTGTCTTACTCCCCTCTGCAAAGGAATCGCCTTCGTGCATTGGTCCTGTACTCGGGCTGACATGGTGGCGTTTTTATACAGACACTTCAACACTTCGATATACCGATAGTCAATGTGGCAACGCTGTAAAGACTGCAGCACAGCCCATGTTTCAACCGAATCAAAGGCTTTCTCATAGTCCACGAACGCTAAGCATAATGGCCGGTTATACTCCTCGGACTTCTGTATAACCTGCCGCAGCGTGTGTATGTGGTCTATGGTACTATAGCCTTTTCGGAAACCGGCTTGTTCGGGAGGCTGGAAGTCATCAAACCTGCGAGCGAGACGGTTCGTGATCACCCTCGAAAACAGCTTGTAGACATGATTATGGCTTTTTGACATAATATTATTTAAATTATTTCATTTCATTTCCGCGAGTTCGAGTCTCGCCTGAAGACAAATTTTTCTTTCCATTTTTCTTTAAAATAAAATATATTTCACAAGCATGTGTTAATGCGAAATAATATAAAAACAATTATTAAGGGTAAAAGCGACTTCTTTACGATATTCAATAAACTGAAAAGTCTATTATATCGGTTGCCTAACTAGCATGGTTGGCAATAGATGGCGCTACTGCTACCATAAAGCAAGGCAATAAATGTGAAGGAAAGATTTGACAAATCGGGCAGGACTTTCAGTAGCTCAACTGGAAGAGCGGCTGGACTAGATTCCCAGTAGGCCGCGAGTTCGAGTCTCGCCTGAAGTCAAATTTTTCTTTCCATTTTTCTTTAAAATAAAATATATTTCATTTCAAATTTTTAATTGTTATTGGTGGTAATGAATTATGTAATTGTTATTATTAATATATAATCGAATTATTATTTAACACATATGCACGTAATAATATTCAGAATGCATTATATGAATTATTGGTATCGATTTTTTAACTATTTAGTATGAAGTCTGAATTTGCACGCTAATTTTAACTGGCAAGGTATGTGAAACCATTGATTAATTTCTAAGACCTGACATGTACCTACTTACAATACTTTTGGCAAATAAATCTTTAAATTTTTGGATTTCTTCAAAGAGGTAGTTTAGAGGTAAAAGGTGCATCATACCTCAAGTATATGGTCACCTTTCAAGGTGCTCGTGGTGTAATTAATAGACACTTTTATTTATTTTAACTTCCTGCGTAATCAAAATACTTAAGGACGACTTAATGCTAGAAAGCTTTTTCTACCTCACGACGTTAGGATTTTTTCATAATTTCCAGTCGCTTAGTTACAGTGTGCGGCGCTGTTGCACTCATTTCATTTTCACATAAACACAAAAAAAATTGTATATTATTTATTCGTATATTCTACTTTATAACGTTTATGTTCATTAGCTGTAATATTGACTAAGCATCAATATAAAGTATATTATTATGCTTGTATTATGTACAGTATATTTACTGGTGGTAGAGCACCAGTGATGGAGCTCGTAGGCGTAGGCACCACCGCATTACCTAATATACTTGCCATTAAATGGTAGTGTTCAGCACTATCGTGTTTCGGTCAGGTGGTAATGTACGGCCCTGTAATTTCCGGTACAGAGACATAACACCTTAGGCCTCAGGAATGGTAACGCATCTGTATTTTGACCTGTGTGTGGGTGGCTGTAGTCATCACTTAACATCAATGTGAACTGCATACTTGTTTGCCATTTCCATCACATTAAAAAATATATTTTCATGCCATACACCCAACAGATATGAGAAGTTTCGTAATATTTAAGACAAAAGCAGACAAGGTAATGTGATGATGCGACATTGAGTTAGCTCTACTAACACTCAAAGAAGATTTCGAGTTTGTTACAACTTGAATGTCACCAATAAATTCAATAACAAAACACCTATTCAATATTCGAATGGCTTTACGGCGTGAAATTTCCAACAGACATTGTAGTAAGGCGTAAGAATTGCAGCGCAATAAAATAGTTAGAAAATAATACGCCATTGCGGTTGAGATTGGAAAACTTGCGATTCGTTTATAGCTCTAACTTTCTGCGATTTGTTGGCTCGCGACCGGGGAGGCAGTCGGGGTCATAAGTCGATCCACCTATTGAGCTAACTATCGTCGCGGTCACAAGTACGATTTTAATAAGAAAGGTACTGTTGCGATCGTAAGTTATTGAAAAGGTGGAGGTCGTGGCGTGGTCTCGTTTAGGTTTCAATAAAATAACGTGATCAATCCAAGTGAATTAGGTGAGTATCGTCACAGTGTAACATCGCGGTCACAAGTGCGATTTTGATGAGAATGGTAGGTATGTATGTATGTATGTATCTTCACGCCAGGTCCCTAACGGGGTAGGCAGAGAGTGTAGAGCGCCAGACATCCCGGTTCTGACAAACCTCTCGTGCCTCGTCTACCTTCATCATTCTCTTCATACATGCACGCCGATTCCTAAGACTTTTGACCCCACCATCAGACAGAACTCGACCTATTTGGTCATGGTAGGTCAGCCTTGGTCTTCCTGGGCCTCTGCAACCATCCACATTCGCATTGTATATCTGTTTAGTCATTCGCTCATTCGACATTCTTTCTATATGCCCGAACCATCGGAGCATGCCTTTTTTCATTTTTACACCGATACTATCATTCACACAAAGTCTCTTTCTTACATCTTCATTACGAACGCGATCGGTGAGTGATACACCGCAGATCTTGCGCAAAGATCTCATCTCGACCGCGTTCAACTTACTTTCATGCTCTTTCCTGCATACCCAGCTCTCGCTTCCATATAAAAGCGTTGGAGTAAGTACAGCATTATGTACGGCTAGTCGAGCCCGCTGGCTGAGATGTTTAGATTCTAGCAGCTAATGGTAGGTACTGTTGTGTTATCTGTTTTCGCATCTTGTTTGTATCTGAATTAGGTATCGTAGCGTGGAAAAGTGGTAATCTCATTAAGAATTAGTACAGTCGAGGTGAAAAGTCCGTGCACATATTATTTTGTCTATCTACGATTTATTGGGCGGCAGTCGTGGTCAGAATAGAATTTGATCCAACTATTGAGCTAACTAAAGTATCATCTTGGTACGAGTTTCAGAATGATACTGTAGGTAGGGACCATAAGTTATTGAAAAGGTTGGGGTAATGGCGTGGAAAAGTGTTAATCTCTTTTAAGTTTCAATAAGAATAATCACGTGGACAATACACACGAATTAGATGACTATCTTCACGGTCACAAGTCGTGACGTAAGGAGACTGAAAGGTTTGAATGAGAATGGTATGTACTGTCGAGATTTTATCTAATATATATTTTTTTTATGTAATGAAAGTGGCAAACAAGCGTGCAGTTCACATTGATGTTAAGTGATGACTGCAGCCTATAGACACCCACACAATGACCAGAGGTCAAAATGCAGATGCGCTGCCACTCCTGAGGCATTAGGTGTTATGCCTCTGTGCCGGAAATTACAGAGCCGTACATTACCACCTGACCGGAACACGATAGTGCTGAACACTACCATTTAGCGGCAAGTATATTAGGTAATGCGGTGGTGCCTACGTCCGCGAGCTCTGTCACTGGAGCTCTACCACCAGTATATATTTTCATACCTGAAAAAAAAGGTGGAAAAGAGTAAATTTCATTTGAATTTGGATTAGTACAGTCAAGGTATTGGTAGTACTAGTAGCATAGGTATATTTTTATCATCTTGATTAAGTAAATTTAATCATAGTCAAATTAAAGAAGCCATACCAAGTAAGCAAGGTATCCGACTGATTGGCCGCACCCATACAATGTACCTATTGAGAGACAAACTCGTGATAAAAGAGTGCCGTAAATGTCACCTTTTCACTAGGTACATACAAAACCTGGTTAATAAACGTAACTTCACGCCTGTATCGCCTGAATGGGTAATTAGAAGTAAATGCATTCATTCATGCAAGCACACATAATATGCTAGTTATATTTTGGATGGACGGTGGACTATTTACAACACCCTAACGGCACTGGAGAACTTCTTTTTTTTTTTTTTATGTAATGGCATTGGTAAACAAGCATGCAGTTCACATTGATGTTAAGTGATGACTGCAGCCTATAGACACCCACATGAAGACCAAGGTCAAAATGAAGATGCGTTACCACTCCTGAGGCCTAAGGTGTTATGCCTCTGTGCCGGAAATTACAGGGCCGTACATTACCACCTGACCGGAACACGATAGTGTTGAACACTACCATTTAGCGGCAAGTATATTAGGTAATGCGGTGGTGCCTACGCCCGCGAGCTCCGTCACTGGAGCTCTACCACCTGTAAAACCTTCTATAAAAATAGTACCTAATATCCTTATAGGTTAATTACCCTCTTGAGATTGAACCCAGGACCTTAAAGTAGCGGCGACCAGCTACCACTAGACTAAAACTCTACTCGTATTATGATAAAATTCGCGGTGATAGTAAGTACATATAACGAACTAGCTGGTGCCCGCGACTTCTGCTGCATTGACACAATATCGTTTTGAATTGTAGCCTATGCAACGACATTCCATACACAAGAATGTTATTGAGCCTATGTTTTATTCTGATGTATAAGCTATAAGTACTATTATAAAGTTTCATCAAAATCCATTCAGTAGTTTTTACGTGAAAGAATAACAAATATCCATCCATATTTACAAAGTTTCGCATTTAAATATGTATTTGTAGGAATTAAAAGGAAATCTGACACGGCTAAATAGGCTCAACAATTTTGTACAAATATTTGAATATAACAAAACCCAGTATAATATGAGTGTAGAGTGCGATAGACACCTCACGCGGCTCGCATATGCAGTGACGTCACGCGACAACCTGTCGCCCGCGCCCTGTAATTAAACCCGTCCGAAGGCACTAGTGAGGGGACAGGGACGTTTTGTGTTTGATATTTTGTATTTCATTTGTGTTTTAATTTTGTTACGTAGAGTGTTCAAGCGTCAACATATTCTAGTTTTGCGAAAATTTCTTCTACTAGGTATTTTTTGTGTCATGGCCTACGAGTCATGTCACTGGACATATACTGGCTAAAACCAAAACATGGATGGGAAGCTTCATAAATTTTATTATTCTTATGAGTAATATCCTATTCAAAAATATATCTAACCATCAGTTTTAACTTTGAAATAAAACTTTGTTTACTATTATCTCACTTCTTTTACATTAAAATGTTTGGATGTGACTCACAAGAACTTATGAATTACCACTAGGTATTTTTATTTCACACTAGCAAATATCCGTTAGCCACTACGCTGAAAAAAGATGGAAATTGAATTCTTGAATAAACGGAATCAACCTAATTATATTGTTATACTAGTATAAAATTATATTCGCATTAATGTCTTTCAATTAAATTTTCATAAGCAGAAACATTTTTCCATATTTAGTAATAAAATATGAAGCAGGTTGACGAGAAACGCGGAACTAGTTAAAACAATATCTTTAAAAAATGCCAAGAAGAAAATAATAATAAATCACATTCCATAATACGTTTAAGTATAAAAAACAAACCATATTGAAAAATGCCAAGGATGCACAATCAATATTTCGAAAATGAACCCATAAAATCAATTTGCAATACCGATGTTTCGACGAAGCATGCCTAGGGCGATCTTCAAGGCATCTTACCTCTCCAACATACCATCCACTTATACCATCACTTATTGCCTTATCAAATATTTTTTATGGGCAATTAAAATGGAACATTGTTAGAAGAATAAATCTAAGCAATAAAAATGTAGTAAATAAATATAACTTGCCTTCGCTTACTAGGTAATTTTTATGTTTACATGAGATGAATGGCTTAATACTAGTGCAGTAATAATTATGTTTTATTGTTTAAGACAGGCTTTAATTGTGTTGTATTAAAAAAGTAGTATTTTTACCGGTGATAAAGCTCCAGTGACGAAGCTCGCTGGCACACCAACACATTACCTAATCTACTTGCCGCTAAATGGCAGTGTTCAGTACTATCGTGTTCCGATCAGGTTGTAATGTGCGGCCCTATAATTTTCGGCATAGAGGTATAAAACTTTAGGAGTGGCAATGCATCCAAATTGAAACATTTGGTTTTATGTTAATGTTTATAGACTACAAAATCACTTCATATCAATGAAAACTGTGAACCTATTTATCACTTCATGATATATAAAACAATATTAGGTGAGAAAAGTCTATAACGAATCCAGTTATCAATAAGCTTCCACCTAAAAATTACACGTAACCAAAATAATACTCACAAATATACTGTAATGTAATGAAGCGCGCATAGCCCCACTGGTGTAGATCGGAAGCGATCTACTCGGTTAAGCGATACGGGCGCGGTCGGATGTGTGATAGGTGACCGCTAGTTAAAAATGCGCGTTTCCGTGTTTCGGAGGGCACGTTAAGCTGTCGGTCCCGGTTGCTATCGATAGATAGCAGTCGTTAAACCTTGTCGGAGGCCTTATGGGTGAAAACTTCCGAGAGCAGGTTGGTCACTAATCCTTATCTCCACCAACCGGCATTGGAGCAGCGTGGTGGAGTAAGCTGCAGGCCTCTTCCCAAGAAGGGGAGAGACTCGTGCCCAGCAGTGGGACGTATCAAGGGTTGACATTATTATTTTATTTATTATACTATAATGTATAAAATACAAGAACAAACCTATGAAAAGAAAAACGATAAAATTAAATATGTATCGATATCTCCATGCCCACGCTTAGGACGACCCTCGCGGCACCTCGTTTTATTAAGGCGCGTTTTTTTGTGCGGCCACACGTGCGAGCCATACCTCGACGTACCATTATCTACTTATTGCATTACCAGACATCTTTATAACGTGTATGTGAAATTAAACTGGCCGAATGTGAAATGAGACTTGCGATGACGTCATTGGATGTGGGAAGGTGGAGCTAGGGGGCATTCATACTATGAATGCAGTAGGTATACTGTTATTACATCTGCATCGTTGTCTGGGAGATTAATTCTTATGAAATACGAGGGGGACATTGAAAGTTCTTAGAACTGGCCACTTGTAAATAATATAATAAAAAAATAGGTAGTTTATATTTTGTAAATGTAACTCTATGCTAAAATTATTGAGTATGTATTGCATTCATTTGTCATTTGTTTTGCGCATTGGCGGAAAATTGAAATTGTCTGTGTCACATCAGCATGAATTTTACGCGAGATTTTTTTTTAATGTTATTTAAGTGGCAAACAATTATGCGGTTCACATTGATGTTAAGTGATGACTGCAGCCTATAGACATCCACACAAAG
Organism: Macrosoma leucophasiata; assembly: GCA_036365455.1. Taxonomy (NCBI): domain Eukaryota; kingdom Metazoa; phylum Arthropoda; class Insecta; order Lepidoptera; family Hedylidae; genus Macrosoma; species Macrosoma leucophasiata. The sequence continues at coordinate 22,580,807 of JAWQUS010000027.1, read as the reverse complement.
ACCAAGGTCAAAATGCAGATGCGTTACCACTCCTGAGGCCTAAGGTGTTATGCCTGTGTGCCGAAAATTACAGGGCTGTACATTAGTACATTACCACCTGACCGGAACACGATAGTGCTGAACACTACCATTTGGCGGCAGATAGAAGTAATGCGGTGGTGCCTACGCCTGCGGGCTCCGTCACTTGAGCTCTACCACTAGTAAAAGTTTACCTTTTTCATTTCCTTGGTGCATTTTTGCCTATATTAAATAAAGTTGGTGGCATTTTGTTTGATATTGGTTTATCACAGTGCCCGTGTATAGTGAAATAGAATACCTAACAGTGTGAAAACACGGCCTTTCAGGTTGCCTCCAAAACTTTATTGTCAATGTTCTGATAAAGTAGCCATCGCTTTACTCGAATCATTGACTATGACTCTGACTTTGAATGATAAATGACTGACTGATTCTGAATTTTACGCTGCTTATTACGAATACAAAATATCATTGCGGGTACTTCACACTGGCAATACACGTAAAAGCGATGCCATTATATATTTAAAAATGTTAAATGACGAAATAACTTCAATTACTAACTAAACTACGATAGTTAATGTTAAGGTGATGTCTCAATTTTAGTCCTAAACAATGAATAAATAAATAATTTTCTTGCATTGTAAACATTGGTAGATCTGTACTGTCTTTGTTCTCCATTGCAATTGATTTAAAAAACGATAGACAACAAAGAAACAGTTTCAGATTGAAACCAACCAATGGTATCGGAGTCCCACGCATTGCGTCACAAGAAACCTGTTCAAGTCATCACCTCACGTAGCTCCACACGAAATTCAACCTTACCACGTCCACCGAAAATCAAATATCACTCAACACTAAAAGCACCCATGACAAAAACCATAGTCGGCCATCGCTGTAACAATATCCATTCAACCAACACATGGTACACCTACGCAGGTAAGAAACAAGGAATAATAAACAGACCCCAAATTTCAACGCAACCTTACCGCATTACAATAAGGTATAATTTACTATATCACTGTAATGAACATAAATTGGAGGTAATATATAAATAAACCTTATCACCGGTCAATAAAGGTGGGAATCGAATGTTATAAATGGGATAGGTACGTCGTAAAAATCATCTTAAATGCCGCCTGCACCCACATGCTCTTCAAGGAATTCTTCATAATTAATGATTGAGTTAACACAGTTTCTGATGGGGTTTTATTCTGCTTAATTATATTTTTATGGTCTTTATGATCGTTGTTGTCATTGAGAAGTTGTAAGGTCAATTTATACCTACCTACTTCATAAGATATAGCTTCTTAAGTACTACAATATAACCCATACCTATTACCTTAGATGTTTTGTGTGTAAACCTACTTTTTAATTATTTTTATTTTAAATACGCTTACACTCACAGCCCCACAGTAGGTATAAACCTGTGTCGTGGGTGCCGTTGTACACATACAACACAAACACAAACACCCAAACCCGAAACACATGTCTGTAGGCCATACAAATATTTGTTCCGGTGCGGGGATCGAACCCGCGACCCTTCGAATCAAACGGTGGTTTCCGTTTTACTAACTCACTAGTTTAATAGGACTTACGATTATCTGCTCATAATAAATTTACTATTGATCTTTTGTGGGTATTTCTACAGGTTTTAAAAATTAAAATAAAAGAACTTCGAATAACTAGGACGGTCTGCTCTTCTACTGTCAAATTAAAAAAAAATTGTCATCATAAAAAGTGCACAAATCCTCTGCCTAAAGGAATTTTCTCTTCAAAAATCAGAAGAGACAGTTGTACTCGTATGATCTTTCTTTTGTTTGCCTGTCTCTGTCTAACAAATAAATAATATTTTCTTACATACATATTTGTCACCACCCTAGCCTAAAAACCCCTGTCCTTTTTTAAATCAGTTAATCATGTAGTGTCATGAATAAATGTAAAATAACCATACAAATAACCCAATATTACAAGTCGAACAACGCCATTGTTCCAAATCAAATCATATTCATACACACAAATAAAATTCGCAAATGAAAGCAATGAATGTCGTTTTGTAATCACAAGTGGTAATAAATTGTTGTACAGTTTAGTAGACGTGGCGGAGGCCAGACGGATGATTATTTATGCTAGTTGCGCTTTACCCACCTGTCTTGTCAGGTTTGAGTGTCCTCGAAATGTTCAGGGCTACCGTCTATTTGAATATTTAATATCCATTCCAATATTACAAAAGTTTTTTTTTATGTTATAATAATAATAAAACACTTTATTGCACACCAAAAAAAAGAAACGGTTACGTGAAAAAAAAAAACAGGAACACGTGATACAAAGGGCGGCCTTATCGCTAGAAGAGCGATCTCTTCCAGGCAACCCAACAAACAAAGGTGGCAAACAAACACGAGGGTCACATTGATGCTAAGTCAATACTGGCCTATAGACTTCTACAAAAAAAAAACAAAGGCTAAAAATGCAGATGCTACCTGTGATACCTAAGCTAATTTGTCTCGGTGATGCAAGTCCCAAGTCACACGATAGTACTGAATGCTACATTTGTTGGGAGATAGATTAGGTAATGCCTACGCCCTCGAGCTCCGACACTGGAAGATCACGTGAAAGTATGTGCAGTCACACAAAAGCGAATGTCTCCTTTTCTTTTTCTAATCTCTATGTTATTTGTTTTTAAGAGAGGAAATGAGTTATTCTTCTCATATACATCGTATATACCTATTTCCGGATTATCAATTTATACAACTTGTAGACGGACATGACTTGTGTATCTATTGTTATTCACCGTAGTTTAAAATATGTAGTATTTAATTTCCTAATATATTATAACTGATTCTTGTAATGCCAAATGATGAGTAAACTTTTGATTTGCTTTATTCGCAATAAAATAGAACACATGAGACATAACATTATTTTTTTGTCAACGGCAATCCATAAATGAACTACAATTATAAGAAGTGCCCGTAGTAAATATAACTTCATAGCACCTATCAAAATTTTATCAAAATTTTATTTACATACATTTGATTTTGAATATCAAAACCTAAATTTGCCGGAAAAAATGGATTTAAGAAAGTGTTCAAAGTTTGTGTTAAAATATTTTACATTTGAATAAGAATTTTTATAAAATCAAGTCCATCAATCTCAAACTTCAGCTAATCTGCAATCTTGTCGGGTAAAATATGTTATATTTTTCTAGCACTTAAATATTTCTTTTGCCTCGTAAAAAGAGCGTCAATAAAAAAATAAAATTGGCAACCCTGCCGCATTGTTATTAGACAAGTACACTCCAATTCAAATGAAATAGTGTAAAATAAAACTGTGTCGTAAAATAACAGAGCACTCGTTACGCATAATCTCGTGACGTTAGGATGTTTAGAAGCAATTGCATATATCGGTGGTAATGTGGACGTATAAAAATAACTGGAAAGGATAGAACTTTGGTACTGATAACGCCATCTAGTATCAAGTAGATGTACTAAGCGCGTAGTAAAGATCCGGCGATGTGCTTGGATATATTATTGCGTGAAAAAATATGGTTAATTTATGTTTCACTTACATAAACTTTGATGCACCTTGCTAACCAAATCCAAAACAAATTGTGTAAAGTGTATTATTATTAAAAAAAGTCTATAAACATTGTAAGATAAATTAAAAAGAAAATTTTATAAGGTAGGCAGCAAGTGCCCCTATGTGTTTATGAAACATTTCTTTCATACTAGTACTTCGCTAGTACTAGATCGCCCCGCGGAACTCCTCGTTTTTTTAAAGTTTTTTTTAAATATAGATATTATAATGAAATTATTGTTTGCCTAAATCTTTTTTTATTTGTAAATCTACGACTGGAGCTTTTCAAAATGAGACAATAAATTATTTTTCATGTGCGGTGTTAGCCTATAATCATTGGGACGAAAATCGGCCTACGCTTTAAAAATAATTTACGAATAGTTTTCTTCTAGTGTCTTTTTGATTTGTCACATATTTTTTGTATGTCATGTAAAGCGAGGCGTGAGATAAATAAAATTATAATATGTCACATTTAATTTTATGCCCTTTTCAAGCTCGTAAGAGTCGCTTACAATCTTTCCAATTGGAAAAATTCAGTATAATTTCTTTCCAATTGGGTTGTGGAGTAGTAACCAACTCCTAACTCTTCTCTCATACCGGCATTTGGTCTCACCACGCCAGTTTAGGTACTGCAGCGGCGACACTGCAAGAGTATACTCATGTGAACGCATCTATAGAAACATACAACCGAAACGGTATGTGAAGACATCATAGTGAACTGAATATAGGTGATATTGAGTTCACGATAGCAACACATCTCGCCGACAGAAGAGCGACGAAATGGGCACACGTTCACAGAACTGCTCGACACATTGACGGGCGGTGTATTTACTTCTTAAACTTACAACTGTTACATTCTTTGTGAGTAGTGTGATCAGACAGCAATATTCCCTTAAGGGGTGGGCAGATATAGGTAGTCACATGTGTAATCAGCGACAAGCCCTTAAAACCTTAAAAACAGCTATTGCACATTTTAAAGATTGCATTTTTTTTTCATCATTCTTTTAAGGATGACTTTGTCGGTATAACGCATACGTGGATGGTGTTAGACTCGGCTCATAAAAAAATATTTGGAAATATTTTTTTATGATTCGAGTTGCTGAAAATAAAGTTTTATTCAAATATTAACTTGATGTTATTTTAGTGACAAAATCATACATAAAGATAAATAATACATGTCTGTTAAAGTTAGGTAGGAACCTGACAGAAGAAATATATATTAAAAAGAAAAAGCGAACGGTATTTTTTGGCGGAAAATTTACCACTGAAATTTATGGATATTTGCCAAATACCTGAGAAACATGAAAGAAGAAGCATTACTTACAAGGCGGCTGTTGATATTATAATTATAATACATGCTTCTTATTGGTGGTAGAGCTTCAGTGATGGAGCTCGTAGGTGTAAGTACCATCGCATTATGTTATCTACTTGTCACTTATTGGTAGTGTTCAGCGATATCGTGTTTCGGTCATGTGATAATGTACGACTCTGTGATTTCCGGTATGATGCAGATGCAGATGCACAACAACTTAAACCTGAGAAGTGATATCTAAATTGAAATCTTGGTTTTATGTTTGTAGGTTACAATATTTATTTACAATAAATGTGAACTGTACCCTTATTATTCACTTATTTTCATGATATTTAAGATGCGCCAATAATAACTTAGAAACTCTAAACTAAATATATTAATTAAAACTCATCCACACTTAACCATATCGGTATCGCGAATCAAGTCGTACGTAACCTAATCTGTATTGATGTCGGGAAGCGCGTCCGGCCCGCGCGGATGCGACATGAAAGAGCCTTTATGCCATCGTGATTAGCAATGTACGCTTCTTTTACAAGCCAACGCTTTGAAGGTAAGGAATTAAATGTTTAAGGATGACTTTGTTGGTATGATTCATACGCGAATGGTGTTAGTCTTATCGACGTTAACGAAATAATGAGGTAAGAATTTCATAAATTGAAATTTGATATTACAATAAAGAAAATTTGATTTTATGGATTTAATTACAAAATCACGCATTTATAGAATTAAACAGATTATATTTTATTTTTAAAGAAAAAACTAGCATAGTTGGTAATAGATGGCGCTACTGCTACCATAAAGCAATGCAATAGATGTGAAGGAAAGATTTGACAAATCGGGCAGGGCTTCAGTAGCTCAATTGGAAGAGCGGCTGGACTAGATTCCCAGTAGGTCGCGAGTTCGAGTCTCGCCTGAAGTCAAATTTTTCTTTAAAAATAAAATATATTTCACAAGCATGTGTTAATGCGAAATAATATAAAAACAATTAAACAGATTATTTCAAGATATGTTCTTAGGTTTTCGCGAGCTACACTCATTGAAATAAAACTATTTTTACGGATTTATCTCGCGTATATTAAACTAAAATGATTTTTTAAATCAACCCGACGTTTCGGTCGCTTTTCAGCTTCCGTGGTCCCGGGCAGACTGAGGTGACATTTGTCTGACAGAAGTTTGAAAAATTATATGTAGCTACCTCCATCGATTTCGTAAATCCTGTTACTGTTATAAATATGTATTGTGTTAATCCTGAACGCTACGCAAGGCGTTTACGAAATCGATGGAGGTAGCTACATATAATTTTTCAAACTTCTGTCAGACAAATGTCACCTCAGTCTGCCCGGGACCACGGAAGCTGAAAAGCGACCGAAACGTCGGGTTGATTTAAAAAAGATTATTTCAAGGTTCGGTAGTATTATATAAATACACATTTTTTTTATATAATGGCATCGCTGTTACGCGTATTGCCAGTGTCAATCAGACGATATTTCGTCAATAAGCAGCGTCAAATTATCAGTAAGAGTCAGTCAGTCAGTTATCAGTCAAAGTCAGTTAAAGTCACAGTCAGTAATTCAAGTAAAGCGATGGCTACTTTACCAGAACATTTTACAATGAAGTTTGAAAGAACCTGAAAGGCCGTGTGCACTATTATTCTATTTCACTATATACGGGCACTGTAAACTGTAATAAACCTATATCAAACAAAATGCCATCATTTGCCAAACCTTGCTGAATCCTGATCAATATTAATCTGTCTGTTCATATTTCATATTTATTTTTAAATAGTAAATAAGATTAGAAACACCGATTTGTACACCCCTTAATTATTCTTTACACAGTTTCCTGAACTCTAAGGTTGCCTGGTAGAAATCGCTGTTTAGTGATAAGGCCGCCTCTTGTATACTGTATCTACAACATCAAATGTCTCTGTATTTATTTCTTGGTGTACAATAAAGAATATTATTATTATTTCACTCACTTATTCTTTATCTTATTTAGTATTTTTTTACATATATAAGTTGAAAAAAAAAAATACAAATATATATAAAAAAATAAAAAATAGTGCGCCGCCGGCAGCGGGAACAGGGTCCAAGCTGTCAGTGGTTAGGGTCACAGAGACAGGAACCTCCTCACTATACGTGCCGTGCCGAGAAGTGCCGCCTTCTGTATCAGACCCTTGATCCAACTTCCTAACTTGAGCCTCTTGAGATGTTTGTCGAGGCTCTTTGCTATCAATCCGTTGACCGTGACGACTATCGGCACAATGATGGCCGAATCCACATCCCACATGGCGACAATCTCGTGAGCCAGATCAAGATATTTGATTTCCTTGTCTTTTTCGGCCTTCACGAGATTCCCATCATGAGGGACGGTGATATCGATGATCATTGCGCGGCGCTCCGAGCGGTCTATTACCACTATATCAGGCTTATTGGCTACAATAGTTCTGTCAGTGATAATAGACCGGTCCCAATACATTGTGGCATGGTCGTTCTCGAGAACTGGGTCGGGCACATACCTGTAGTATGGCACCTCCATGGCCACAAGACCGTATCGCAAGGCAAGTTGCTGGTGGATAATCCTGGCTACTTGGTTGTGTCTGTGCAAATATTCGCCGTTGGCAAGACTTGAACAGCCGGACACAATATGCCTGATAGATTCACCCGGTCGGTGGCATGCCCGACATATGTCGACCGTTCCATCTTTCAGGATAAATCTCCGGTAGTTATTAGTCATTACCATTTCGTCCATAATTGCACAGACAAAACCCTCGGTTTCCCCAAATAGGTTGTCGAACCGTATCCAGGTCACGGAAGCTAATGTGTCAACATCAGGTCCATGAAGGGCCCGGTAAAAACGTCCATGTAGCTCCTTGCCCTGCCACACACTCCTGCGGTCACTGGTCGTGAGCACCTCAGGTTTGCGCCAATTCTCTTTAGCCAAAGAGAGAGGGGTGAGTCCACTGTCAACTGCCACCATATCCTTATGCATATCCCCGTCGGCGGTAAAAAAGTACTGTCTGAGGCTGCACACCTCACGGTTGTGTAAAGTCTTGGCATTCAGAAAGCCTCGACCTCCACACCTCCGCGGGATGTACAGTCTCATGACCGACGACCGTGGGTGATGCATCCGGTATGCCGTCAGCAAAGAGCGGACTCGCCTGTCAAGGGATTCCAGGTCGGTCTGAGTCCACTTGAGAATGCCGAAGGAGTACATTAAGACCGGCATGATCCAACCGTTGAAGGCACGCACCTTATTACCACCCGACAAAAGACTTTTCAGTACTTTTGTCAGGCGACCAAAGAAACATTCCTTCAACGACTGTCTCATGTCGCTCTCGTTTACGCCTAAGGCCTCCGACATACCCAAGTACTTATAGTTCTCGGCAGCAGAGAGGGTTCGGAACGGAATGGAACCCGGGGGATTCGTTCCCTCGGATTCTATTATCTGCCCTTGTCGTACATGCATAACTGCACATTTTTCGATTCCAAATTCCATCCTAATAGAGTTACTAAAGTTTTCAGTGACCTTCAGTAGCTCTGTCAGTTGCGAATTGCTGGAACCGAATAATTTCAGGTCATCCATGTACAACAGATGAGATATCATCCGACCGTCTCTGCGTAGCCGATAGCCTAGGCCCGAAGCCTCTAGCAAAGCGCTTAGAGGATTCAAGGCCAGGCAAAACCATAGGGGGCTCAGACTATCGCCCTGGAAAATACCCCTGGTGATTCTCACAGGTTCACCGACCGCCAGGGGCTGCCGAGATCCTGGATAGTGAAGGACCGTGTTCCATTGCGTCATACATGAGCCCAGGAAAGTACGTAGAACTGTATTTACTTTATACAGCTCCAGAACTCTCATGAGCCATGTATGCGGTACGGAGTCGTAAGCCTTCTTATAACCTATCCAGCAAGTCGAGAGACTCTTTCGGTTGCGACGAACCTGCTGGCTAATTGCCATATCAATGAGGAGTAGCTCCTTAGTGCCGCGAGACCCGCTCCTACATCCATTCTGAGAGGCAGACAAGATGGAATAATCTTCGATGTGTTTAGTTATTTTCACTCTCAGAATTGATGTAAGGAGTTTATATACTGTTGGCAAGGATGTGATAGGCCTGTAGTTTTTAGGTTCCGCGGTACTACCTGATTTATGGAGCAGGTAGGTCGCACCAGTTGTAAGAAACGGAGGGAGCGTCCCTGACTCCAGAGATGACTGGAACTGGGTTGCCAAGCGAGCGTGCGAACTTTTTAGCCATTTTAACCAGAAATTATGCAGCCCGTCCGGTCCCGGAGATTTCCAGTTCGGTATCGGGCGGGCTGCATTGGCTACATCTTCTTGTGTAATTAAAATGTTATCCATTTCTTGAATTGATTCGCACGCTCCCTCGACATCCCCTATCCAACCATCTTCGGAGTGAGCGACCGGTTCCGACCAGATGTTGCGCCAGAATGTGAGCATAGCATCATCATCCGGTCGGCTCGGGTCAACCCCTTCCGAATTAGGTCGCTCCCACGTTCTATAGACCCTCCTTTGATCACCTTGGAACATGCTGTTCAGTTTATACCGGCCCACACGTTCTTTAAAGCGTCTTATCCGGTTTGCCTATGCGTAAACTTTCTGCTTCAGGAAGTCGATGCGCTCTGTGAGGTGAGCAGAATAATTTTGAGGGTTGATTCCCGTTCCTGAAAATGCTTGCCTCACAAACCGCATCACTCGTGGACGTGTATTGCCCGTCCTAAAGCAGAGCAGCTTGCCAATGAGCGCTCTGGCCCCGGCGATACGCCGCTCAATCCGGCACTGCCAGGCTGGCACGGCGGGTCTTGGACGCGCAGCTGCGTCAAAGTCTGGGAACTTGACGCGGGCTACACGGCACGCCGCGGTAGCCGCGCAGTACAGGACTGAGTGAGTATCACCGAGATCTTCACTATTATCGAAGTATTCTGGTAACAGTGAATCCAGAGCGCACACCAGCGCCACATTCCGTTTATGCATAGGCAAACGGGGCAAACGTGGCCTGTCCGCGGGCAATGTGGACCGATATTCGTGAAGAGCATGCTCCAAGGCGCTCCTCAGCTGTTCAATATATTGGGTACTTACAGTGGTTACCTGGTCTACTTCCCCCCCATCATCAGGTTGCGGCGCAGTCACAATGTTACATTGCTGCGTCAGTGCCGTATGTGTTGGTGGGGCAGGAGTTGAGCGGGAACCCTGCATCTCACTGCGTAGCCGATCAAGTACACTGTCATCCAGCATGCGACCACGCTGAATGACACGCACCTGATCCGACAGACGTTGGTTCGACACGTTGATTGTTGGTTCAAGAGCCTGAAACAGAAGCAGCAAAGATCACGATACGCAGTAAGGTTGGTTCCTCCCTCTGTAGCCCCAAAATATGCGCGCATGACGTTCTCGTTAATTTGCGATGTCCATTTCATGCGCGGCACATTACCACCGACAGCGGGGACCCTATTCGGAGCCGGTTGGCGCCGAGGTCCCAAGCTAGACGGCGGCCGGGGTCTCACTCGACGACGCGCAGGTGGTGGTGACGGCGCCGGGGAGAAGTATTATTATTATTATTATTTCACTTATTTAAAACCTTATTTCCTATTTTTTTACATATATAAGTCTAAAAAACAAATATATACATAAAAAAATATTATTATTATTATTTCACTCATTTATTCATAATCACATTATATATTTTTTTACATATACATGTATATAAAGAAAAAAAAAACGTATATATAAAAAAATACAAAATGGTTGCCGCCGGTAGCGGGAGCAGGGTCCAAGCTGTCGGCGGTTAGGGGCTCAGAGAGAGGAACCTCCTCACAATACGTGCCGTGTCGAGAAGAACCGCTTTCTGCACCAAGCCCTTGATCCAACTTCCCAGCGAGAGCCTCTTAAGGTGGTGGTCGAGGCTCTTCGCCATGAGTCCGTTTACCGTGACGACTATCGGTACAATTACAGCTGAGTCCACATCCCACATGGCGACAATCTCGTGTGACAAGTCGAGATACTTAATTTGTTTGTCTTTTTCCGCTTTCACGAGATTCTTATCATGAGGGATGGTGACATCGACTATAATTGCGCGGCATTCCAAGCGATCTATCACCACTATATCAGGATTATTGGCGACAATAGTCCTGTCAGTGATGATAGATCGATCCCAATACATCGTGACATGATCATTTTCGAGTACTGGGTCCGGTGCATACCTGTAGTACGGCACCTCCGTGGCTACAAGGTTGTATTTCAGGGCAAGTTGCTGGTGAATTATCCTGGCTACTTGGTTGTGCCTGTGCAAGTATTCGCCGTTGGCAAGACTCGAACAGCCGGAGACAATATGCCTGAGGGATTCCCCCGGTCGGTGGCATGCCCGACATATGTCGACCGTGCCATCCTTCAGGATAAACTTCCGGTAGTTATTAGTCATTACCACTTCGTCCATAATTGCACATACAAAACCGTCAGTTTCCCCAAAGAGGTCCCCGAATCGTAGCCAGCCTACAGACGCAAGAAAGTCTACATCGGGCCCATGAAGAGCCCGGTAAAATCGTCCATGCAGCTCCTTGCCCTGCCATACACTCACGCGGTCACTACAGGTTTGCGCCAGTTCTCTTTAGCCACTGAGAGAGGTGTGAGTCCGCTGTCAACTGCTACCATATCCCGGTGCATACCCCTATCGGTGGCCCGAAAGTATTCTCTGAGATTGAACACCTCACGGTTGTGGAGGGTTTGAGCACTAAGAAAGCCTCGGCCCCCACACTTTCGTGGGATGTACAATCTCATCACCGATGAGCGTGGGTGGTGCATCCGGTATGATGTCAGCAGAGAGCGGACCCCCCTGTCTAGGGCATCCAGGTCGGTCTGAGTCCTTTTGAGTATGCCAAAGGAGTACATCAAGACTGGCTTGACCCAACCGTTGAAAGCACGAACCATATTACCGCCTGTCAGGAAACTTTTAAGAACTTTTTTCAGGCGGCCAAAGAATCGTACTCGCAACGATTGTTTCATGTCAGCCTTGCATATACCTAAGGCCTCTGATATACCTAAGTACTTGTAGGTTTCGGTTGCGGAGAGCGATCGAAGTTAAATGGAATCCGTGAGTTGTACTCTCTCGGATTCCATTATCTCTCCTCGAGTTACATGCATAACCGCACATTTTTCAATTCCATATTCCATCCTGATAGAATTACTAATGTTTTCAGTCACCTTCAATAATTCCAACAGTTGCGAATTATTAGAACCGAATAATTTCAGATCATCCATGTAAAGCAGGTGAGATATCACCCGACCACCTCTTCGCAACCGGTAGCCGAGTCCTGTAGCCTCCAGTAGCGTACTCAGAAGGTTCAGGGCTAGGCAAAACCATAAAGGGCTCAGACTGTCGCCCTGGAATATACCTCTAGCAATTCTTACAGGTTCGCCAACCGCCAGGGGCTGCCGAGATCCTGGATAGCGAAGCACCGTGCTCCATTGCGACATACATGACATGAGGAAAGTGCGTAGGGTTGTGTTGATTTTATACAACTCCATCACCCTCATCAGCCATGTATGCGGTACGGAATCATAGGCCTTCTTATAATCTATCCAGCAAGTCGAGAGACTCTTTCGGTTACGACGAACCTGCTGGCTAATGGCCATGTAAAAAAGCAGTAGCTCCTTGGCACCACGGGACCCGCCCCTACATTCATTGATGTTAAGTGATGACTGCAGCCTATAGACACCCACACAAAAGACTATGGTCATAATGCAGATGCGTTACCACTCCTGAGGCCTAAGGTGTTATGCCTCTGTGCCGGAAATTACAGAGCCGTACAATACCACCTGACCGGAACACGATAGTGCTGAACACTACCATTTAGCAGCAAGTATATTAGGTAATGCGGTGGTGCCTACGCCCGCGAGCTCCGTCACTGGAGCTCTACCATCAGTAAAATTTAACACGGGGTTTTTTTATGTCTGAAGGTTGACAGACAAGCAAACGGGCCACCTGATGGAAAGTGGTCACCGTCGCCTATGAACATTTGCAACACCAGGGGAGTCGCCAACGCGCTGCCAGCCCTGAAGGACTCTTTTGACGCCATTTCTGAAGAACCCTATATTGTAGCACCGAGGGAACACCTCAGAGGGAAGTTCGTTATTTTACGGCGATATTATATTACACGACAAGTACAGTTAAATAGATACACGTGTCCTACATTAGAGACAATAAACATCACCTGTCCTGTAGGTGATGTGATTACACTAAATGTTAATTTATTGTAATTGCGCATCCATTTCACGTTGGCGTGCACTCAAATATGCTGTTTCCTGGGAATGTACTTTTTATTTTGGGTTCTCCATTATTTTCTTATTACCTTAACACTAGAAATCGATATGCCTAAGTTATTTTTATGTCGCGAAGTGGCATACAAGCATACAGTTTATATTGATGGTAAGTAGGTAATATTGTCTATCAATATCTATATGATGTCTAAGGTTTTATGCTTCTGTATCGGAAATTACAGTATCGTACTTTACCACCTGTTTTTTTTTATGTAATGAAAGTGGCAAACAAGTTTGTAGTTCACATTGATGTTAAATTATAACTGCAGCCTATATATAGACACTAACACAAAGACTAGAGGTCAAAATGCTGATGCATTACCACTTCTGAGGCCTAAGGTGTTAAGCCTCTCTGCCGGAAATTACAGTACTGGAACACGATATTGCTGATTACCACCCTCTAGCGGCAAGTAGATCAGGCAATGCGGTGATGTCCATGCGAGCTCCGTCTCCGGTGCTCAACCACCCATAAGAATTGGCAGTTTCTGTTCATTAAGTGCCTCGATGTCTCAATGGTAGTTGATCGTTGTTACTAGTCTTGAAGATATGGATTGGGTCCCTGGGTCAGGGACTTTCCAGTATAAATGTGTATGCTTTATTTCTGGTGTTATTGAGATTTTTCTGTTTTCAGGATTGAATGCATACATTTTACCTTACTTACCTCTTCGGGAAATTCGATCACGAAGCTAGGGTTTACATTTCTTCAGACAGTCACTCATAAGAACGCCTGTTGTTTGGATAAAAGCCTTCCCCACAGATGACGATGACAGTGTAGTGCGTTATTAGAGGAGAATATACCAAAACCATCAGGCTTGGCGAGTAAATTGACGATTGCAAAGGCGGTATTTTTATAGCCTACACACACATCTAGGGTTGCCAGGTCGTTAAACGTAACAGCTGGACAGACCATCAAGTTTAGCCGGACATTTGGGTTAAAATACCGGACACCCGCGATAGAAGCGTTCTAACAAAAGCTTTACGCCATATATTTTGACCGGACACGCAATCAAAAGACCTAATTATGTCAGGCTTTATCCGGACGGCTGGCAACCCTACACATCCCACGTTATTGTATTTACTACCTTCCTATACGTATGATTTAACCGCCTTTGTTCGGTTAAATGACTGCACCAGCACCAGAACTCTTACCAGTGCGCGGTAGTAGGGTCGTCACATCCCTACATCATAAGATAGTACTGTCTTGAAACATAAAGAAGTTTTTGTAATAATTAAAATATTTTTAATCTCCACTAAGGCGTGTCTATAATAATAATTTCACGTCGCAATGGCAGTCGCAAATACAATATCAAATTAATAAAATAACATTGAAGAATAATTACCCCAGTCTACCCAACACGACGACGTTAGTTTGACTTGCCCCATCCGTTATGCCCACGTATCGCCGGACCAATAAAACTAGTTGATTTTCTGGCTATTCGTGAGTAATTTGTTCGCTGTATTACTACATAAATTGATGACAGGTGAGTTTATTTTGTAGCGGTGTTAAGCTAAGCCTACATCTTTAGTGCTTGATTGTGACAAAAGCAGATGAGTTTAAGGGTTATAGCTCACTAGAGCTGCGACCCGACCAGCGCCCAACCACCTTGAGCAGTCTGTGCTCATTAAATATTTTTTTTTATGTAATGGATGTGCTAAACAAGCATGCAGTTCACATTGATGTTAAGTGATGACTGCAGCCTATAAACACCCACACAAAGTACAAGGTCAAAATGCAGATGCGTTACCACTCCTGAGGCCTAAAGTGTTATGCCTCTGTGCCGGAAATTACTGGGCCGTACATTACCACCTGACCGGAACACGATAGTGCTGAACACTACCATTTAGCGGCAAGTATATTAGATAATGCGGTGGTGCCTACGCCCGCGAGCTCCGTCACTGGAGCTCTACCACCAGTAAAGGCCGTAAAAGACGAACTTCGCTCCGTATCGTCTCGACTGCAAGCCGTAAACGAGCGGGCTTCCCGCGGTCCACTCGCGGACTTCGAGTGGAACGCTCGCTTCCACTAGCTTGTCTTGCGTTGATTTTGCATGGCCAACTCGCTGTTCTCAAGAGGACCGCGGGGTTCATAGGTAACATCGCGTCGTTCACCAATGGACCACCAGCCGACAACGAGTGGACGCCAAAAAATAATCAATTAAACTAGGTAATAGAAAAAATCGGGTACTACGTCTAAACGGACCAAGAAGAATAGACCGTAATCCATTCGACCGTAATCAAAAATCGTCTACGTCTCAACGGACCGGTCATAATGATTCATTCATTCATTCATCAATTCATTCATGGAGTACATTCCATTGCAAAAGTTATAAATTGAAATACTTAAAATTCTTATTTTTTTTTCTTAAATTTGGATTATTTTATATTTATGACCTATGTTGGGACGTAGACGTTTTTTGATTACGGCCGAATGGACCACGGTCCATTCTTTTTGGTCCGTTCAGACTAAGTACCCAAAAAATCATCAATTAAACTAGACCAGAACTCGCGCATCATATAAGGCACAATAAGATTTATTTATTTATTTTCAGTTTTCAGTTTGGAATTGGAATTCAGTGAGAGTAGGTTAGGTATTGTATGATAGTGTGTCTTTGATTACTGAAATTGGTATTATGTATCGTTGTAAAAAATAAATAAATATTCCCTTTATATAGGGTAAATATCCTACTTAAATAATGTTAATAAGAAATAGATCGTGGCGTGAATTACAATGGAGTCGCCATAGAAAATTGCCCCTCCTCAACATTACATTGTCTAAACTCAAAACTCAAACTCAAAAAAATATTAAATCACTCAGAAATAACAGAATTTGCTTGGGATGGGTCAAATTACAAATACGGAATAAAAGCGAATAACAACTGATACGTTGATTATTATGTTAAAGTAAACACAAAATAAAATAAAGAATGGTCCAAAAATACTTAATAATAAAAATATACCTATTTTTATTATTAAGTATAAAAATAGGTATATTTAATAGGTATGTAGGTATATTTCAACAAAATGTTTCTTCATACTCTCTTTTACAAACGGCAAGATAAGACAAAACAAAAGAATATGTACTATTTATTTTTCGTAATAACACATACGAGTGAACTTTAGAAATTAAAGAAAAAAACGGAAAGGAAAATTTTACTTCGGGCAGGAATCGAACCTGCGACCTCAGGATAATCAGTCCAGCCGCGTTTTTTTTTTCTTTAATTTACAAAAGAATATGTCCCATGCTATAGTTTTGTTGCAGTCTCTAGACAAATGTAAAGCAACCTTGACTGGCACGAATAAAACAACTGGTAATGAGACGATTGTGAATAAGATACGAGTGACGGTAAAACTATCAGTTGTATTATTTCTGTTTCAAAGGTGTAGGTGGTGTCTTCGTTATAGTAAACTAGGTTTCTATTTACTATCGCTTAACATATTTAAAAACAAATCTCTCCTTAGTCGGCCCACGGAAGTTGAAGCGACCGAAACGTTGGGTTAATTTAAAAAATAATTTAGTAAAACACCCTGTTTTAAAATACAGGTGTGAAGTTAAGTTTCTTTACTGTAATTTATACAATAAACGTATGTCCCCTACATTCGTCGAACGCTACTCCAAGGGTACCAAAGTATGACTCTGGGCTTTTTTTCTGTGTATCGAAAGTAGCAAACAAGCATGCAGTTCACATGGATGTTAAGTGGTGACTGCAGCTTATAGACACCCACACAAAAACCAAGGTCAAAATGCAGAGTTACTACTCCTGAGGCCTAAGGTGTTATGCTTCAGGAGTGGTTAACAAACTGTTGTGTGACACATCAAATAAAAAGTTTTGGTGTACGTAACGAACACAATGAAATATTTTTAATATTTCAATATAATGCGAAATTGTTATTAGTTATTAATCAACAATATTTAAAAAATAACGGAAAGTATAAACACTAAATCAGTTTTACCAAGTTACCTTAAAATTTAAGTAAAACCAGTTAAATGTCGATACTATTTAATATATTATAGTAAATCTCTCAATTGTATGGAATACTGTTCACGAAAGTCCCACTTTATTAAAATGATTGCATCATGTCAGTCATCACAAGACAGGTCAAAACTTTGGCCCCGTAATAACTATCACAGAGATTACAAGTTAGGTCTCAAGGGTGACAACGCATCTGCATTTTGACCTCTGGTTTTTGTGTGGGCGTTGATAGGCTGCAATCATCACTTAACATCAATGTGAGTTGCATGCTTATTTGCCACAAAAAATCCTACATATTATTTATTTTTATTCAAAGAGCTAACAGGAATTCAAAGAATTGAATGTTATTTAAACTTGTTTTTTTCCCCACGATTTACTGGTATGTACACTTTTTGGCGACGTCTAACGTCGAGTTAACTCGTCTCGCGACGGCGACGTTGACAAACGCGATCGCGACGTCACTACACCTGTTGGTACAAGCCGCTCTACGGAAAAATATATTTTTCAACTCTATAATTTTATAATGGAACCTTTGTGATAAATAAGCATGCAGTTAACATGTATATTAAATGATGACACTCTATACACAACCGGAGGTGAAAATACAGATACGAGTAGGTTATCTTTGCCACTGCTGAGCTCTAAGTTGTTTTACTGTGATCGTCAATAAATCCATACTAATAAAGACACCCTTTGATGGCACACAAATTAGGTAATGCGGTGGTGCCTAGGCCCTCGAGCTCCGGCTCTGGAACTCAACATGGATTTCGATTGCTATTGGTAAAGAAGAAATGAAATTTGCCATTGGTACTAGCTGAAGATAATAGTGAGAGCTTAAATTCTATGAACCTCTCGCAAGAGTTTGGAGTAATTTAAATAAATATGGAGTCTTTATATCTACTTGTTGTAATAAAACCAAATTAAATAAATGAAAACTTTAAATTCTCATTTACCTGTCATAATTCATTGAGTGTTTGTAAAATAAACTCAAAAAACGTCAAAATCGATTCCTAAATAGTCTGCGAAAAGACCATGCCAACATTTAAGCAAAATAAAATAAAAAACTTACTACTTAACTCACCGGAATAAATAGTTAAGATGTAAGTTCAGTATAGATATTTTCTACGAAGTAGATAGCCGCAATTTTTTAACAGGTTTTAAGGTGACGACCGTTTTGCCTTGGGCTGTTTTCCATCATTTATTTTACAATAAATAAACACAGCAAACGGTCTTTTATTTTAATTCTTTTCGCAACCAAAAGGCAAATCTACCGTCCGACGTTGTTAACGTCGCGTCGACTTGATACGCGACACTGACAAACGCGGTCACGACGTCACACCTGTTGGTGCATACCGCTATACGGAACCAATTTATTTTTCATGGCATACTTATAAGTATTCTATTTTTGTGTTCACTTTGATAAATTTAATTTTCCACTGAATTACTGTAGGTAGTAATTACGACATAACACAGGGTCAACATCAACCGAAATTGTCTTCGAAATTTTAGCGTAATGATAATTTCTATATTGTAAACGGGACTCAATCGTACTTTTTTAATCGAAGTATTTACCTCGACAATCGACGTTTCGACCGTAATGCAACGGCCGTGGTCACGAGTAGTACGCGATTAAGTCCCGTTTACAATATAAAAATAAGAATACGAATCGTGAAAGCTTGAAACAATTTATATTTCTAAAAAAAGTAAAGTAAATTGTAGACATCAAAGAATAGATATACTTAACAACTATTTCCACAATTTCAGACCTTATTTATTGCGAAAAAAAATCAATAACAAACCTAAAAAAAGTATAAACAAACAAATCTCACCTCACACAAATATTTAGTCGTAATGAGTGATCTCATTTATTATTAGACGTGTAAAAAGAAACATCGGGATTGTTTTCTTAACAGTTATTAAAGTTCTATCTCTGGCACGGCGCCAGACTGTGTGCATTAATCATGCCCACTTCGGATCACTCAAAAATCGCTTCGTACGTATTGATAAGTTTGATGGTGATGTAAACACGGGTTTTTACGTAGTTTTTCTTTTGGCACGCAGATTAGCTGGTGGGTAGAGTGTGCTTATAAAAAAAACAGGAAAGAAAATATACCTATTGTTTATATCTTTTTTATGGACTCGTGTAGGAGGCACGTCCCGAGGCGGCACTGGTCTACTTCACGGGGCAATCGGCGAGCGCAGAGGGTGCTCTCAGCTGTGTAGCAATGCAACTTTCTAACGGAGCCCTGTTCTTATTATATATTATATAAGAAAGGTCGTAGAAAGCATTGCTGCAACGGTCTATCGCATCAATTAACTCAGAAAAGGTGGTTGATTTTATTTACCTGAGTGCTGCCATCATGTCGGTACGGTCAAAAGAACGGTTAAATTTCGGGTTTATAGAGCTATTACTATCTGTTTTGCAGTCGTGCAGTCTATTTTTTTTATTTTTATTATTCTTTTAGACTTTGTCTCAAAACCATTTTCTTTTCAATTGCACATAACTTCGGGTGACCTTAGACGCATCAAGGATGTATGAGGTAAGAAAAATTGACTTCATGCGTTCATTCAAGTCATTTGAAGTCATAGTTAAAACTGATGAGTTGTAAATATCTACAAACGTGATGTTTGCAAAAGACAGCTCCAATCAGCAACATATACCCAGGCTCTATCAAAACAGTATACCGGTTTGGATGTCTTTCGCAAAGATACTCTGTGGCATAGGTAAACAAGGCCCGATGCAGAGTGTCACGGCAGTCAGCAGCGGGCATTAGGCCGTCATCGCCCGTTCACTCAGTCTATGATCTCTCGCAATTTATCTACTTGTTAGCACATGTACTGGTATTTGCTAATGTTTTTTTTGTTTATTGGTCTTTAAAATTATTATATTTCTGGTCTGCACCCAATTTTGAGGTGAATAGACCAATTGTTGATATTAAATTGTTGTTATGCCGTTTGGTGACCGTTCTTTTTTTACTGTTTGTTAATCGGATTATAATTGGGGAATTCTGTTTTCCGAAATCTGTATATATAAAAATCAATTGCTGTTCGTTAGTCTCGCTAAAACTCGAGAACGGCTAAACCGATATGGCTAATTTTGGTTTTGAATGATTTTTGGAAGTCTAGCGAAGGTTCAAAAGGTAAAAAAATATGAAGAAATTGAAGGGAAATAGTAAAAACCATAATTTTATTTTCCCGTACAAATAGACCGTATCCAAACCTTTGAAACATTGTTTCATTCTGAGGCAATGCGAAGTTTTCCGTGTCAGCTAGTGTTTGATAATTATTAGTTTAGTACACCAAAGAAACAATGTTATCTTTAATAAATATGCACTTAAGTATCTCCACGCCCATTGCCTTACGGGGTAGGCAGAAGGTGTAGAGCGCCAGATATCCCGGTCCTGACTCCCCGTGCTTCTTGCACATTAATCATTAACTTCATACTCGCCGATTCCACAGACTTTTGACCCCACCCTCAGACAGTACGCGACATATTTGGTCAATAAATCATAGTTCAACTATTTGAATTTACTAAATTACCAATTCAAGAAAAAACAAAATTATCTATACTTACCGAACAATATCATAATAAAAAACTCCAAAAACCAATAACACACAAAATCGTTAAGCGAAAAATAAACCAACAACAATTGAATATCCCATTTAAAATCAATAATTATGGTAGGCGAGAATTATATTTCATCGTACCTAATATACTAAATGGAACCCCTAAAAACATAAGAAATTATTTAAATGATAAAAACTATAAACGCAAACTAAAATCATATTTCTTAAATATTCTATTGAGTAAATAAATTCACACAATTAGCGTAAACGGAGTCACCCTATCGGAGAAAACCTCGCCCGACTACAACTATAAGCGGTTTTGCAATGTTTAATGTAATGATGCATTCTCGAACATATACCTACAAGTTACCTTTTTTATCGCTGGTATCGCTTTTATTTGAGTATGAAAATACTGTTGATTTTAAGAATCGCTTAAACAAAACTTTCAGGCTTGTCATAAATTGGTTAGAGGCCCATAATCTTAAAGTAAACTACGAAAAAACGAAACTCGTAGAATTCATACCTCACCAAAAATCACCTTTAGACATTGAGTTACAAATTGATAATATCCGCCTAGAAAAGGTTAAAACGTGTACATTGTTAGGTTTACAAATTGACACTAATTTAAACTGGAAAACGCACATTGAAAACCTTAAATCTAAACTAAGCAGATTCTCATGTGCGCTCTACGAACTTAAAGTAAGCACTGACAAAAATACTACAATAGCAGCGTACTACGCATATGCACACTCTTGGTTAAGCTATGGCCTTATCCTATGGGGAAATGCTACAAAGTAGAAGATGTTTTCCTCATCCAAAAGAAGTTAATACGTATTATTATAAATATTGACAGCACCGAATCCTGCAGACCCCATTTCACCAATTTAGGAATCTTAACCCTGACAAGCATGTACATATTGGAACTATGTAAATTTTTGAAGAAAAATCCAGCTGTATTTGTTAATGCACAACCTAGCAGATTGTATGAGTCACGGAAAAATCAAAAAAATCGATTAAAATTACCTCCAAGTCGCATCGACCTATTCAGGAAAAGCCCGTATGCCAGTGCAATACGGATATTCAATAAGTTACCATTTGAATTAAAACAAGAGCAAAACACAAATCGATTTTTATATAAATTGAAATCCATTCTTAGCAACAAATGCTATTACAATCTTAATGAATTTTATAATGATAAACATCTATGACATTTTTAATTAATTTGAATATTTTATTGAAAATACCTATTAAAACTAAAGCCTTAAGGTTTATTATATAATAACAATACTGTTTTACAATATTAAATTGACATGATAATAATACATAAATGAAATGAAATCTGCTTCACGTTCAAATAGTTTTATGTAATTTTGCAATTTAAAATTTAAAATATGTACCTATAATTTAATTACTCGCCAACAATATTGCCATACCCAAGAGGGTTTCATGATGTACTTAGATAATTATTATTACCACCTGTACTAAACATCTCATGATTTATGCAATAAATGAAATTAATGAATTGAATGAATTTAATTAAAGAGTGTCTAGTACTAGCACAAACCTCGTAAGTTAGGTTTATTAGTACTATTTAGGTAAGCCCGTAATGTATTTTTATTTGAAAATTAATTAAAAAAAAAAACTTTAACTTTCCAAATGATAAGCCATTTCCAAAATAATGTTTCTAATAAATCATACGCGGATCGTGAAAAAACAACAAAAAGTTCCCCATTCCACATGGTCTACTAACTCTCGCACTATATTAGGAGGTGTGAGTTATAGTGTTCGCACTAAATATACTGGCGCCCAGTATCCATTGCTATTAACTAAGCGATACCCGCACACCATATTCTTGGGCGGTATATCACACATGTAAATCTGTTTGCCTCTGGGCGCGGCTATATTTTTACTGCGCAGAGTGAACCGGCTCGATTCAGCTTAGCAACTAAAGTACAATATATTTTAGAATACTCTTGAACTGGTGGTAGAGTTCCAGTGTAGGAGCTTGGGGTAGGCACCACCGCATTACCTAACTTATCTGCCGCTAAATGGTAGTGTTCAGCACTATAGTGTTCCGATTAGATGGTAATGTATGGCCCCATAATAACTACCACAGAGACATAATAATTAAGGTCTCAAGGGTGGCAACGCATCTGCATTTTCACCTCTGTTCTTTGTGTGGGTGTCTATAGGCTGCAGTCATCACTTAACATCAATGTGAACTGCATGCTTGTTTGCCGCCTTCATTGCATAAAAAAATACTCCTACAAAGTAGAGCATGATAATATCTATTGTTGTCAGTTGTTAAACCTTAGAACCCTAACAGTAAGATTATCAATGTAACGTAACTTCACGCCTGTAATCCCCGAAGAGCAGACGTGAATGCATGCATTCAAGCATACATCCAAACACAAATGGTTCGCCGGTTACGTTTTGACCCATGTAATAAGTCACGAGCCTGTTCTTATCTCCGGGCACATTACCAAACTCCGAGGTACTGGGAAACTTCCAGAAAATTAAATCTTACTGGCGGTAGAGCCAGTGACGGAGCACGCGGGCGTAGGCAACGCCGCATTACCTAATATACCTGCCGCTAAATGATAGTGTTCGGCACTATCGTGTTCCGGTCAGGTGGTAATGTACGGCCCTGTAATTTTCGGTACAGAGGCATAACACCTTAGGCCTCGGAAGTGGTAACGCATCTGAATTTTGACCTTGGTCTTTGTGTTGGTGTCTATAGTCTGCAGTCATCACTTAACATCAATGTGAACTGCAGGCTTGTTTGCCACTTCCATTACATAGAAAAATCCCAATGATCGTGACCTTATGACGCCCATGGTGAGCGACCACGTTTCAGTTCCGTAAATCAACGTAATATACTTAGTCAACGTACTCGTAATATACGTAACTTACTTAATTTTTATACGGTGCTCATCAAGAACAAACGAAAGAGACAATCGGCTAGTTTCGACTTCGTAGAGCGTTATCTCTGCTGCACACAGCCTACGTAAGCACTTATAGTCCGGTATTGGTCAAAGCTTGATCAAAATGGTCGACAAACGTTAAATAAGTAAGGCGTGAAAGAGATAACGCTCTACAGACCCGAAATAAGCCGAAATCTCCCTTCTAAAGTCTAAGTGCAATATTTCTTGTTAGATACTGTATTTCTCATAGTACACGATGTCAATAATGCTGTCAAGGTTTCACTAAGAAGTTCACATAATATTTTCTACCTCTTCTATTCCTTTTCCTAAGTAATCTTTCTAAATTAATATCAGTGTGAAAGATGAAAGATTTATTTTCAGCGGCGTTTATTATCTGTTACATTTATCAGATGTACTTAGACTTATTGCGGGTATGTGTGAACTGGGGATAGTAAATCAAACAAAATTTATGTATGGGGCATATAGGTATACTCGTGTCATGAATCATGATTCAAGGGGATGAGTTTTTTTTTGGCTTCATACTTAAAAAAATATTAATGTAATATATATATTAATATTATAAACAGGAAACATTTGTGTTTTTGTATGTATGTTTGTAACATTTTCACACAAAAACTACTTGACTGATTTCAAATATTCTTTTACCATTAGAAAGCTGCATTTTTACTGAGTGACATAGACTTTAAAACTCATTAATTCCATTCGTGCGATGCCGGAGCGAGGCGCTAGTTAAATATATATTTTTATGTAATGGTAGTGGCAAACAAGCATGTAGTTCACATTGATGTTAAGTGATGAATGCAGCCTATAGACACCCACACAAAGACTAAGGTCAAAATGCAGATGCGTTGCCACTCCTGGGGCCTAGGTGTTATTTATGCCTCTGTGTCGGAAATTACAGGGCTGTACATTACCACCTGACCGGAACACGATAGTACTGAACACTACCATTTAGTGATAAGTATGGTAATGGTGTCTACGCCCGTAAGCTCCGTCACTGGAGCTCTACCACCAGTACAAATCATACCACCATAATTTTGGTATGATAATTCTCGTTAGGTAAATGTAGTTAGATCGCTTGATCACTTCACTCTCTTACTTTAATTAATACGCGTGGCTTATGTGAGAGTAAGACACCAAAGCGATTCAATCGCAATCCAATGACAATATCAATTCAAGCTTGTTTCCACAGCCGACTCCGTCTGCTCCACTCATTAGCCACATGTCATCGGCTTTGACGGCTGCCGTGATTAATTGCCGCGGACGCACGGACAGATATCACACATATTATATTTCGTCGGAACGTCTTATAGTGATGCTATCGTGGGTTTATGTTGGTTGATTGGTTATGGTTGAGTTTATGATGATTACCAAGAAATTTAAATGTGCTGTCTGATGGTGAGATCAAGTCTTAGGAATCGGCGTGCATGTATGAAGAGAATGATGAAGGCAGATAAGGCGTGGTAGGTGATCGGGTGATCCACACTCTCTGCTTACCCCGTTAGGGACCTGGCGTGAAGATACATACATACAAACATACCAAGAAATGAAAAAAAATAAGACACATTATTAAACAATTACACAAGATTATATAATTGATGTTATATAACATGTCATCTTACAAAAAATTTAGTTGAAATGTAGATTGAATGAGGTTGAAGCATAGCCATTTCCACCTCGTCACAAACTCGAATAAAAAAAGTTTAAATTTAGATGTCGTATTGTTACTGAAGCCTCAGTTATGCCTTTGTGTCAAAAATTACACGATAGCAGAGAATATGTAATAATACGTATATAATGGACACTTCAACGTCCCGCCCGATTTCCCCGCATCACCCAACCTGCTCCCCTCTTATGGGCGACGGTTGGTATTTTCTACGTGCTACGCACTAACTGATGCCTTATGTAGAGTATGCTACACCACTTTAACACCAAACTGGAACATGGTAGCGCTTTTTTGAATAAAAGGTAGGTTTAAAATAACACCTTCTAACGTTAAATCAGTAACAGATCATTTCTAGCTAGTTTTCACAGATGGCTTAGCCTGCTTTAGTCATCAAGTGTCATCGCCATCGTGGACGGACGGACAGATATCGCAAAAGTCATATTATACTTCATCGGAACGTCTTAAAGGGATGCTATCGTGGGTTTGTGTTGGTTGATTGGTGATGGTTGAATTTGTGATGAGCAAAGATGAAAAGTGAAGCATAAGTTTTAAGTGATACTGGTGGTCCAGTATAGTAGTCCGAGGCCCAAGGCACTGATATGCCAATTAGCAGTGGATAGATTAGTTAATGCCTACCTGCATCATAAATAAATAAATAAAATAAAATACGCTTACACTCACAGCCCTACAGTAGGTATAAACCTGTGTCGTGGGTGGCGTTGTACACATACAACACATACACAAACGCCCAGAACCGAAACAAATATCTGTAGGCCATACAAATATTTGTCCCGGTGCGGGGATCGAACCCGCGACCCTTCGAATCAAACGGTCATCTAACACCGCTGGACTAACCGGGTCGTCAAATTTGTTCCTACTGGGAATTTCTTATATGAATGCCCCTCAAAAAGCAAAAATGTTATTCAAATGTGTAAGGTTAAAAAGTTGTTTAGCAAAACATCAGTCAAAAGCACCCGACTTATGCATATCCAATTCCAAAACACTAAAAATAGCCAATACCACGAAATCCAAAAAAATATACATCCAGGTGTTCTCAACATTGGCATAAACGTGTTCGCAACGGATCGCCTTAATTTAACGCGTATAAACTGCACAAATATTGAGTCTAATTACCGATAAAGTAAAATGATTCTTAATGCACTTGACATAGAGTTCAGGCACAAGCACATTGACGTGGGTAGGGTAAAGGCGCCACATGTGTACCGCCTGCGAATCGGACGTTGAAATGAGAAATAAAAAAAAACGAAGCGTACGTTGTTTTTTAATAAGACGAGGTAATAAAAAGTCGAGGTGAACGTACGTGAGATGATACTGACGATTGATACGTTGAAATGAAGGGGCGTGGGTTATTTGATAAGCGTTTTTTATTATAGGATTTACGTGGAGAGAAATATAACTGGATTGAAGTTACTTTTACCGATTTTGATTAATTTTACTCCCAGTTATACAATAAATGTATTGGTATCATTTTGTGTAAGCGTTTTAAACATGAATGATGTGGAAATTGAAGAAAATATGTAAAGAAAAAAACGGTTTCCGACAGGAATTGAGCCTGCGACCTCAGGATAGCCAGTCCAATCGCTACACTGTTACCATTAAGCTACAGAAGCCCTGGGTTTTTTGTATTCTACATAATTTATAGTTTTTAAATTCACTCGGATGTATAATTGCGAGAAATAAAAATGTAAAAATATATGATGTAGTACTAAAGGCGGACTTAATACCAAGTGGAGATACGAAGGAATCATCTCTATACTAAAATAATCCTAAAACTTACCCCAGATTGCCCGATTGTAATTGAAATCAAGATTAATGTTTACTTTTTCGTTAAGCACAAAAGATAATAATTGTAATTTTTGCATAATGTACTGCACTGTCACGCAATCAGTATGGGTGAGTGAAACCTTTAAGCATTTAGAAATTCAACTACCTCAGTAGCCTAGTGGAAGCAGGCCACTTCTACTGCTCTGGGGTCCTGGGATCGATTCCTAGATCGGGGGCGATCAGATATAACGGTTTGAAATCCTTTAACTCCCTTTCTATTCGGATTTTTCAAGTTTCCCAGTACCTCGGAGTCTGGTAATGTACCCGGCGATGTCAACAGGCTCGCAACCGGTTACATGGGCCAAAATATAACCGGCGAATCGTGGGTGCTTGCATGCATTTACCTCTGCCTACCCCTTGTGCGTGCAGTTACGTTTGCATTATAAATTTAACTGAACTTGAATGGGTCGACAAAAAAACATGTAAATTAAGGTGATAAGCAAATAAAGATAGAATGATCAAATAAAACAAACTATAAGTAACGAAATACAAACAAAATTTAAACTGATCGTCCATACATACGTAAAAGCGATATACTTAAATAGAATCAACACCGTGGGAGATAATTCAGCAGACAAACGGTGTAACCACCAGCACCCTATTCCTTTACAATAAGGTTCAAAATACGTTCAATTCAGTCAGCTTCCTTATGCGTTGAGGTAGTTTTGTTTTTAAAGTGTAATGGAATGATGTTGCCGAGTGACAGACGTGTGAACAGCACGGTGACGCTTTCACAGGGACAGTGTGAAGGGCCCCTAATTTCGTGATTAAGCTAAGGGGGACTTCTCACATTAGACAACGTTTATTTTAATCAGCCACTTAATTTATCTGTTAGATAGGATGAGAAGGTCAATGATATCGAGAAATAAACGTCTTACTACTTCTCTTGATCTTTTAGCTTTTTTAACGTAGATTTGTAACGTAAATGATACTTTACGCCTGTAATACCCGAAGGGGTGAGCAAAGAAAATGCTTAAATGCATGCATTCAAGCATACACATGCAAACACTCACGATTTGCTGATTACATTTTGGCCCATGTTATAGGTGGCGAGCCTGTTCACACACATCTCTCAAGTTGACAAACTCGAAAGAACTGGCATATTTCTATAAAATGAACAAATATCAAAATTTATTTAT
Organism: Macrosoma leucophasiata; assembly: GCA_036365455.1. Lineage (NCBI taxonomy): Eukaryota > Metazoa > Arthropoda > Insecta > Lepidoptera > Hedylidae > Macrosoma > Macrosoma leucophasiata. The sequence continues at coordinate 22,552,446 of JAWQUS010000027.1, read as the reverse complement.
TTATTTATAACCAGAGATATAGGATTTTACACAATTATCTTTGATAGCTCCTGACCCGTTAATCGAAATTATGCACAAAAATTTGCGACATTGGCCTAAACGTAACCGGGGAATGACGCGTGCATAATGCTAGAATGCATGCATTTACCTCTGCCTACCCCCTTTGGGGATTACAGCCGTGAAGTTACGTAAGTTGCGGAAGAACGAAGTATTCATGTCACTAGAAACATAATTTAATCGATAGTAAGTTCGTTCTTTATCCTACATAATTAATATTATATACGTAGGTATAGATCTACCTGAATAGGGTCGAAAGGGATAAATTAGCTCTAAACTAACAATAACACTAATATGAACAAGTCTGTCCAAACGATGGTTATCAAAATTTTTAAAAAGACCACCCATCTTATATCCTTTTGAATTTTTTCTAAAATCACATTCACCAATTTACTTGGAGCATACCAACTCCTAACAGTAAAACGAAACTGTAAATCTAATAAAACTAAGATAACCGAAAACAATTTAGCAAACATAGTATCCTAACCGGCTTTAAACTCCTTCTACGTGAGGATCCCTAAATGTATGCAAATGTTATTTTTAAAAAATTCAAGTGGCCAGCCACATGTCGTGTGCGCCCGGTTTTATGACGGCTATTGGCTGCCCGCACCTTCCCAACTTGATTGCGGATTTACTTTTGTATTGTATTCGTATTACTTTTATTGTATTCAATGCAGTTGTATTAAATAAATTAGTATTTGCTGAAACAAGTTTTACTCTGGTATAAATAATTACTGATGGTAGAGCTCCAGTGTAGGAGCTCGTTGACGTAGGCACTCAATATGTCGTATGCATCCAGTTTTTAAAGGCTATTGGTTGTCCAGTATCCTTTCAAATTGTTTTTTCTCTCCAATTGGAGTCTTATTACTTTTATTGTGTTCACTGCATAATATGTATTCGATCAATCAATGTCTTGTTATTAAAAAGTTAAAATGAGTTATAAATAATAATAATAATGACAACCCATTATACGTCCCACTGCTGGGCACGAATCTCTCCCCTTTTTGGGGGGGAGGCCTGGAGCTTACTCCACCACACTGCTCCAGTGCGGGTTGATGGAGATACGGGTTAGTGGCCAACCCGCTGTCGGATGTTTTCAAACCGCCCATAAGGCCTCCGACAAGGCTTAACGACTGCTATCGGCAACTATATAGCAACCGGGACCGACGGCTTAACGTGCCCTCCAAAGCACGGCAACGCGCATTTAATTTGCCACTAGCGGTCACCCATCACACTACCCGACCGCGCCCGTAGTGCTTAACCGAGTAGATCGCTTACGATGTACACCAGCCGCTGGGCCATGCGCGCTTCCGCTGGGCCATGCGATCTTTCTAAAAATGAGTTGCAACTGAAATAATAATAAATTCAAGCTTTTATATACTCGTGTCAGACAATGTAAGTTACCTTATTGGTTATACATTTTTCCCCTTTCTAATTTTTTGTTTTACTTCGAACAATATCTTTATCTGTTTGCAGGTCTTCTATTCTATGTAAGAATTATAAGATTGTTAGGGTTGAAATTCTGTAGTTAAAGTTTTCCTTTGCTTTTCTACTTCTGGTTCATAGCCAGATGCTTCCTAAAATGATACAAAGGGAGAAAATTTGATCAATGTATCTCCTCCCAATTTTGAAACCACCATCAGCATACTGTCTGATTTCTCTTTTATTCCCCTTTGTGTGTACATATTTCCCATACACTTTAGATGCCAAATTGATCGCTCTATAGCTGGAGTACTTTGAAACTCCACAACAAAGGAATCCTGGTATTGGAAGATTTTTTGAATTATTTACGGCCCTGTAATTTCGGGCACTAAGGCACCAAAGGCCTCAGGAGTGGTAACGCATCTGCATTATAACCTTGGTCTTTCTGTGGGTGTCTATAGGCTGCAGTCATCACTTAACATCAATATGAACTGTATGATTGTTTGCCACTTCGACCACACTAAAAAAAAAACTTCACATATCTAAGTATACCTTGGAGCTGTACATCCAAGAAAGGCGAAAGCTTGGTCGACAGAAATCTTTTTGGCGATGAACAATTATTGACGAAGTTAAAAACATCGGGAAGTGTTGGAGCGAAATCAAGCGAGAGGATCAAGACCGATCGAAATGGAGAACCACTGTGGACACCCTCTGCCATATTCAGGGTACATAGTACCTTAAGTCAAGTATTTGAGGAAAGTAACATTTTGTTTTACAAACCAATATTTGCCTGAACTCGATTCAGGATATTCTCAAACATATAAAATTCATACCATTAAATATCGCATTAAATAGACATCCATGGCGATTTTTACGACATTGTCCACGTGACGTCTTTATTAAAGAGCGCAAGGTGTTGGAGATTAGGGGTCCGTCATAAAAGGACACCCGCTGCATCGGATGGACGTCTACAGGTTCATATGAAGGGGTTCTAAGTAAAAGTATTTTGTTTTGAGAGGAGCATAAAAGTTTATGTGTCGCTAGTTGTAGTTGTTTCGCTGGACATTACTTTATTTGAGAAAACTAACCTTTTACTAGTCTTAAAGCGCCAGTGGAGTAGAAGCTCAAAAATTCAAAATCATTTTCCAAAGCAGATCGAACATCAATCAACTGGTTTTTACTGGTGGTAGAGCTCCAGTGACGGAGCTCGCGGGCGTAGGCACCACCGCATTACCTAATATACTAGCCGCTAAATGGTAGTGTTCAGCACTATCGTGTTCCGGTCAGGTGGTAATGTACTTTCCGGCACAGAGGCGTAACACCTTAGGCCTCAGGAGTGGTAACGCATCTGCACTTTGACCTTGGTCTTTGTGTGGGTGTCTATAGGCTGCAGTCATCACTTAACATCAATGTGTTCACATTGCATGCATGCTTGTTTGCCACTATCATTACATTTAAAAAAATCAAGCATTGCAGTAGCGGCTTACCACTTACCATGAAAGAAAGAAAAAATTGCCTTACCATCATCAAGCCATATTTAACAATTCGAATAATACAGCGGTTTGTGACTACCGCTTGATTTGAAGGCAATTATTACATATTCTCTGTCGTTTGGTCGCGGGTTCAATTCCCGCACCGAGACGAGTGTTGTATGGCGTACAAATATTTGTTTCGGGTTTGGGTGTGTCGCAACGGCACCCACGACATAGGTTTATACCTATCGTGAGGCTGTGAGTGTAGACGTATTAATGTAATGTAATGTACGGCTCTGTAATTTCCGGCACAGAGGCAAAACACCTCATGCCTCAGGAGTGGCAGCGCATTTGCATTTTGACCTCTGGTCAATGTGTGGTTGTCTATAGGCTGCAATCATCACTTAACATCAATGTGAACTGCACGCTTGTTTGCCACTTTTATAACATAAAAAAAAATAAAAATAAAAAAAAAAATTTTAAAATAAAAAATAAACACACGGATTATCTAAATACTTCGTGACTTACCCATAACGTACATTATTATTGTATTATTCTCATTGTGTTTCCAGCAAATATTTTGACATAGGAAACCTTTTTCTCGGAATGTTCTCTCAGCATAATATTATTTCTGTATCAACCTTCCTATATTTATACACAAAATTTTGTAGACCCTTTTATTTTTTAAATTGTCAGTGAGCGGGGAGGTCGGGGCAAGTTGGAATAATAAATGCGGGCGGATCGGCTGCGGTGTGCCGAAACATATAAAATATATAAAGTTTGACCGGCCACAGAGCACGGACACTCACTCTACCTACAGATCGGGTTGGCTTACATGGTGCCATTTTTTCTCGTTGGATCTTTATTTTTCCTACTTATATTTTAACATTGAGAATCACTGTAAATAAAATAAAAATAAATTAAAATGGCTATTATATTATTATGTATGAGTAAGAAGTAATATAATGTCCATACAGACTAACGGTCTTATTCATAAAAAGTTATAACACCACTAAGAGCTCGTTAAAGTATGCTATAAGGAAAACGTTATTCATAATAGCATTTTAGCGCTAAAGCATTCTATAAACCCACTATAAAGTTATAGAGGCCAGAACCCTACTATAACCGTGCTATAAGGGCAAAAGATGGCCGACATTCACAACAGCTGATTGTGAAAGTGACAGTGACATGTATGCATATCGCATCGCATAACACAAAATTGTTTTCTATTCGTGACTTCTTGTGTATTTAACAAATAATAATTGTGTTCATAATGCAAGCATTGCGAGCAATACAAAGTTTAGATGCTATTGAAGCAATTGATCGTATACGAAACCGTCCACTTCGTACAAAAGTATATAGAGAAAGAATTGACCCATTTTCTATGGACGAAGAAGATTTTAGGAAGCGTTACCGGTTCAGCAAGTCGACAGCCACTTTTATAATAAACCTAGTGCGTGACGATCTTGAATTGGATCGCAGAGGATCCGGCACCCCACCTGAAATCCAGGTATTAACTGCCATAAGATGTTGGGGTCGTCGAGAGGTAAGTGTTTCTTAAATTCTATCCGATTGTAACCTATTGCCTAATTAGAATACTCGTTTTCAAGTTTTACCTTTAAATTGTAGGTTCAAGAAGATGCTGGGGACCACCACGGACTTTCCCAAGCTACGACAAGTCGTATTTGTGCTCGAGTTGCAACTGCAATTGCTCGGCATTCATCCTATTTTATTAAAATGCCTGCAACCTTTGCTGAAGAAGAGCTGATGATGAGAGAATTTCACAATAAGAAATTTTCCAACTGTGATTGGATGCATTGATTGCACTCACATCAGAATTCGAAAATGTGGTGGTGATGCAGCCCAATATTATATTAATAGGAAGGGATTTTACTCCTTAAACGTTCAGGTTATTTATGCATCTTACTGTGAAACAACACCATCCAATGATATTTATTTTTCTTCCTCATATTGAATACTTTTATGTTTATTACAGGTAACTTGTGATGCACATCTCCGTATTAGAGATATTGTAGCTAGATGGAGAGGTAGTACTCATGATGCCCGAATATTCAATGAATCGTCACTGAAAGAGCGATTTGAGACAGGGTCGTTTAAAGGGAGACTTTTGGGTGACTCTGGGTACAAACTGGAGCCATATCTTTTCACCCCCATCTTAAGGCCTCAAAATCAAAGCGAAGAAAAATATAATGAAGCACATATTGCCACTCGGAATACAGTGGAACGCTGCTTTGGAGTGTAGAAACAGCGCTTTCAATGTCTTTTACATGGCATGACCTGTAAGCTAGAGAATGTTAAAACAGCGATAGTTGCTCTAGCGGTGCTTCATAATATTGCAGTAGACCATGGCGATATGCAGGCAGATTATGATACTGATATTGAAAGAGGTGAAGTGATTCCAGAAGGAACAAGGGGAAGCGCAAATGCAAACGCCATCTTGCAAACTTTTGTTCAGAGGCATTTTAGTGAATAAGTTTAATAAAAAAAATACCATATGTAACGAATTAGTTTAATTTATTTTTATAAAATTGTAGTTTACATTTTAAAACTTCTTCTTTTAAAAGTAAGTTAGTTAATTTTTGTTTCTCGTTGGCCATCTGCGCTTCATGCAATTCCTTTCTGCAACTGGTTTCTATTTCGGCTATTTGAAGTGCAGCACTCTCTTTAGTTTTATTTGTATTCTGAAACATAAAAGTACAAGTATATTACCTATAGTCGAGTTCTGTCTGATGGTGGGGTTAAAAGTCTTAGGAATCGGCATGCATGTATGAAGAGAATGATGAAGGTAGATGAGGCACGGGAGGTATGTCAGGATTGAGACATCTGGCGCTTTACACTCTCTGCCTACCCCGTTAGGGACCGGGTGTGAAGATACATACATACCTATATTTTCTAAATTGTCTTGTTATTCCAGTCTTGAAATATAATAATTATATTTAATATTGTTAAAGCTGGTAAGATTAAGACCTTTATCAGATTGTTTGTTTTAATTTTGATTTTTACTTGTAAACTGTCATTAATATGTGATGATACAATTAGTTACAAATGTTATTTTTTGAAGTTTTATCCGTTTTCAAATATTACATAATTTTATGACTGATTATTAGAAAAATTACACACCTTTTTATTTTTTGTTTTATGATTTGTATCTTTTGTTTTTGTTGTTCTTATGGGTTGCTCACTGATTGACTGGATTCCGGACATACTTGGCTCCACCAACTTAAACAAAATTTAAAATAAAAACCTGTTTTGGGCATAGATATTGCTTACTTTCTTACTTAAACATACATAAGGTTCTTAGAAAAACTCACTACATATTACATTGTTTAAAGTTCAATTACATAATAATATGATGTTATTGAACTAAATATAAAAAGAAGCAGTAGGTAAGTACATACCATTACTGCTTCATCTAGTCCTGAAATGGGCAAGTCATGTGGTGGCACCTGTTCCTTTTCTATAATTGTTTGTTGTATCTGTTGTAGTTTTTGTGTCTCTTTAAGTTCTATTTCAATATTTTTTTCTGAGTATTTCTGAAATTTAACGAATTAGGTATATATATATGTCTACCTAGAATGAGATAATTTATTGAATAAACTTGTGAAAAGTTTTAACATACTTGGCTATCTGAATCAAATAAATTCGAGTCTATCGTGAACTCATGGGGGAGCCACACAGCTATGTCCTCGCCACTTGGTGATTCAACAGCAGGTGGTGGTCCACCACCGGTTTGGAGTCTATGTTTCCGTTCCAAAAACTTTTTTTTGGAGGACATTTTAATTATGCCCCACTGAGACTTCAGTTGTTGTAATGTTCTAGGAATCTGGGCCATATTGTTAAAACTGAAATAGGGAATAAATTGTTTAAAATACTTGCTGTTGTTTTATTGTTATTAAGGATAATAATATATATTTATAATAATATTATTAGGTAAGTAGGTACTGCGTACTTAGCGTGTAGGTCATGCCAGGCAGCTACTTTTTTGGCGTTGGTGTTGGCGTCGGTGTTTTTATTTTCCAAACAAGATACCCTCTCCCTGACCAATTCTTTTAAAATAATCTAAGAAACAGAAGCAAAAGCAAGAGTAAGTAAGTTTAAAGAATGTTTACAAAACAAAACTTACTTGAATCCAATTTTAGGTGCAGCGTATATCAGTACAAACCTTATCTTCCTCTAACCAATTTTCACTTCGTTGCCTTTTAATCTTTCTCTCTACAGGTTCCATTTTTCAATAAAAATAATAAAGATATACTTTAATTTAATACAACGTACTTATGAATGTTTCGAAATGCGCGCGATTTTTTCAACAAGACGATATGTCGCCTGTGACACTGTCGTAGATAATAAACATATTTTTTTTTCTTTTATTCGAAATAAGGTCATTTTCACAGGTAATTTGTAGACAATTTGGCATGTTTGATCTCTTGTTGGATCCATTTGTCCCTTGAATTCCTTGCACTGGCAACATTTTGACTATTAGCAGAATTTTAACTATGGAAGGCTTATAGAACGTTTATGAATAAACAATTTTATAGAACGTTTTATAGGCTTATAGAGCATTTTAACTAAAGAATGCTATAAACCTTCTATAAGCGTTTTTTATGAATAAGACCGTAAAGGTGTAGTTATTTGACAATGGTCAAAATAAAAATAATAAAATTGGTAGAGCTCTAGTGATGGAGCCCAAATGTGTTGCCAGCACTGTATGATCTAATCTACTTGCCGATAAACGAAAGTATTCACTGACACCGTGCTTTTTATGTAATGGAAGTGCAAACAAGCGTGCAGTTCACAATTGTGTTAAGTTATGACTGCAGCCTATAGACACCTATACAAAGACCAAAGGTCAAATTGCAGATGCTTTACCACTCCTGAGGCCTAAGGTGTTATGCCACTGTGCCGGAAATTACAGGGCCGTACATTATCACCTGACCGGAACACGATAGTGCTGAACACTACCATTTAGCGGCAAGTATATTAGGTAATGCGGTGGTGCCTACGCCCGCGAAATCTGGCACTGGAGCTATACCACCAGTAAAAATGTTCCGGTGGAGTGGCAATGTACGGCCCCGTAGTTTTTAACCTGTGTCAGAAATATTATTAACTCTATAGCTAAGTCAATTATATGCGTTCCTTTACCTCAGACTTGAGCTTTTATGCCTCTTTGTCGAAAATTATTAGACTGTACGAATGTACATGACAATCCACGGGATCGGAACACATTAAGCCTGGGTGTCACCAAGATATTTGTCAAAGTTATTGTAACATTTCGCATCCTTCTCAAACTTAAAGAAATTTTCTTTGAGCTAAGCTACGTAAATTTTGAAGCGAAAAAATTGAAGCGCGCATGGCCCAGCGGCTGGTGTAGATCGTAAGCGATCTGCTCGGTTAAGCACTACGGGCGCGGTCGGGTAGTGTGATGGGTGACCGCTAGTGGCAAATTAAATGCGCGTTTCCGTGCTTCGGAGGGCACGCTAAGCCGTCGGTCCCGGTTGCTATCGATGGATAGCAGTCGTTAAACCTTGTCGGAGGCCTAATGGGCGGTTTGAAAACATCCGACAGTGGGTTGGCCACTAACCCACCCACCTCCACCAATCCGCATTGGAGCAGCGTGGCGGAGTAAGCTCCAGGCCTCCCCCCAAAAAAAAGGGGAGAGACTCGTGCCCAGCAGTGGGACGTATAATGGGTTGCCATTATAAGCTACGTAAATAAGGCAAATATGGTCCCTACGTCCTCAATCTACATGAATGATGCTCTATGCATACAATATTAACTTAAAAAATAATTGAAAAAGCAAAATCCTTGTTTAATTATTGACTATTTCATGAAATAAAAATAGAAGGAGGTTATCCAAATAAAATCGACAAAACCACCATGTAAACCAAACGCACTGTAGCAATATTGTATCAAGTAGAAGTGTCCACGTACCGACGTGTTTGTATGAAAAATATTCCAATATCCACCCCTCCCTCCCCCTGCCCATTCCCCCGGGCTGATAGCGAGTCTCGAGAAAAATATAAGGTGATCGGGACAAGATGGCTTCAGGGGTCGGCCACTTCTCAAATTATATGCTTGTCTTGTACTCATATAGGTATACCATACCGCTGTTATCTAATTTTATATTAGACTGCAAGCTTTTGAGATTGAAGTCAAGCTTGTGTCGATAGGTTATAAGAATCAACATTTTATTTCAACTTTTGAGGACTAAGTTTTTGATACTGTATCAGAAGTTATGGAGTCACATGTTTGAACCTTGGTAATTCTGAGTGTTAACGTTGACTGGTCAATAATAATAGGTGCTTAAGTCTACTACATACCTCTACACAATAATTTTTGTAACTAACAGGACTTGTTTAAAAACACTGAAAAGGAGACGTTCCAAAATGTATGGAGTTTGGGCCCGCACCTTGTACACTATATGTACGGCCCTGTAATTACCGGCACAGAGGCAAAACACCTTTGGCCTTAGGAGTGGTAATGAATCCGCATTTTGACCTTGGTTCTTGGGACTCAGGTGACGAGTTTATTGGCATCTATAGGCCGCATTCAAAACATTGATATACTATCAAAGTAAACGTTGATTTGCTTTAAGGAAAATCACTTCCCTGCCGACCTACGCAGTGTTTCATATCACCATGATTACCACAATGATATCTAACACCAAATGTTTTTCCTAAATTTTCGCGCACGAAGGGTTCCGTACCATTGTATATAAAAGAAGATCACGTTTGTTATATTCAAGTTTCTACCTTCATATAGAGTAAAAAAAATGCTTAAAAATTACGTTTGTTGTATGGGAGCTCCCCCTTTAATATTAACTTTATTTTTATTTTATTATTTATTTTAAAAGGTGATATAATTATAATTATATTTATTGAGGTGATCGCGTGGCCGCTCACCAACAAGGTGGACCGATCAAATAAAATATCCAAAATCTTCCAAATTCTACACGGTCGTAAGAGACGCGCTGGATAGAAACCGGTGGAAACAGATCATCCGATCCAGATGCAACCCAGATGCTGACCACGATCCTCAGACATGAGGGACCGACCACAGAGAGAGAGATAATTATAAAAAATATTGTGTGAATATTTTAAGCGTCTACCTGCTACTGTTATTTTAATATTGAGCTCTTAATATTTTATTTTTTTTATTTTTAGTATTTATTGTTATAGCAGCAATAAAAAAAAAACATAATTTGTAAAAAAAATTAGCTTTCTAGCTTTCTAGCTATCACGGTTCATAAGACACAGCGTGGCGACTGATAGACAGACAGACAAACAGCGAGGGCTAAGTAATAGGGTCCCGTTTTAACCTCATTACTAAACCCTAAAAACTATCAAAACAACAATATAAACCAAACATACATATTCAACATATCACACTGGGATCTGTTATCAGGTCGCAAGGTGGCAGGGGAGAGTGGGCGATTCGCCTCCGTGTCTTAATTTCCGGTTCTGCAGATCTTACGATATGCCCACTTTTATCCCGTCCCTGTTTAATTCACTGGACAGAAGGGATGAGATTTCCTTTGACCTGGATGTGGAGTTATGATGCAATAATTTACTTTTGAATGGTGTGTGGAAGTTGTAGTTGTTTAGTGTTGAGGGTCAAATGTTTATTGTGATTAGAGTGGAACGAGTGAAAGTAACATGGCGGTTGTTAGTGTTTATTTTATTTTATTTGTTTCACTGAAAAAACCTACTAAAATTTAACATCTTAAAATGTCAGTAACAGAAATGGCAACTGTCTGACTAAAATTTAACATATTCACATTGTCAGTAACGAAAAGGGCAACTGTGTTTCTGCAAATATTTATTGGTATATGTTACAAAAAGACGCTAGCGAATAATTTTGTCTACACTGTTATCATAATATTGCCTTGTAAGTTTAAAGCAGTTAGAGGTACCTCTGTGTCGGAAATTACAGGGTTGTACATTACCGGAACACGACACTGCTGAACATTTCCATTTAGCGGCAAGTATATTATGTAATGCGGTGGTGCTTCACCCGCGAGCTCCGTCACTGCAGCTTTACCACCAGTTAAAGTCTTGATTATACATCATGTTAGTTATTATTCAACAGTTTACCAATACTGAGTCACAAAACTAGCACACTAACACTATTGAAAGAAGGTTAAAACCTAAATAAATCATAGCTTACTCGTTGAATACAGAGGTATTCACTTTCAAAGGAAATTACAATTCCTTTTCCATATTCCATTATGTTACTTTGAGTGGTTAGGTCACCGCAGTATATATTACCGTCGAACAATACAAAACACATCGATGTTATCCGGCTACCTACAACCAAACAAGGGTTGTAAGTCATACCAAATATCGTAAATCTAACTAAGTCGGTAATGTGGTCATTTCAGCCATACATCACACGTGGCCATTAGAGGGCCGTATGAAAAACTAACTAAAAACCAACTTTGCCTATTAACGCTCCATTGCCTATTTTTCCCCCACCTCCCCACGTATTTTTGTTGACCGCCTTTTTTAATTACATGTACATTGCTGCGTGAAATATAACTGATGTGGAATAGATTCCAATGAAAACAGTAATGTATGGGGAAGTGGAGTGAATAACGTATTATTACGGCTTAGATGAGGCATGAGAAAAGTTTTTTCGGTACAGGATAGTGGTCAAATGTTTGTTATGTTTTTTTGTTTATTTTGCAATAAGATGTCTCCCCATGACTGCAGAGTGTTTATGCGAAACGTACATAGAGTAGTATTCGTATACCAACCTACGGTTGCTCATATATGATATGAGTTTTTATGATATTTGTGATGTAAATAATCGACACCGGGCGAGATCTTAACAGTGAAATATCGTACGGCTCAGAGGTTCCCAAACTATTATTTCTTGTAGACCCTTTACAATTTCTTCTGTTTTCTGTGGACCCCCGTTCTCGCTACATTTATATCACATTACCATATTTCCATTATTTATTCACGCCTACGTAGATCCCCATCGAGTTTCCCATGGACCACTTTGGGAATCACTTACATCATATGTAAGTAAATTGGTACTATCATGTGTTGAGATCCATTATCGTAGACCCCCATTTTATTTCATGGACCCCAAATTTTTTTTTCGCTGACGCAGACCCCTTTTACGTTGTCATAGACCCCCAGGAGTCGATATAGACCACTATGAGAATCACTGGTATAGCTGATCACTTCAATTTTTTTAACCAGATCTTCTATCCTCAAACACCTCAATAACAAAGGTGCAAGTCACTAACTTGAAGACTGCACTAAAGCCAGAGAATATGTAATAATTCTACGTAAAGAATGGACACTTCGACGTCCCGCCCGATTCCCGCCTCACCCAACCTCCTCCCCTCTTATGGGCGACGTTTGGTGTTCTCTACGTGCTACGCACACAGGTGCATGTGTAAATACACGTCACTGATTGATGCTGTGTTATTACACTCTCTCTCACTCACTACGCTCTCTATTGAGACCAAATCAAGCGTTTGTATGGAATTTTGGCGGAGTGTCCGCGGTGTGCTAAGGCACCAGGTCTAATTACTGTTACGCACGATGTATGGTTATGGTGTTCCTTTCTTCTTGACGCCGGCGTCTTAACCGATCGTAACATGATCTTCTACTACCATATAATCTATAATATATATATATATATATATATATAAAAATGCAACCCGTTTTCCTTGGTCACGGCATCACGCGTGAATGGCTGGACCGATTTCACTAATTCTTTTTTGTTGTATTTTTTATTATTAGGAGAAGGTTCTTACGGAAAAAATTATTAAGAAAATCTCTCAGAAAAATTGAAAAGGCGGTACGAAGTTCGCCGGGTCAGCTAGTCGCTTATAAAATAAATAACTTTTTACTGGTGGTAGCTCCAGTGACAGAGTCGCGGGCGTGGGCACCACCGCATTACCTAATATACTTGCCGCTTAATGGTAGTGTTCAGCACTATCGTGTTCCGGTCAGGTGGTAATGTATGGCCCTGTAATTTCCGGCACAGAGGCATAACGCCTTAGGCCTCAGGCGTGGTAACTCATCTGCATTTTGACCTTGGTCTTTCTGTAAGTGTCTATAGGCTGCAGTCATCACTTAACACCAATGTGAACTGCATGCATGTTTGCCACTTCCATACCAAAAAAAAAAAGGAATACGTTCAAGTTCTGTATTTTAACAGTTTGAGAATTACATTATCACTCAATGCACAAGATAAACATTCTGAAAGCCATTCGAAATACGTCGCAACCCACATCGACAATTCGCATCACTCACACGACCCGTAAGATGGTACATTTGACATCATAAATAATACCTTACTTCTCTAAATTGATAGAACTACACAGTAATTACTGGGCATCACTATAAACTTCAAAAGGAATACTGAAAATACAACCTTAAGTCTTGAACCATCGGTGCATTTTACATAGTGCTAGTGTGTAGTTAGACTGTGTTGGAGTTAGGAGGCAATTGGCTCGTGGATGGCAACCGGACACCGGGATATGAAAGCGACAATAAAAGGTGGTAGACCTGTCTCGCTGATTGGTACAGTCAGGGATAAAAGTGAATATATCAAAAAATTAAAAATATATATATTGACATGAGTTATGTTACGGCGGTAGGATTTGATATAAAAAAATATATTTATATTATAAAAGAAGAATATGTTTATTACTGAAATAATCCTACAAGACTAAATTACAATCATAAAAATATCTCTAAGGTGAACTACAGTAACAACTGAAAAATAGGTTGCCGAATCTGCACTATGCACACAATTACACAATTCGTCGGATGTCCGCTGCGTAGTCAGCTGGTCTGGGCAATGAGCGATTGCCTAACTCATGTCACGATGTATTTCGATACCAGCGATCAACATCAGTTTCTTCAGAATTATATATTTTTTATCTTGTTTGACATGTATATCAATTGTTGTTCACTTTAATCTATTTTGTTTGTTTTTGACGTGTCACAAGAGGTGCCTGTCAAAAATGAATAAATGAGTTTCTGATTCTGATTCTGAATTGTCATCATTCAATGGGATCTAGATGCTGTTAATGACAGACATGTTATAGTTAATTATGTATGTGTGTACCTTCATGTCCCTTAAGGGGTAGGCAGTAAATGTGGAGAGCCAGATATCACGGTCCTGAAACACCTCCTGTACTTCTTTTACGTTCATCATTATCTTCATACATGCACATCGATTCCGAAGACTTTTGATATACTTCAGCTGAAACATGTTAATTGCTGGACAAGTCTTAGCCATAGATGCCATTCAATGTTGTCAATCATTAGGGGAGAACATGCCATAATCGCCACGCATGCCATACGGATTAGTGATCACAGTGGCAGTAGTTTCATTACGGGACGCTGCTTTCCATCCCTCGTTATTGTACTTCCATAATACCCCTTATAAGAATCGTTTGACTGCTACTGTCTGGTTGACTAACTGTACTAGGGGAAAAATTCTCCTCCAATTGTAAGTGGTGAGGTGTGACCGACCGCTACTAAAAATACTTGGATTCAAATGATTAATAAACGATTATTTAATTTAAATAATATTTACCACAGAGAGTTCATTTATCCCCATTAACATCTTCCCCACAACATAACAGGAGATTGCAACAGTTCCAAGGGCTCAACAGTGTTCGAGCCAAGTCAACGTCCGCGCGAAGTTCAAGGCGGGTCGTGGGTTACCTTTATTACAGCAATTGGCCGCATCCTGCCGGGTCCACGACCCCGACTGATAAAGGTGCACATGACTGAGGTAATCGATTGGTGATATATCGGTTACCATATTTGGTCCTTTTTCTTTATTATAGCGTTTGAAGCCGTGAAGTGAGACATTGGAACGAAATGTTTATTATGATGGGATTAAAAAGAGAAGGAGTAAAACGTAATGTAATCAGAACACTTCAACAAGTTGAAGAATTTAACTTTATACGTCAATTTTTAAACCACAGATTCAGGATTAATGACAAATATTTATGAGGCGTTAAGTAATTTCCCAAAAAAAAAACTGGTCTGAAAACTGACGTATAAAATTAAATTCAGCTTATTGCAAGTTTCCGGTTGCATTTTGGGCAAACATTTATTCTTAAACTAGTCTGTCACTCACTTAATAAATTATGTCATCTGCGGGTCAATAAAAAAAAATTAAGTAATTATATAAGCATTAGACACAATCTGTCTGAGACAAACAACCGATTAAATTTTAAACTACGTTAAAACATTTTTATGTTCTATACAATATTAAGCACCTTTATAAATAAAGCTTGTCATACCCAATGATTAAGAGTACCAGCATACCTAACCTACAGTTCACGTGCATTCACGGTGCGCGCGCGCTCTATTGCTGGCAATTGGCGGCAATCAGCGTCAATTTGCTCCCTCCCCCCGCGCGCGCCACCCCGCTTTCACTTCTCACCGGTACTGGTGCGTGCTCAAGTGACTATGTTTTTCACACAATACTTACTTATATACGGACTCACTGACGGTAGGGTCTTCCTTTTACGAATGGTCAAAAGTTGTATTATAGCTTTATTCATGCACGTGAATGTGCCCTTGAATGAATTTTAATGTAAGGGTACTTAGATATATGTATATTATGTCGCAACCTTTAGGCTTTACTTAGAGGTAGTTCGAACTCTAAAATGGATGGGTCTTCCTTTGTTTAAAAAATAAAAGAGTTCGTATAACTAATCGCAGGAAACAGCAAGTCGTTAAACGAAATTTTACAAACGAACCGTACATATCCACATGTAACCTGGGACAAATGATGATTTGAATATAGGATGACACTAGCCACGGTATGAGCTTGTATCAGAATACATTTGGATGAATACGCTATTGTTTCACTAGGCCTGACCTTAGCACAACCCGCGTGGTATTGTGGACCAACGAGAGGGAAAGTTACAACGCCTCTTATCGCATATGTCCTATGTCCCCACCACGCCCAAAACCGGCGATCGAACATGTAGGAGTTTGTTTCCTTTAGGCAATTGTGTAAATTTATTTAAGTTGAGAGCCTTTCGCATTCGCCCCATTGCCCGATAAAGTAGACTAGTGCCGTCCCGAGAGGAGCTGCCTACATAAGTCCATTAAAAAGAAACTATTGGTATCAAAACTACTGGTGGTAGAGGTCCAGTGACGGAGCTCGCGGGCGTAGGCACCACCGCATTACTTAATATACTTGCCGCTAAATGGTAGTTCAGCACTATCGTGTTCCGGTCAGGTGGTAATATACGGCTTTGTAATTTCTAACACAGAGGCATAACACCTAATGCCTCGGGAGTGGCAGCGGATCTGCATTTTGACCTCTGGTCATTGTGTGGGTCTATAGGCTGCAGTCATCACTTAACATCAATGTGAACTGCAGGCTTGTTTGCCACTTTTATTACATTAAAAAAAAAAACAGAAATTTACAATTTCGTTCATCAATTTTTAAAAAGACCTTCGATATTGATCGAAATTGATCACTGAACGAACTTAGACTTATATTTAACATTGATCAGCGTCCGTTCTAGTATCCCGTATTATATTATACACAGTATTCTAAGAAGCTCAATATCAATTAATAGTCAACGCGAAATTTGTGAGCAGCAGTAGTACATGTGCCGAATAAAAAATATATGTTGTAGAAACAAATAAACGCCCGTTCAATCTTTGTTTATTATCAGACAGTCGAATTATGCCGGTTATATGTACCTCAGTGCGAACATTTTTGCTAACACGTTTCGGGTTCTGCAGGATTTTTGAACTTTTTTAACATCCTATTGATTTGAAAGTTAATGAAAATGGTGTTAGAGCTCCAGTGACGGAGCTTGCGGGCGTAGGCACCACCGCATTTTTTTTAAGTAATGGAAGTGGCAAGCAAGCATGCAGTTCACATTGATGTTAAGTGATGACTGCAGCCTATAGACACCCACACAAATACCAAGGTCAAAATGCAGATGCGTTACTACTCCTGAGGCCTAAGGTGTTATGCTTGTGTACCGGAAATTACAGGGCCGTACATTACCACCTGACCGGAACACGATAGTGCTGAACACAACCATTAAGCGGCATGCCTACGCCCCCGAGCTCTGTCACTGGAGCTCAACCACCAGTCTCTATATGGGTAGGCTTTGGTCCAGCAGTGGACATTTTACATAGTTACGGGGATTGAACCGTAGCCCAATCGCTCACAACCAACTAGTGAATGTAGCATTAAATTCAACTTTGAAATACATTTTTAAAAGTTAATACGGGTACAAAATCAACCTATTTTATTTCCTCCGTACTTGAACGTTTAATTTTGCTTTAAAATAGACTGCGGATCCCTAAACCAATAAAAACACCTTGTGTATAAATCAGGCGATGCGCGATGAAAATATTTATGTTTTCCCCGAAACGATATACGCACTGTATTTATTTTCTTAAACATATATCGATAATAAATAAATGTGTAGGTTCACGTAGTGTTTATGATAAAGAAATAATATCTAATAGGTTGGGGAAAAAGTCTTTTCGCATTATAGTATGTATGAACTTGTAATAAAATCTCTTTGGCTGTAGTATTTGTATCTGGCTGGTTTTGGTATCATTGAGAGTTAAAATTTTAAAGAACATAATTCCACATTCAAATTAGGCAAATGTGTGATTTTCATTTGTTTTTCGTACTGTCAAGATGAGTGAATCTAATGAAGAAATTCGATACATTTTAAAATTTTACTACAAAAAAGGTAAAAATGTAACGCAAGCCGCGAAAAAAATTTGCGATGTTTATGGACCTAGTGCAGTGTCTGTGAGAGTAGCACAAATTTGGTTTAAGCGTATTCAATCCGGAAATTTGATGTCAAAGATGCACCTCGCTCTGGTCGCCCTATTACGGATAAAATGGATGCGAATTTTTGAAAAAGTGGAGCAAGATCGACATATCAGTAGTTACGACGTAGCTGAAGAACTGAGAATTGATCACAAAAGTTTTGGCGCATTTGAAAAAAGCTGGGAACAAAAAAAAGCTCGATATTTGGGTACCTCACGAGCTCACTGAAAGAAACCTAATGAACCGTGTACTCATTTGTGATTCTTTATTACGACGTAATGAAACCGAATCATTTTTGAAGAAGCTGATAACTGGTGATGAAAAGTGGATCACGTACGACAAGAACGTGCGAAAAAGGTCGTGGTCAAAGGCCGGTCAGGCTTCACAGACTGTGGCGAAACCCGGGTTAACTCGCAGTAAGGTGATGTTGTGTGTGTGGTGGGATTGGTAGGGCATTATTCATTATGAGCTATTACCACCAGGCAGGACTATCGATTCTGAACTCTACTGCGAACAACTGATGAGATTAAAGCAAGAAGTCGAGAGAAAGCGGCCGGAATTGATCAACAGAAGGGGTGTGGTGTTTCATCATGATAACGCTAGACCTCACACATCTATATCACGAGAGGACTGCCAAATCCACTTGTCGCGGTATTTTGATGAGAAGTCCCAAAATTTTTATAGCAATGGGATCATGTCCCTACCTACAAGATGGCAAAAAGTTATCGAACAAAACGGTACATAAATACTTTAGTTAAATTTAAATGAACTATATTAAAAAATGTTTTGAATTATCTTAAAATATGCGAAGAAACTTATTCCCCAACCTAATATATCAATTTAAATAGAGTCATGGTGTTCCAAACACAGAATAAGACTTTTTTAGTCGCTTATTAGAAGTTAAATGCAAATTTTGCATTACGATTTTTATTAGCGGTAACAATTCTTCAACGACGAAGGTCGAGAGTGTAGGCGCATTATCTAATCTACTGGCTAAATTCCGGCTTCGTAACTTTCTGAACTGAGACATAACATAGCCGCAGGAGACGTGAATCATCAAAATTTAAATCTTTGGTTTTTAGTACAGGCTACAGTGTAGCCGCTACAATATTACGAGTACTTACCATCAATTTGAATTGTATACCTACAGGTTTGCCATTTCCTGACATAAAAAAACAAAGTTTCACTAGACATAAGTATACATTTTCAACTACTCTATCCATTTCCATTACAATGACAAAAGGTACGCGATGTTTAGGGATAAATCGCCATATTAAATCGTCCGCAGTTTGCCATTGTCCAAAGGTATGTTTCATTCGCGCCACGGCACCTTTCATCCATGCGTGTCTAGTTAGAAAGATCAATTGTTGCTACGGAAAATGTATTCAAGATGGACAGTTTATACCTACGCGAACCTTGTCTCTGGATTCTTGAAATATGGTAGTTTTTGTAAAAAAAGCTACTTGATTTTTTTTCAAAGGGGCTTAATAGAAATAATAATAGAAATAAAAAATAATAGAAATTTGGAAACATGGCGAGCACTTGAACCTTCAGAATGCAATGTGTACTTTCAAAAATACGTTACCTTTCGTAGGGTCTTTCCAACTTCTTCAGAAGAATTTTACAAGATCCATCCTCGTGCTCATCAACGTTTGATGCACGTTATGTACCCCGTCACATTTTTCATCATTGTTGTTGAACCCTAAAAAGCGCCATGAAATGTACAATAGTTTGACTCGTGGATGCTCTGCTTAATAATCTATGTCCATATTTTCCCAACAAAGACTCCGGTTGTTTCGTCCACCGGCGCATTGTCCGCTCCCTTCCCATCCATTGTTATTCTGACAATCTCCGACACGGCCCACTCGCCGTGCCTTGCGGATTCCAAAACCCCAGATTTGATTCGAGGGATGGTTTTCATCGTAGCACATTTAACGTGTCTTATGTTTGGTTTCTTTTAAAAAGGGTGAGAGAAATTTGGTAATAATTTTATTTGTACACTGAGTTTCCGTCTGTATAAGTGTTCAAGTTGATACAGAAAAGAGAAAGTCGGTTTTAGCATCTTTTAGTGAATTCCTCCAAAACTCCAGTTAGTGATGAAAGTTGGCAAACTACCGTGCTGTGAGTTAAAAGTGAAAGAAACCAGGTGTCAAAATATTGGTCCTACTCTTGAAGACTGCAATATGAAGTTTAGCACTGAATATTGAAGCGCGCATGGCCCAGCGGCTGGTGTAGATCGTACGCGATCTGCTCGGTTAAGCACTAAGGGCGCGGTCGGGTAGTGTGATGGGTGACCGCTAGTAGCAAATTAAAATGCGCGTTTCCGTGCTTCGGAGGGCACGTTAATCCGTCGGTCCCGGTTGCTATCGATGGATAGCAGTCGTTAAACCTTGTCGGAGGCCTAATGGGCGGTTTGAAAACATCCGACATCGGGTTGGCCACTAACCCACCCACCTCCACCAATCCGCATTGGAGCAGCGTGGTGGAGTAAGCTCCAGGCCTCCCCCCAAAAAAGGGGAGAGACTCGTGCCCAGCAGTGGGACGTATAATGGGTTGCCATTATTATTATTATTATTGACACTAAGCCTGGGTTGCATCACGACTTTTGTTAAAGTTAAAGTTATTGTAACATTTCACATCCTTTTCTAACTTAAAGAGATCTGTTAAAGTTAGAGCAGGATGTCAATTACTTTAACAAAAGTCGTGGTGTAACCCAGGCTTAGTCTAATACTTAGATTTTGTTGATATGGCGGTGTCTTCTAAGTGGAGTGCCTTTACCTGTAAAATAAATCAGTTCTTGTGTATAAAATGCTCGTAAATTTTAATATTATGTAAAAGTAACCAGAAATAAAATTTGTGTAATATAGCGGTGAAGCTTCCTTACAATCATTAGCCTAACAGCTCTGCAACATTCTGTATACATTTATATGTACACATTAAAATTTATCAGTTAAAACATTACAAATGCGGCCACAATTATACGAGTAGTACTTACTGACACTACTAAAAATATTTTTTACCATAAGTGATGAAACCAATCTAAACTTTTTACTGGTGGTAGAGCTCCAGTGACGGAGCTCGCGGGTGTAGGCACCACTACAGTACCTAATATACTTACCGCTAAATAGGTGGTAATTTACGGCCCTGTAATTTCCGGCACAGAGGCATAACACCTTAGGCCTCAGAAGTGGTAACGCATCTGCATTTTGACCTTAGTCTTTGTGTGGGTGTCTATAGGCTGCAGACATCACTTAACATCAATGTGAACTGCATGCTTGTTTGCCACTTTCATTACATAAAAAAAAGAAAGTTGTCCCCTAACCGCAACAGGATCAGACCTGTCACAATCGCAAAATGTTTATGAACGTCACAATCATATCAATTAGTTCAAATATTCAATAGACAAAAATAAATTCACCGACCAAAGCCAACAAAGCTTCATGCGATACATTCTTTTCATCAAGCTGTATCGTAAACCTCATTCCATTATAATATGTATGAATGTATTTTCCGATTGTGTTTTAATGGGCAGTCGTAAATTGAGAAGCTGTGAAGACGACCAGCCAGGTGTGGACTGGGAAGTCGTCTGAGCTAATACCGACGTGTCCGAACTAAGCCTTGTTTAGAGTGACAGGTGATCATTTTGATATACTCTTGATGAACTAACGTTAGATATCGGTAATGCGTCGGGATTAGCACGTTTGATCGTCCCGAGCTAGAATTTGTTGAGTGCTCTGAAGTTGATATCTATATTTATACTGGAGTTATAACTTTGCTTCTGACTGAGTTTGTCCATTGGTGGACAGCCTTGCTAAATTTACAGCAAAGAATTAACTATACATTCAAAGTTATTAATGTTAAAAAGTAAAACCCTTATTTAACTAACTATGCTTCCTTAAGCATAGTTTTGAAGTAATTATATTTTTTCAACTTGGTGCTTTTGGCATTTGTTGTCTTTAAAGCAATTGGTAAACAAAATTCAGAGATTTTTATCAGTAGATGACTTTAATTGGTCTAAAGGTTGCTATAGAACCATTAAACTCACCCCATTTATGGAGTTTAGATACTTAAATGAAGGAATCCAATCCAATCAGCCTTTTTCTCCTTCATCAGAATCGGCGTGCATGAAGAGTGTTTAATGCACAAGAAGCACGAGAGGTTTGCAAAGGCTAAGTTGCTTGTCAATCTCCGTAACCCTAATACATACTTACATACGGCACCTAAAATACAATTCGTTGAATGCTTCCAACTTTGAATTCTGCAAAGAAGATGCTTGTAGGTCCTTAAAATTATGATAGAGTGTAGTTGTGTAGTATCCCCTACACCGATTTTTGTGTTGTCTTTTTACATATCTATTATGTCACGCAATTGAACATATTACGTAGTTTTGATGGTAAATTAACCCTACACCTATAAACGTCTGCATAAAACTTTAGGCTCTGCTATTTCAAGACGTTCTACTTTAGTAACTTCACTTGTCATATAAATTACCCTATAGATGTACTTACTGCTACGCTGGAGTCCAAGGCTCCACGGGTAGGGGGATGGGAACCATTGGAATTTTCTATTATTGGCAAGTTTTTCCTCGCCCGCAACAGTGCTGTGGGCTCTTTGAAGAAGGCTTTGTAAAGCAGATGACCTACCTCTTTTGGATGGAGTGATGATGATGATACGAATTCAAGCGTAAAGTTAAGTACACAAAATAAACATACATACGTATAATAAATTATCATAAACCAATCTGTATTGAAGATACAATATTTAATTTTGTTAATGCATACACTCCATTAGCAACTCTGAAAATTCTTTGAACCTCTGATTAAAGTTAGCTATTTCTTGTAAACTAACACGAAATAAATCTAGGTTTCAATCGTATTTCGAAGATATTGGATTTAGTGGAGCGTAAACATAATTTATCTTTCATCTGTCCATTTAACACTTTCCATCAATTAATCAAGGTATAGTGAAATCAATTTTTCTAACAATCCGTCACTCATCTATAGTTGAACTACTCCATTATAGCCGCACCTCGCTCCACGCAACAAAGTCATCAAAATAAACAATCGAACACCAACCGAGTCGCCTTTGATCTCAACCAACTGAGTGATGAGCTCTCTCCGAACACAGCGTTAACTTGTGTACGTCAGACCCATATTATTTCATACTCGGACTTAAAAGCGGACATGGCTTTACGACCACTATAAATTATCCGCCCGCTTAAAGTGAACAGTCGTGTAGAAGAAAAAGGTATTGTGCGGCCAACTGCTTTCATTGGTCAGGTAATATTTGGTTTGAATCAGTTTATGGTGCCTGTTAAAGGAGAAGTATTGAACTATTTGCGTTGACGACGTAGACTGATACTGAAATAGATGGGATTTCACAGGGATGCTTTCTGGTTCTTTAGTATTTATATTTTTGTGCTTTGATTATTTATCGACTTAAAACGTTTGATACTAACAACAATGTTGCAATGTCTGTCTATAAGTCATTCAGTTTTTACAGTTGGACTTTGGTTGTGGAGACGAAATCAATCTTTCAATTTCTCTAAGCCGAAAACATAATACTTTGACATAATAGGTTGGGGAAAAAGTCTTTTCGCATTATAGTATGTATGAACTTGTAATAAAATCTCTTTGGCTGTAGTATTTGTATCTGGCTGGTTTTGGTATCATTGAAAGTTAAAATTTTAAAGAACATAATTTCAAATTCAAATTAGGCAAATGTGTGACTTTCATTTGTTTTTCGTACTCTCAAGATGAGTGAATCTAATGAAGAAATTCGATACATTTTAAAATTTTACTACAAAAAGGTAAAAATGTAACGCAAGCCGCGAAAAAAATTTGCGATGTTTATGAACCTAGTGCAGTGTCTGTGAGAGTAGCACAAATTTAGTTTAAGCGTTTTCAATCCGGAAATTTTGATGTCAAAGATGCACCTCGCTCTGGTCGCCCTATTACGGATAAAATGGATGCCATTTTTTAAAAAGTGGAGCAAGATCGTATCGATCATATCAGTAGTTACGACGTAGCTGAAGAACTGAGAATTGATCACAAAACAGTTTTGGCGCATTTGAAAAAGCTGGGTACAAAAAAAAGCTCGATATTTGGGTACCTCACCTCACGAGCTCACTGAAAGAAACCTAATGAACCGTGTACTCATTTGTGATTCTTTATTACGACGTAATGAAACCGAATCATTTTTGAAGAAGCTGATAACTGGTGATGAAAAGTGGATCACGTACGATAAGAACGTGCGAAAAAGGTCGTGGTCAAAGGCCGGTCAGGCTTCACAGACTGTGGCGAAACCCGGGTTAACTCGCAATAAGGTGATGTTGTGTGTGTGGCGGGATTGGAAGGGCATTATTCATTATGAGCTATTACCACCAGGCAGGACTATCGATTCTGAACTCTACTGCGAACAACCGATGAGATTAAAGCAAGAAGTTGAGAGAAAGCGGCCGGAATTGATCAACAGAAGGGGTGTGGTGTTTCATCATGATAACGCTAGACCTCACACATCTATAGCCACTCAGCAAAAATTAAGAGTTTGGCTGGGAGGTGTTAATGCATCCGCCGTATAGTCCTGACCTTGCACCTTCAGATTTCCACCTGTTTCAGTCTCTTCAGAATTCTTTATGCAATGTTAGGTTAACATCACGAGAGGACTGTCAAATCCGCTTGTCGCGGTATTTTGATGAGAAGTCCCAAAATTTTTATAGCAATGGGATCATGTCCCTACCTACAAGACGGCAAAAGGTTATCGAACAATATGGTACATACATACATTAGTTGAATTTAAATAAACTATATTAAAAAATGTTTTAATTATCTTAAAAAATGCGAAGAAACTTTTTCCCCACAATATAGCTGCGTCAACAAAATTTTATCTTTTTGTAGAAAATAACATGCATTGAGACGTCTTATTTATCACCTATTTCATATATTAATGCAACGATAATGCATAAAGCTAATCATTGTTTTACGCTTTCGTGACATAAAAAAATATTTATTTCTTTCAGTATTATATTTTCGTGGCTGTCATCGCACTGCACTGCACCTGTATTTAATGCAGCAGTACCCAGCTCATAAACTTGTCACATCATAAATACGAGAAAAGCAAGATATCGAAACATTTTCTCAGCAAAAACATCGTCACAAATTATATTTACACATATTTCATCACAATATAAATCAACTGTTTTAAGTTCCCGCGACAGTCGCGACAATGTTGCGACACACAAGCGACTGGTATGGCGACTGAGTGATATATCGTCGCGCAGGTTAATTGAGTATGGTGAGAAATAAATCTAGGACAGAATGTACCGGTTCTGCATCGTTAGGGCTCTCGCATACGCTCCGATTTGTAATGTTGACCGCCGTGTTCGCAAACACCGCGCGATGCACTGATCACGATTTTACCACGCGTGATTAGGACTTGACAGATAATATATCTGTTCATTGTAACAAAAAGACCTAATTAACTGCTATACAAATGGCATGGATAGTTTGCCGTTTCCATCAGGTGAATACTGCAGCTTATAGGCACCTTCAAGCCACCAGAAAAATATGACAATAGATTTTTTATTGTTCTTGCACATTCATTCTTTAGGGTCCATCTGCTGCTTCAGGGAATTCTCAAACTAAGCAGAATTCAGTAGAATTCTTAATGTATTCGAATTGTCACTCTTAAGGACTAAGATAGTTGCATTTGTGCCAGAAATTCCATTACATGCGGTGTATGCAATAGCAACTATATTATGTCTGCCGTATTATTTTATGCTAGTTTATACAAAGGCCGCTGATTTAGCATTGTCCAGGATTTACATTTTGGCACCGAGAAAATTATAATAATATGCCTCAGGTGCTAAAGCATATCTATAGGCCTTAGGAATGGTAAAGCAAGCTTACGCCTTTAAGCTCAGTCACTGGAGCTCTATCTGGAGCTTGTCCCTGATGTTTTGATATACTAGTAACTACCAGTTACAGACTACTGAGTTATGTATTTATTTCTCGCAATACTCTATTAACTTGCTAATTGAGTATGGTGAGAAATAAATCTAGGACTGAATGTACTGGATCTGCATATCCGATCTCCGGTTATCACCAACCGATGACTAGAGCAAAAGTTTTCTCGCCCCTTATCGGATATGTCTTATGTCACTCTCCGCAACGCCCTAAGCCAAGGTTCGGAAACTATATAAGGAAAATCCTATGGGTCTCTCTTATATAGTTGCGCTAACTTAATTTAGGCTGAAAGCGCCTTCTGCGCTCGCCGATTTCCCGGTGAAGTAGACTAGTACCATCTCGAGACGTACCGCCTGCATGAGTCCATTCTTAGCCTTCTGAAGCTCCTCCGAATTCGTTTCAACTGCCTCGGTAGCCTAGTGCCAGCAAGGCACTACTACTACCCTGAGGTCCTGGGTTCGATGCCCGCGTAAAGGGTTATCAGAGATAACGGTGTAGTCCTTTATCTCTGTTTTTATTGGAATATTTTTTTTTTCTAGATATTTCCCAGTACCTCGAATTTTGGTAATGTGCCCGGAGATGTTAACAGGCTAAAACCATGGGCCAATGGGAATTGTGGGTATTTGCATATATGTTTGAATGTATGCATTTACCTCTGCCTACCTCTTCGGGGATTACAGGCATGAAGTTACGAATTCGTTTCAAATGTTGATCAAAGTTCTTATTTGAATGTTATGCAAGTGGAAAGTCAACATACATTTCACATAGACTGTGAGCAATCTATAGACATCTACAACAAGCCTCAATGCAATCGTGGTGCCACTCAAGAAGCACAAGATTTTTGGCCGTCAATCATTAACCATCTCATTTTATAACACGTGCATAACACCTGATACTAACATTCAGCGGTATTAAGAATGTTATTAACATAATAATAATAATACATTGTTAGGTAGGTACCCCTAACAATGTATTATTTAAATATAAGTCTGTAGTTTCCCTTATCGTTATTCGCATAACGAGTCGATGAATAACGAATAAACGTAATTAATGTCGAATAATATTCTCCAACAACTAAAATATTGATGGAATAAATCTAACAAATGACAAAATTTATTACAGTGATTTTGACTAGTGATAGAGTTTCTGTCACAAAGCAGACACCATAGCGCTTAATGGGTTGGGATCCTACTCCAGAATTATTTCGTTCATCCAGCTATGCTGCAAACCTCATTTTCAAGCATATTTATAATCTACAAAATAGGTATATATATCCACTAGGCTGTATATCAAAAAATGGCCGCAAGAATTTTTTATATTTTATTACATGTTTTTTTTTCAATAAAACATCGTCTGCTTCACGGCAATATGTCATATAAGTGTATCATAAAGACCGAAGAGTATACAAATATTATGATAAAGATTCTGAAAAATCACGGCTGCCGTTGCGCACTTGGCCGCCTCTACATATTTTCATTCCGCCCCGAAAACTTTTTACGTACATAATGTACATGTACTATTTATATATCAAATAAAATGGCCGTATGTAAGAGTTGCTGGCTGTTCAAAATTAATTAAAAATACTTGCGGCCAAATTTTGATAGGCAACCTGATGGATATATATTCTGTAGACTATAATGCGTAAAAAATTTTTGCAGCATATCTATATCAGCATAACGTAGATTCAGCAGTGGGATCCTAAACTATAAGGTACGATTCCGAACTCCGGTGCACACAGCAGTGCCGCCGCTGCACTACTGGATTCCATGTATTCTCTATAAGTTTATATGAGACTAGCTGTGCCCGCGACTCCGTCCGCGTGAGAATATATGATTGTTCAGTATCTATCCGGATGAAGTCAGGGGCGCAGCTAGCATAAAAGCAGCCTATGTTTCTCCTTATTACATAAGCTATCTGCCAGTGAAAGTCCCGTTAAAACCGGTCCAGCCGATCCCGATATTAGCGGGAACAAACAGACAGACAAACAGACAAAATATGTAAAAAAAATGTTTTGGTTATGCCAAAACATTTTTTTTATGACATACCGTGTATACATGCATATGCATTTAGTAAAAAGCGGTTAGTTTTGATTTACAAACAGACACTCCAATTTTATTTATTTGTATAGATTACATGCCGAGCCACGCGACAACGCAAAAGATAATCGAGAAATAAGGTGCTGCGGCAGCACTGCAGCGGCAGCACTGTTGCATGCAGCAGAGTTCAGAATCGTACCAATAATCTACCTGCTACGGACTAATATCGCGAATTCCGGTACTCAGGCTTAGCAAGTTCGGCCTTAGAAGTGGCTACGCTGAAATCTGTTTGCTAATGTAATGTTAGGTATAGTAATCACTTACCATCAATATCAAATGTGTGCCTGCTTACCACTTTCATGACATAATTATAATAGTTAGTAGATACGGTAAACTGAAATAAGGATGTATGTAGGATATTATAATAATTATAATAACAACCCTTGATACGTCCCACTGCTGGGCACGAGTCTCTTCCCTTCTTGGGAGGAGGCCTGGAGCTTATTCCACCACGCTGCTCCAATATGGATTGGTGGAGACGATTGTTAGTGGCCAATCCGCTGTCGGACGTTTTCAAACCGCCCATAAGGCCTCCTACAAGGTTTAACGAGCCTTCCGAAACTCGGAAACGCGCCTTTTAATTTACCACGAGCGGTCACCCATCACACACCCGACCGCGCCCATATCGCTTAACCGAGTAGATCGTTTCCGATCTACACCAGCCGCGGTGCCTTCGAGCTTCCATAAGTGCAGTCAGTCCACCGAACAATGACGGTCAAACCATTCCAATGGCGGTAGTAAGGTCAATATCGCACGATAGCGTAATACGATAAAACTACCGCCACTGCGATCGCCAATCCGCATGCCAAGAGTGGCGATTATGGCATATCTCACTTATGGCGACTTTTTGTGAACTTGCCTATTTGCCACTTTTGTGTTAATAAAAAGGCACGTAGCATGTAGCTATAGTTTAAATGATACTCATCCTGTTTTAAAAATAGTCCGACCACAAGATTAACAACATCCAAAAATTTTATTGATTACAATGCGACGTCAACTGGCCGAGTTGGCAAGAGCCACTCGACGCAATGACGATTGAAAAACAGAGAATAAAAAACTTGACGAAACAGACAAAGCACGTCTAACAAATAGCAGCATCCATCACGTCACCGCAGTATGTGTAGTGGACGATGCGGCGCTTGCGCAGGCGCAGGTGCGGTGACAACACGCGCTCCACACCACGGACTGTGTATAATTAGATAATGGCTGCCAATTTATTTTGTCATTAGTTGCCCGTTAAATACATTTAAATGCAATTATCAATTGCTAATGTGAGCTAAAATGCAAATGGCCAACAGTCAAATATACACTGAGTACAATGGGTAGGTACCAGGTAAATCCGGAAGACGTATTCATGTGTAGATATGGACAACAAAAAAACTTCAACTGCCTCGGTAGCCTAGTGGTAGCAGGTCACTACTACTACGCTGAGGTCCTGGGTTCGATTCCAGGGTCGTGGGTTATCAGAGATAATGGTGTAAAGTCCTTAATCTCTGGTTCTGTTGGGATTTTTTCCATTTTCGGGCAATTTCCCAGTACCTCGAAGTTTGGTGATGTGCCCGGAGATGTCAACAGGCTCGCCACCTGTTACATGGGCCAAAACGTAACCCGCGAATCGTGAGTGTATGCATGTATCCTTGAATACATGCATTTACCTCTGCCTACCCCTTCGGGGATTACAGGCGTGAAGTTACGATATGGACAACCCAGAGTTTAATTAAAACATTAAGACCAATACGGATATAATTTTATATGAATAACTTATGAGAATTATTCAATAACTATTTATAACAATACAGTTTAAAAATAAATTTTCACTGATACAATTTAATCAAATTTCTCTATCATTTCTACATATATGAAAAAGAAAGCTTCGTTAGTCATAATCGTAGTAATTCACTTAGCGGACTTCCAAGTGCAGTTACTACTGAGCCCAGCAAAACTCTGCTACAGAATAAACTTACTTAAACTCACGGTGGCACATGTAGATGAGAATTGAAATAGAATATAGATAATGTTAAACGTCCATGGCATACCTATACATCTAAACACGCTTAGTACTCGTATAATCAACAATTAAACGCCGTGATAGAATATGCCTGCAAATCACAACAGACCAGTCCCCAAGTCCTCACAATCAGCACCTGTCTACGAGAATTATGTATTTGTCAGCCATTCCTATCTTATCATTTTGAAGGGATCATTGAAATTAACTTCACATGAATCCTGGAATATTCCAGATAAATCCAAAAGCATGGTATTTGTGGTTCCACCTGTGACAGGAACTCACCACAGTTTATTTTGTAACGTCCCGATGTATCTTTAATTAAACCGGGTATAAATAACAAGAGGGAACAGTTACCTGGTACTAACCATCACGGGACGGAATTTAAAAGTCTGAATGTTAAGTCTTTGAAATAAAAATACCGGATGGGCACGGTCCCGAAATATTTCTTAAGATTTACTGAATACGGTTAAAAGACATTCGTGCTTCCAGATTAATGTAAAAGCTGAAAGCTGTGTGAACACCAGCGTCAGAACGTGTCGACCCCACCACGGAAGATTTTTCTTCTACTGGAAGAGAAAAAATATATTCATAATTCAACGGCAGATTAATAGGCATTCTGCTGCTAGTGCAATAAAAACCAAACAACGGCGTTCCTGCCATTCTATTCGAATGGTTGATATGGGTGGTAGTAAAAATAACAACGCGAAATGGGCAGCAGCATCTCGCTATAAAACTACCGCCGTTGCGATCACCGATCAGATTGCCAACCCTAGGAATTATGGCATATTCTTCCCTAATAATGCACAACACTGTTGTGAGCGTCTTTTGGGAAGGCTTTATGCAGCAGTGCACGACTTTCGGCTGGAGTAATGATGAGTTACTTTATTAGTCTAGTGTTACTGTTAGGCTGGGTTGCACCAAGAGATTTGTTAAACTTATTGTAACATTTCACATCCTCCTCTAACTTAAAGAAATCTTTTAAAGTAAAACTTTAACAAATATCTTGGTGCAACCCAGCCTTTGTATTGGCAAGTCAAGCGTCTTAGGAATGAGCGTGTGTATGTATGAAGAGAAAAATGAATGTAGATGAAGCACGAGTAGTGTGTAAGGACCAGGATATCTGCACCACACTCTCTGCCTACCCCGTACAGAACTCGGTGTGAAAACACATACAGACATACATAGTTACAGTACTAGTTTTACGATAAATAGATACAATGACGTACCTAAGCCACGCAAACACACTTTTAAACAGCTCAATTTTATGAACCAAATCGGCCGGCAAACTGCGTAAAATGTATTACAGAATCTCCATCTCAAATCTCACGCCGGACTCCGGATAGTTGATGTTAAAATACAATTACGTCAAACGGCTGCGCGCACCTCAATTTGTCAGCTGTCAACCTGTGCGTTAATTGCAAGTCTACCCTCCCCCCCACCGCGGGTCCCACCTCTCGGCCACCTTGATTAAACGTCTAGGATATTTATATGCGTACTAGGAATAGGCCGAGATGGTTTTGCTTTGCTAAATCTTGTATTCTGGTGACGGATTTGTTTTTTGTTTTTGATGGAGACTGGTTTGGTCAGGGTTATTAAAATGTTTGATGTATGAGTAAACTTCGAAGGAAATCTTAATACATAATAAATTACGCGTCACGTGTTTGCCCGCGATGGACTTCTTAACTACTTAACCAATTTTAATCAATCTTTGCACACCGTATGCAGTTTGATCCAACTTGAAAGGTAGGATAGCCTCATTCCTTATATAAAAAAGTCCCAGGTACGCTCTCTATTCTTCCGCAGGCAAAGCCCAATTGGACGGCGATCCGACACGACCGGAGAGATATCGGGTGCAAGACCTACTGTTCTTCGTGCTCACCGAGCAAAGGGTACCGGACTCCAGGCTATTACTAAAAAAAACATTAAAGAAAAAACAAGAGACCTCTTCCTGACATGACGGCTACCGGGTTCAGTCGAGACTCAGCATCGTGTTTATGGCTACTAGACCAACGAGTCACTCAAAGAACATCTATTTCAACCACCGCTAACCACCAGATCGGAGTTTTGGCGGAAACCTTGAAAGAGGCGTATGGTGCTCTTATTTTATTTCATTTTGTTGGTGTATTTTTAAGTTATTTTGAATAAAGTTGGTGACATTTTGTTTGATATAGGTTCATTACAGTGCTCGTGTATAGTGAAATAAAATAACAGTGCGAAAACACGACCTTTCAGGTTGCCTCCAAAACTTCATTGTAGATGTTCTGGTAAAGTAGCCATCGCTTTACTCGAATAACTGACTGTAACTCACTTTACTGACATTCATACTTGATAAATAATTGACTGACTATATTATACTAACTTTTACGCTGCTTAAATAAATACGAAATATCGTTTAACTTGACACTGACAATATGCATAATAGCGATGCCTTAATAACAAAATGAAAACCACCAGATCAACATAATAAGATAAGATAAGATAAGAAACATTTATTTGACACTCAGCGAGACACATAAAACAGACATAAAACGTAACAGGTAACAGAGAAAAGACAACACATTTTATAAAAATTAATACATACCTATACACGTAATATGTGTCTCACGGCTGCCAAAAAGGTGTCCTGTTCAGCAAATGTCAGGTACCTTCATATAAAAGGTACATGACGCTGGTTTTCAACAGGACCCTTAGTGAGTGAACCACGGATGTCAAATTTTTAATAAAGGATAAATGTACTAATACTTATACAAGGTACATACATACGGATATAAAACAGATAATAAGCCATTAAAATAACATACTTAATAAAACGATATATGTAATACATACTAGTAGGTACAAACAATAATAAATAGATTAATATCAAAGTAAATAAAATATCATAATGTACCAAGTGTTTCATTGTATATATTAGTAAAAATCTCAAAAAACGTTGACATTCACGATGTTCGAATAAAACGGTGAAGTGTGAGCGGCACTGTTGATAAAAAACGTGGCTATTGAAATATGGAGGTAACAGGCGCGAGGCCGTAAATCAGCGCACCGGTCAGTATGCCACTGTGTGTACGGGCGGCGACGTAAGTTGTCACTGTGGTTTTTTTTGCGAGGAGATGCTTGGGTTCTATTGCTTTTGTATGAAAATCACACTATACTAAATCTGGCTATGTAATTTAACCTGAAATTACCTTGACAAAAATATTTTATAGTGTGACCGGTTACAGTTATACAATAAGTTTTTTTATGTAATGAAGGTGGTAAAAAACCATGCAGTTCACATTGATGTTAAGTGATAACTGCAGCCTATAGATACCCACACAAAGACCAGAGGTCAAAATGCAGATGCGTTGCCACCCCTGAGACCTTACTTATTATGTATCTGTGAAAGAGTTATTACAGGGCCATACATAACCATCCAACTAGAATACGATAGTGCTGAACACTAACATTTAGCGGCAGACAAATTAGGTAATGCGGTGGTACCTACGCCCTCGAGCTCCTACACTGGAACTCTACCACTAGTAAAAGGGGTACATGCAATACAAATAAAAAAAATCTTTATTAGTACCTATACATGAATTGAAAAAAAAAACGTTTAAAGGCGTGCTAAAGACTAACCCCCTTATTCATAAACGTACATGTATTGGATAAGTTTTAGCCATAGAATGCTTTGTCTTTGTCAGTTGCATTGTCAAATGTGCAGGATAGAAAAAGGACAAAGGAGAGATTAGCAACACTTTAGCTAAAATACGTTTATGAATAAAGGGGTTAAAAAACAGCAATAAGTCTCAGATTTTCAAAGATAATTTATGAAGATGGCAGACCAGTCTTTCCATCCGTCCGTCCGTCTGTCCGTCCGTCAATACGATTGAGTAAACGTCAGTAAATGCAAAAATAATAACATCAATATTTAAAAAAAATTGTGACACCCCTGTTGCTTCAATGGAGTGTAGGTAAATATTTTATAAAATGGGCTTAGTTTCCATACTGTTTGTATCTATTTACTGTGGTTACGACAATAGTAGCTATATATAATGAAATTAAAAGGAAAACTATTACACCTAAGTTGGCTTTACAAGTTTGCAAGTTATAGTCGACCAAATGTATTTTACTCTAAAATTTCGAACAACTCCATAGAAAATATTTATTATTTAATTTTCATAATATCTCGTACTCTACGAGTATAACTACGGAACCCTAGTCTGCGCGTAGCCCGACACGCACTTGACCGGTATTTTTTTCTTACTAACAATGGAACTACGAAAGTTAGCGTGTATACGTAACATCATACACCTGCATATTTTTCCTTAAAAAAAAAGTTTCAAATTATTTTTAAAAAATATGTGTAAAACTTGTGCAAAACACCGTACACAAACAACAAGGAAACTGTTTGTCAAAGTGACAAATCGACGCACACGATACCACTCACAACTTTTAATATTTCACAAACACTATTTTAGGGGCCAAATCATTTTTAAACGTAAACTACCTACTGAAATTCTATAAAAGAATACTTTATCTATTTGAATTGATGATATGTTTCTCTTTTTCTAATTTTCAACCGGAGATGACATGACATGTACAATTTTTCTGGTAGCGTCTTTTAATCGAGGTATTTTAGACACGAAATGTGATAAATTAAAGCGGATGTAGATTAGTTAGGTTGTGAGTTAGGTACTGTTCAGTGTCACATACAAAATTATAACGCATGAAATTGTAATAAATCTATTTAATCACATATTCAAATTTTAAGAACTTCGTATATGTGAAGGATCATGGCATATTATAAAGAAATAGAAAAATAAATGGGTACGGTGTAACAGCTTTGAAATATTATTTTGTGTAACCTTAGAAGGTCTCCGATGTTTAAAATATTATAACTCTGAATAAAAAAATTAAGTTTAATAGTGGGGCTTCTACTGTTGATGGGAAAGACCGTTTTTATTTCGATAAGGTGAAAATATTTCAATAGCAGGAAATGTTCATTAGGTTTTTTTGATTAGGTTTCAAAGCCATTCTTTCTTGCATTTTTTCTTTCTATTTCTGTACAAATAAATGTTTGCAATCCCTACTTTCCTACTTATATTATAAATGCGAAAGTAACTCTGTCTGTATGTCTGTCTGTTACCTTCTTACATCCAAACAACTGAACCGATTTTAATGAAATTTGGTACAGAGATAGAGCTTACTTTGAGAAAGAATATAGGCTACTTAGTTATTTATAAAACAAATCCACGCGGGCGAATCCGCGGGCAACAGCTAGTTTACTATGACCCTTTCAAACCCTTAAAAAGAGCTATAAATACTTAATTATCTGATTTTTAAAATATTTATGAAGGTGGCAAACTAGCTTACGGACACGTGGTAAATTACATTTTCTATAATATACTAGCTGACCCGGCAAACGTCGTATTGCCACAATGAAGTAATGTGTCAAAGGTTTGATATATACGGACTATTTGTATAGAAAAATAAAATTGTGGTTTTTACTATTTCCCTTCAATTTCTTCATATTTTCTTAATTTCCTTTTAAACCTTCCCTGGACTTCCAAAAATCATTCAAAACCAAAATTAGTCAAATCGGTCCAGCCGTTAATGAACAGCAATTGATTTTTATATAGATAGACTAGCGGCCCGCCCCAGCTTCGCCCGCGCTGCACTGCTCTTATTAGTCATAGCGTAATGTAAGCTATCCTATCTCTCAAGTTGGATCGAACTGCACATGGTGTGCGAATTTTATTATAATCGGTTAAGTGGTTTAGGAGTCCATTGAGGACAAACATTGTGACACGAGATTTATATATATTAAGATATACACACGACCTTACAAACATTTACAAGAAAGTCAAAATGAATAAATGCGTTGCGGTTTGTGGTTCTACGCCTAAGTTCTTTGGCATTTACGGGGATATCGTATATAGTAATTTAACTCTAACACGATAGTGCTGAACACTGGCATTTAGTCGCAGGTAGATGAGGTAATGCGGTGATCAATTGAGAGTAACGCGAGCAAAGCGCGCGGCGCGAAAGCATCACCAGGACGCAGGGTGGAGACCGCCTAACTCTAATGCTTTCGTTTAGCTTCCGATTATGATCATCTTGTCAGTTTCATACCGCCTAACTTTTTCCTGGAATTGTTTTCGTCCGTAGGTAAATTCTTAAGAGGAAAATGTTTTAATGGGCGGTACGGATCTGACAAGATGACGCAATAAACAAACGGACATTTAATGTGTAATTTCCGGCACAGAGGAATAACACCTTAGGCCTCAGGAGTGGTAACGCATCTGCATTTTGACCGTGATCTTCATGTGTCTATAGGCTAAAGTCATCACTTAACATCAATGTGAATTGCATGCTTGTTTGCCACTTCTAGTACATAAAACAAAACACATAAGTGTTAGGCGGTCGGCCCCAGGTCTGGCCTCCTCTGTTGTGGTTTCTTCTGGCCTGCCAAGAAGACCGT
Organism: Macrosoma leucophasiata; assembly: GCA_036365455.1. Classification (NCBI taxonomy): domain Eukaryota; kingdom Metazoa; phylum Arthropoda; class Insecta; order Lepidoptera; family Hedylidae; genus Macrosoma; species Macrosoma leucophasiata. The sequence continues at coordinate 22,516,141 of JAWQUS010000027.1, read as the reverse complement.
TGGATGCCCTTAGGTTGGTTAAGGGCTTCGGTGGAGGAGGCACGCATCGCCAGTCGACAGATGCTTGGGGCTTTATTTATTACATAATTGTAATAAATAAAGCCCCAAGCATCAGCTTTATTTATTACAATATTGATCCATCAAGCACAGTCGTAGCAACTTTACCTTACTACTCGTTTGTTTGACTGACATATGAAGCTACAAATAGATCTCCAATTCACGTGCGTTAAATATTAACTCGTGGAAATAATGACCTGTTTAAAAATACCGGTAGATTTAAGATGTTTACACAGAACGCGTGCTCAATAGTCCAGGTTCGTTTCCCGGGTCGTAACTCGCCGATAAATAGTTTCGCTTAACTAGGATTTGTGATACGAACTTTTTTACAGATAATCCCTCTTGGATGTTGAAATGACCTAATTTGTTTGATACTTTATGATTATGTTATCTTGTTGAATGTATTGTTTTATGACTAAATAACATATTATTTTTACTGTTCTTGAATTTTTTTCGAGTACGCTCATTTTATGATGTAAAAACAAACGAGAAATTTAGATTAATTTTGGAATATTGTAGTAATTCATGAGCCCTTTCTATAAAACCTTATATTTCGATACCCTTATATCCTTAGATATGGCTCTGTGCGTTTTTTTAAAATTATAAATAAGTACCTTCTGATGTTTGGCTTCATACCTTCATCATTCATTTATTTAGGGTGCTTTTCCACCACAGACGTGCTTTGCAACTATAAAATATATAAAAAAATAAAAAATAAAATACGCTTATACTCACAGCCCCAGAGTAGGTATAAACCAGTGTCGTGGGTGCCGTTGTACACATACAACACATACACAAACACCCAGACCCGAAACAAATATCTGTAGGCTATACAAATATTTGTTCCGGTGCGGGGATTGAACCCGCGACATTTCGAATCAAACGGTGGTTTCGCACCGCTGGACTAACCGGGTCGTCAAACTCAACTATGCTGCGAAGATGTGAAATTTACGCTACGAAAGTATGTTTTCCGTTTTCACTATTTTTTTTTATGCAATGTAAGTGACAAACAAGCATACAAATCACATTGATGTTAAGTGATGACTACAGCCTATAGACACCGGCACAATGACCAGAGGTCAAAATGCAGATGCGTTGCCACTCCTGAGTCCTCTGTGCCGGAAACACGAACACGATTGTGCTGAACACTACCATTTAGCTAATATGGAGTATGTAGCTGTACGAGGAAAATGCGCTATGCACGTGCACCACCCCAAAGTGCGCGGCATACTGCAGATACAGGTACTCTGCTCTGCATATAGCTACACCATTCGCGACGGCCTATAGCACGCATCCATAGCACCCATCCTTCCATAAAACATCTTAGGGGAATCCGTTTCCACCAGTGCTAAGCTAAGTGCACCTATGAATATGATTGGTGAATATCAAACGCATCCATAGCAACGTAGTATAGCACATCCCTGGTCCAAAAGCACCAAAAAGGTACCTTTTTTTTTTTTTTAAATATGCTCTTATTTCGTCATAAATGTACGACCCGGACATTAGGGTTAGTCGAACGGTGCGAAACCACCGTTTGATTCGAAGGGTCGCGGGTTCGATCCCCGCACCAGAACAAATATTTGTATGGCCTACAGATATTTGTTTCAGGTCTGGGTGTTTGTGTATGTGTTGTATGTGTACAACGGCATCCACGACACAGGTATATATAATACCTAATGTGGAGCTGTGAGTGTAAGCGTATTTATTTATCATGACCTTAGCCGAAATACGTCCACGGCTGGATCCAAAGCGTTCCCGGAGATGCGCGCAACCACAACGCAACAGTCTTCTACTAAAAAATTTGCAAGTGTTCGACATAAGAGGAATATGCCATACTGGTGGTAGAGCTCCAGTGACGGAGCTCGTGGGCGTGGGCACCACTGCATTACCTAATATACTTGCCGCTAAATGGTAGTGTCCAGCACTATCGTGTTCCGGTCAGGTGGTAATGTACGGCCCTGTAATTTCCGACACAGAGGCATAACACCTTAGGCCTCAGGAGTGGTAACGCATCTGCATTTTGACCTGGGTTTTTGTGTGGGTGCTTAAAGGCTGCAGTCAACACTTAACATCTTTGTGAACTACATGCTTGTTTGCCACTTACATCACATAAAAAAAAACCGTCACGCTTAGGCATGCGGATAGGCGAGCTGACAGCATATTGTAATAAAAGTGTAATAGGTACTTGTTTTATTTTATTGTATGATAATTTATGACAGTTGCAGGTCCGGTATGCAGCATTTGGCATGCGGCGGTCAGCTCCAATGAGGCGCCGTTTCAATGGATCAGCGACGCGTCAGCTATGTCACACATGGGACTTAGAACGTTACTGTAACGTTTTATGCGTTATTTTTTTAGATGCTTCACTGGTGGCAAAGTTTTATTTATGAATTTATATTTATTTAGAGATATATACCACAATATCAATTAATTTGAGCCGCTAAAGAGTTCATTGCTATTGTGTTTCACCAGAGACAAAAAAAATGTCTCAGGAGTAGCAATATATTTGCGTTAAAACCTCTATCTTCTATGTTGATACCAACCGCGTTGAGACCTTTACTTTCTAAGTTGATACCAATGTAAGTTTCATGACTATTTTCCAATTTTATTACATAAAGTAAGTTTCGTAGGATCCGTAATCGGTCAACTCACATAAAAACATAGCTCGTTGATTCGAAATCTCAGACGCTGACACCAAGATTTCATGTTCTTGTGTGCAGCTACGTGCAACGTAATCCGAGATTTTGTGCCCGACATGTCCATAGGAGGTACGCGTACGTATTATTACAATGATCGTAGGTGACTAAGTCTGTACAATACTGCATATTCTCGCTGCTTTACGGTATAATAATTTACAGACAGTCGCAAGTCCGGTATGCAGCATTTGGCATGCAGCGGTCAGCTCCAACGAGACGCTATTTCAATGGGTCAGCGACGCGTCAACTATGTCACACATGGGACTTAGAACGTAACTGCAACGTTTGAGGGTGTTTTTTTAATTTGATTGCCTCTTTGTCTTTATATTGGATTGTTTATGTTACCAAGGTGGAACAAGCATGCACATGAGTGGTAAGTGAAGACTGAAGTCTATAGATATCTATAAAAAAACCAAAAGTCGAAAAACGTCTCTGTGAAAGTTTGTTACGTCCATACATTACCATCTGATCGGAGCACAATAGTGCTGAACACTACTATACGGCGGCAGATAGATTAGGTAATGCGGTGGTGCCGACGAATCAGTGAAAAAATTATGATTTTATTTAATAAACGAAAAAACATTTACGTCCCATGTCCGATAACGTTTGCCAAAATTCATTCGCGCTACCTCAATGAACGTTAACAATACAAATAAAACCTTTGTAGTAGGGAATAAAAGTTATTTTCCATTAATGGTCGAAAATTTTCATGTTCAGTTATTTTTTCTATTGTTACCTTTCCATGTGCGTTGTAACCCATTTATTAATGCCGTACTGATTAATATATTTACCTCTGTGACCTTGGATAAACGACCTTAGGTTTTGCTACGGGCATCTCTACTTTTTTATATTTTTGGTGTTTTTGTTATTGTTCTTAAAATCTACGCTTTATTGGAATATCTTCAACATCATATTTACATTTTTTTTATGTACTTTATAAGTGGCAAACAAGAATGCAGTTCACATTGATGTTAAGTGATGATAAGATAAGAAAGATAAGAAACATTTATTTGACACACAACGAGTCACATAAAACAGACATAAAACGGAACAGGTAACAGAGAAAAGACAACACATTTTCTAAAAAATAATACATACCTATACACGTAATATGTGTCTCACGGCTGCCAAAAAGGTGTCCTGTTCAGCAAGTGTCAGGAAATGACATGATGATGACTGCAGCCTATAGACACTAACACAAAGACAACGGTCAAAATGCAGATGCGTTACCACTCCTGATGCCTAAGGTGTTATGCCTCTGTGACAGAAATTACAAGGCCGTATATTACCACCTGACCGGAACACGATAGTGCTGAACACTATCATTTAGCAGCAAGTATATACGGTAGTGCGGTGGTGCTACGCCCGCGAGCTCCGTCACTGGAGCTCTACCACCAGTATAAGTGTTGCAAAGGGCCATATTAATTTCCTCTCTCTTGCCACCTAAAAATGTTCAAAAGCAAGAAAAAAAAGCTCTACACGAAAGAATTCTCAAGAATGCAAATGCATATAAAGATCCACCTTGATTTGTGTGAATTCCCGAGAGTCCAATGTGACGTCTCACCTACACGAGTATTTTAATTTTATTCGCTTCTTCGTAAACGGATTTAGATCTGCAGAGGTGACCGACACCTGACCATGTAAAAGGAAATATATTAATAAATAAAAAGTGCAATATATATGTATGTATCTTCACGCCAGGTCCCTAACGGAGTAGGCAGAGAGCTGAAAAACCTCTCGTGCCTCGTCTACTTTCATCATTCTCTTCATACATGCACGCCGATTCCTAAGACTTTTGATCCCACCATCAGACAGAACTCGACCTATTTGGTCATGGTAGGTCAGTCTTGGTCTTCTTGGGCCTCTGCAACCATCCACATTCGCATTGTATATCTGTTTAGTCATTCGCTCATTCGACATTCTTGCAATATATATTGTAATAGATTTCTACTGTGCGACTCAAAACTTTCATGAAGAATGATCAATAAAACATGGGAAGAAAACACAAAATGGTCAATATTACTTTTTATCATTTAATGTATTTCCCTTCTTTGTTACAGTTTACTTTATAAAAGGTAGGATATTTCGGTAAAAATATTTTATTTGACTAATCAATTTGATACGCGGTCGCCACCGCGCGTCCGTTTACCGGAAGACAAAGCGTAGGCAGGCCCTCCACGAGATGGACCGAAGACATGGTGAAGGTTGCGGGCAATCACTGCATGAGGGCGGCCCAGGACCGTTCGTTGTGGCAATCTTTCGGGGAAGCCTGTGTCCAACAGTGGACGTTTTTCGGCTTTCGCGTGCACACATACACACACCCACCCACCCTGACACACCCACACACCCACACACCCACACCCACATACACACAACACACACACACACACACACATCTTTTTTTTAATTTGTCTTTTTAGTCACAGAATCATATTGTATTCTTTTATTATTCTTTTATCATCTCTTCCAAATACTAATGCTTTAGTTTAAATTCACATTCAATTGTAAGCCTTTCTTCTTTCTACATATCTTTCATGACTGTAACTAGTGCTTGTAGCCAAGATGGTGTAAAGCTTACAATTACCGCATCGCCTGCGTTAAGCAAACAGTTCACCACTAATTACGTCACTAATTACGTCACCCATACGCATTATTTTTTCTAATTAAAAAAAACTCATAATTGGAACATTTTTCGAAGTCATCTATTATTTTCAAATATTACCTCATAATAAGAGAATAATGTAAACAAAAACATGTGCGTGAATATACTTGAATGAATACAATTAAAATTTCAATAGCACGTGAAGCCAATTCTTATAATACCAACAATTACGCCTTTGCAGGAGACCATGGTGTGATCATTGATATAAATCATTTAATAAATAGACGTGTTATCGTATTAACACATGTGTCGAGAACTAGATGATTGCATTACTATTTTAGTACGGAATTTCGTTATAACAAAAATAACATACAATAAAACTTTTGTTTGAATTTATTTTGCTCATTATGTGTAAGTTTCATGCGATTGATGTAAATATTTATTTCGATTCCTCTTTATGTATTACAGGTGGTGGTAATTTACATTGATTGAGCAAGTGTAAGCTGCAGCTTATCGATTAATATAATTTGCTATGTAGGTATAGAGTATGGAATATGTTTAACCTACCTATAAATCCATTTAAAATTTGGAGTTTTGGAGCTTTAATTAATGTTTTTGTGACTGAATTGTGGGTGTATTGTAATCTTATTTTTACAATGATTGACAATTTTTAGAAACACTGTTAAAGATGTCACTTTTTTATGTAAGGGCAAACAGGCAGCATGCAGTTCAGAAGTGATGAATGCGACCTATAGACACCCACCCACACAAAAACCGAAGGTGAAAAATGCATACCTATTATATGCGCTGCCACCCTGAGACCTAAGTTGTTATGTCTCTGTGATAGTCATTACGAGGACATACACCATCTAATCGGAACACGATAGTGCAGAACACTAGCCACTAAAAAGATATACAATGAGAATGTGGATGATTGTAGAGGCCCAGGAAGACCAAGACTGACCTACCATGACCAAATAGGTCGAGTTCTGTCTGATGGTGGGTCAAAAGTCTTAGGAATCGGCGTGCGTGTATGAAAAGAATGATGAAGGTAGGTAGGTAGGAAGTATGAGGCACGGGAGATGTGTTGGGACCGGAATATCTGGCGCTCCACACTCTCTGCCTACCCCGTTAGGGACCTGGCGTGAAGATACATACATACTAGCCATTTGGGGACAGATAGATAAGGTAATGCGATACTCATGCCCTCGAGCTCCTATATTAGAACAGTACCACCAGTAAAATACATCTTTTAAATTTCATTTGTCACGTCGAGGATATACTATTTACTGTTACACACTAAATACATTTATAGTTAATTCAAGAAGCATAGATACGTCTCTGCATCTTCGAATCCTATCATATAATTCAACAAGGCACCAGCGTGCAGTATAATTACCATATAAATGGCCCACTTGCGGCAGAGAGGTAAATAAAAACTCAATCGGTACACCATTAAATGTACGCTGTAGACTTTGCTCGTCCCGTAGTACAGAGTAAAAAGAACTAGAGGCATATATTATTTTTTTTTTTAATCTTGAAAACTTTCTTTTTTCGATTTTGTCTTTCATTATTTTATTTTCCTTTGATAATCCAGTTAGTCAAGCGGTGTGTGAAGACCGATTAACTGAGGCTCACGGGTTTGATCCCCGTACCGGGATAAAAACTTGTATGGCCTACAGATATTTGTTTCGGGTCTGGGTGCTTGTGGATGTGTTGTGTGTGAACAAAAACACCCACGACACTCGTTTATACCTAATAGGAGCCTGCGAGTGTACGCATATTAATTTTATTAAAGTTCACATCGCAGAAAACATGTTATTACTAAACATAGCCACATCCACATAAAAAATGGAGATCCTTATTCAGTCTTCCGGTCATGTGATAATGTACGGTTCTGTAATTTTCGGCACATCGACATAACACCAGGCTTCAGGAGTGGCAACGCATTTATATTGAAGTGTGTGGTTTCAAGCAGATGTTCATAGGCTACAATTACTTACTATCAATGTAAAATGTATGCTTATTTGCCATTTCAAGACATAACAAAGGTACTTATTCTAAAACGCTACACTCTCTACGTGATATTGGTATTCTATCAAAATTACTTCATACGAATATTACAACATTAACTGGTATGAACTATTTGCTTATATTTATTTGACAATAATTAAATAGTTTCACAATGTGTGAGTTTACCACTGGAACAATATAGTGGTAAACTTCACCTATAAGTGAGTTTTTATTTGTGTGCGTTGCTCCCTAAGCCACTTATTTGCGTAATCATTAAAAAGATTTATTATACATATAACTAATGACAACTATGTACCTATGTTAAAAAAAGTGTTTTAAATGTCAATTTATTTTCTTAACCCAATTCTCTCTGTGGAAAACTAACCTGTACCCGCAAGACATGTTCCCGCGGGATACCGTGATTGACACATGTTTACCTTGTCTGCAGCGGGGCACACTTCCCGCGCCCCATTTTTATGTCCCATTAAAGGGGGCGCTGCATTTGATTGCCCAATTTTAAAGTCTGCTGAAGAAATTTATATGGATCTGTCTGGACGAAGATTTAATTATGGAAGGATCTGGAAGATTTTTAATCGATGAGCGTAAGTAATTAGTGCCATGAACATTACATATAATCTGAAATTTCTAAGATTTGAATAATTTTATCAGGTACTTAGAGTGGCTATTTTGAAAAATTAGTCTAAGACAATTTCTGAACGTTTTTATATATGTGTATATATATATATGTGTGTGTGTAACTTCACGCCTGGTCCCTAACGGGGTAGGCAGAGAGTGTAGAGCGCCAGATATCCCTGTCCTGAAATACCTCTCGTGCCTCGTCTACCTTCATCATTCTCTTCATACATGCACGCCGAATCCTAAGCAGCCCTAAGATCCCAGCATCAGACAGAACTCGACCTATTTGGTCATGGTAGGTCGGTCTTGGTCTTCCTGGGCCTCTGCAACCATCCCATTCGCATTGTATATCTGTTTAGTCATTCGCTCATACGACATTCTTTCTATATGCCCGAACCGGAGCATGCCTTTTTTCATTTATTACGATATATTCTGTTCAAATAAATAGAAGTCGCGCGAAGAAAGTTAACTACAATCTGTCATTCTTACAACATTATTATTAAGAACTGATTAGAAATATATTGTTAGTATGTACAATCAGTATCGCGGCTCTTAGCTAGTATGTAGGGACCGGGATATCTGGCACTCCACACTCTGCGCCTACCTCGTAAGGGACTTAGCGTGTAGATACATACATTAATATATTAGCTAGTGTAATATAGTTTTGTAACCGACTTCAAAAAATGGAGGAGGTTCTCAATTCGTCCAGATCTTTTATTGATTATAGATATAGTCTTTAATCAAAGAATAAGGTTTAGTACCTGGTTGACCGAGCTTCGCTCCGTAGCGATTTTTGAAAATTATATTTAGTATGAATTGCATATACGACTAACGTTAGTAGACTAATGGTTTTTCTATTCATCAATAGATGGCGTTAGTCGTCGGTTATCAAGAAAATTTATTATTAACTTGGAACCGAGCTTTTTTGGACCTGGAACCTAAATAAATCGATTTCTTGACCCGAAAAACCCCTAATCTGTAAGTTTCAAGAAAATTGTTCTAGCCGTTTCCGAGATCTTGATTCTATATATATATATACAAGAATTGCTCGTTTAAAGGTATTAGATTAGATACCTAATCGATAGTTTTTTTTTTAATTTTACATTCTTGATTTAATTTTATGAAATACGAGTATTAATTGCATGGTTGATATCATATTACTTTAATTAAGCAACAATCAATTAATTATTATAACAGGTATTCATTTAATTTTAAAATGTATTCATTTGTATATTCTTATCGAAATAACACCAAGTAACTAAAGATATGTGTCGCATAATTTCAACGAAGTTTCCACAGCCCCTGTGGCCTAATGGATAAGGCATCGGCCTCCTAAGCCGGGGATTGTGGGTTCGAGTCCCACCAGGGGTACTGATTATTATTGTTCTTTTTTTAGCTGTTTTATTTTTTTTATATTGGCTATGAATATTGTGCTTTTTTTAATACTATTTTAAGAAAGAGTAAACATAGGAATAGTAACCTAACAATTTGCGACTTATACGAACAATCTAGGCACGTACTGAGAATTAACTACTGGTTGGTAGAGCTTCATTGGTTAAGCTGAGTACCTACACTATAACAATGATGCGTTGCCAACCCTGAGACCTAAGTTTTTATGTCTCTCTTACAGTTTTTTTTTTAATTCCCAGATTAAAGAGTTTGGTCTCTGACAGTTATTACGGGGCCATACATTGTTTTTTTTTTAAATTTATTTAATGGATGTGGTAAATAAGCACACAGTTCACATTGATGTTAAGTGATGACTGCAGCCTAGAGACACCCACACAAAGACCAAGGTCGAAATGCAGATGCGTTACCACTCCTGAAGCACAAGGTTTTATGCCGTAAATTACAGGGCCGTACATTACCACCTGACCGGAACACGATAGTGCTGAACACTACCATTTAGCGGCAAGTATATTACGTAATGCGGTGGTGCCTACACTCGCGAGCTCCGTCACTGGAGCTCTACCACCAGTAATGTTAGGATTTCTGTGTATGCGCTATCGGTATATACCTATATCATATGGATACAAAGGTACCGCTTTACAATTTTCTTTGAATATAGTTTCCGTGCTCATACAAAATATGTACTTAATTTAAACGGATGAACCGTAGTGTCAATAAAACGATGTTCAAAGCATTCTAATATTTTATAGTTCTGGAGACATATTAAAATGTTTGACGAGTGAAATAATATATTATATAAACAAACACTGTCTAGTATCGAATGATACGGATGGTGCATTTCTTATTATATCTTTAGGTGCAGTATTTGTAAATATTGGAATGTACCTTCCTACTTATTTAAATTAATAAAGGTTTTCTTACCTTACATTGCATGTATGCTTGAATGCATGCATTTACCTCTGCCTACCCCTTCGGGGATTATAGGTGTGAAGTTACGTTTTTTTTTCTTACCTTAAAAAGCTTTAGGTATATTCTCGAACATGATAAAATATTATGTTATTCATCATCTTCAGTTTTTTTTAATGTAATGGAAGTGGCAAACAAACATGCAGTTCACATTGATGGTAAGTGATGACTGCACCTAATTTGACCTCGGTCTGAATGTGGGTGTCTATAGGCATAGACACCCACATTGAGACACCCATATGAACGTAGTGGTTTTCATCACCCACGTTCTTAGACTGTGCTAATAATGATTGTCATATTTTGAGTAGATTTTAATCATTTGTGCTTTATGAACAAACTTCAAAAGTTATTTTTGTTAAATAAAACTATAGAAAATATAATTCTTTTGCACTTTCAGCAATCCATAATCGATGTAATGCGCAATATGTCATCTAGTGTTGAAACGCGAATTGCGACACTCGTATTGCGTGTAATAAATATCTTTTTTTTACCGCACACTTTAATTTCTTAGATCTTGTTCCTTTAGCTGAAATGCATGCACTGATATCTCATAATTTATGTTTTTACATTTATTACTGACTGTTTTGCACCGACGTTGACGTAAGAATTAAGCTTAATTTAAAGAGAAACTACTAGATCCAGATTTATGAGGCCCAAGTGCGGAATATTGCTCTCATTTATATTCTGAAGACCCTAAGTACCAACTTGGTCCACTAACCTCGTACCAAACTTCACCGTTCGTATCGTTAGATCCAAGACTCACTAATAAGTAGGTTCGATCATCTGAGCCAGCGCAGAGACATCGGAGTTTTTTATCGTCTCTACAACGGTAAGTACTCTGCTGAATTGTTTGCAGATGTTTCCTTCATTGTACTACCCGCCGAAGAGAGAAGTTCCACTCACACATACTAGACGCGTGACAGTGCTAGACAATTCGGTTTTCGCGTTTGTTTCTGTCCAGAACATCTAAATTGTGTCCCTCTGAGGTTTCCCTTGGTGTTATAATATGAGTTCTTCAAAAATAGCGTCAAAAGACCCCTTAAGGGCTGAACTTGAAACCACTCAAACAACCGGATCTTAATCCAAAAATAGGAATAAACAGCTCCATCCCATATCTACCTAGATTGGTAAAGAACCTGAACACCGTAAGTGGTTCCACAGAGGAATTACCAGGAAAGTGAAATAGTTTATTGAGCGTGTTATACCTAATGATTCCGAAAAGCTCTGAAACACACCGGGTGTTGGATTTAACCTTCATAATTTTATGTAAGTCCGTTTTGCCTTCATCTGTGGTTGCTTTGCCTCACTTATGAAGGTAAAATGAAACAACTGAAGGTATTAGAAAACATCTAATACAAGTATCTTCATTGTCTGTGATATCAAAGTATGATTCGTACGGGGTGGTGGTGGTAGAGCTCCAGTGACGGAGCTCGCGGGCGTAGGCACCACCGCATTACCTAATTTACTTGCCGTTAAATGGTAGTGTTCAGCACTATCGTGTTCCAGTCAGGTGTTAATGTACGGCCCTGTAATTTCCGGCACAAAGGCATAACACCTTAGGCCTCAGGAGTGGTAACGCATCTGCATTTTGACGTTGGTCTTCGTGTAAGTGTCTATAGGCTGCAGTCATGACTTAACATCAATGTGAACTGCATGCTTGTTTGCCACTTCTATTACATAAAAAAACGTTACATAGAGTTAAAAAATGTTGATTAGTTTTACTCTTGAAGAACTTTAACGAAACGAATAGTTTTTTCTATTCATTTGTTTTTTCTTAAGTGGTCCGTTTTGCCTTCCTTTCCCCTATTAGATTTAACTAGTACAAAAAAAAATCTTATTTATCACAAAAGTTGTTCCAAAACTTCCAAACTATCTTTTATTCAAACATTTCACCTCATTGGCAGGAGCGTCGGTTATTGTAACTTAATACATGAGCGAAATAGTTCGGTTGCCTAGCGACAGACGTAATGAGTTTTAAAATACTAGAACATTTGAGACATTAGCTCAGAGCAAATCGTAAAGACGTAATATGACTTCTGCGAAAACATTTGCTACCGTGCTGTATCGGTTTTGGTTAACACTAACCCATTTCTTTTTGGAACATTTTAAGTTTATGTAGTGACCTCCAAAAAAAGCAAATCAGACAGAATCATGCGCTGTCTCTCTGTCTGTCCATCTGTCACAGCCAATTTTGTTAAAACCTATTTATACATACCTACTACAAATGGCAAAGATGAAATACCTATATATGACTTCTACGAAAATATTTGCTGCCGTGTTGTATCAGTTTCGGTTAACATTAACCCATTTCTTTTCGAGGCTTTCTTTTATAAATATAATTAGGTGATAAAGTGTGATTAGTTAATATATTTTTTAAAAAGCCGACAGATTTTTTTGGGCACGTTTTTCTCAGATCATATTGGCCTTTGGAACTCTGCCGGTGAATGACAAAGAATGACTCTTTTACTTTTCTTTTTATTCTTTGTTATCAGTTCGTAAAGGGGAAATGAGACATTCTACTGATATACTTTTTAAAGAAAAATGGAAAGAAAAAATTGGCTTCGTTCAGGAATCGAATCTGCTCAGCTGCTTTACCACTAAGCTACCGGAGTCCCTTGTGAAGTGAAGAGACTTCAGTAGCTTAGTGTTTCATTCGCATGTGTTATTTCGAAAAATAAAAACATTACAATGATAATAAAAGTGCCACGGAAAAGACAAGGAGACATTCTTTGTCATTCTCTGGTAGAGTTTAAATGGATATATATAGATACCTATACTGAGAAAAAAGTCGGCTAGAGAAGATGTAGACGTAGGGAGATCCTTACATTCTAGGTAGGTAGGTATATATCTAAAGATAATTAAATTCTTTTTAAATTGTTCCGATTCAACCGGTTGGTTTACAGTACCACAGATCATTAGGTATAAAGTCTGTTTAATTGTTAAAACCATTGTATTTGGTTTTCGGGCAGTGAACCTGTTAAGAATGACAGGATAAAATAAGAGCTCACGGCTTTATTTTATTTATTTACCCGTGATCACTGATCATGATACAACACACAATAATCCGACGCGAACAATCAAACCGGGGTCCAACCGGTTCTAAACTACAACCACCGAGCTATACCTTTCTTAGCTCCTGATTGGCTGTTGCCCAAGATACCTGTCTCACCTTAGCGCTCGACCAATCAGAACGTACTCACCTGTACGATCGATAGCGGGCGGTCCCACCTGAGTAAGGCGGTGTCATGTAGGTAATGGGCATTTTAAATAAGTCGGTATCCACCTACAGTCATTCGGCAGGCAGGTATTCTACAGGTGATCGGCATTGTTTAGATATAGAGCTTATTTACGTTATAGGGTTTCCAAATAGAAAAGTACTATTTCATAGAGTTGGTAAAGATTTCACGGAATCATTAAAACGATCGTGATGTTATTAAGTAGTTTTTTTTTTTTATTTATTTATTTTCAGGCAACAATGCTTAAAATAAACAGTACATTTACTGGTGGTGGAGCTCCAGTGCCGGAGCTCGAGGGCGTAGGCACCACCGCATTACCTAATATACTTGCCGCTAAATGGTAGTGTTCAGCACTATCGTGTTCCGGTCAGGTGGTAATTGTTTTTATATTATTTCGCATTAACACATGCTTGTGAAATATATTTTATTTTTAAAGAAAAATGGAAAGAAAAAATTGACTTCAGGCGAGACTTTTTCTTTCCATTTTTCTTTAACTAAATACTAATACTACTATTTTTAATAATTATTAAGGGTAAAAGCGACTTCTTTACGATATTCAATAAACTGAAAAGTCTATTATATCGGTTGCCTAACTAGCATAGTTGGTAATAGATGGCGCTGCTGCTACCATAAAGCAATGCAATAGATGTGAAGGAAAGATTTGACAAATCGGGCAGGACTTCAGTAGCTCAATTGGAAGAGCGGCTGGACTAGATTCCCAGGTGGTAATGTACGGCCCTGTAATTTCCGGCACAGAGGCATAACACCTTAGACCTCAGGAGTGGTAACGCATCTGCATTTTGACCTAGGTATTTGTGTAAGTGTCTATAGACTGCAGTCATCACTTAACATCAATGTGAACTGCATGCTTGTTCGCCACTTCCATTACAATAGACCCATATAAAATATATACGTTAAAAACTAACATACATATTAGGTATATACGAGTACTTTATAACACTATCACTATTTATCACGTATTGTCGGCGACGTGATGCGCGGCTTATCGGCAGGCAACTGTCACATTATAGTTAGGTACCTCCTAGGTACGTTTTTTTTTTTAAGCTTTTTTGTAAAGTTAAAAACAAAAACATAACTAGCTGACCCGGCAAACGCGTTTTGCCATACAATACGTCAACTTCCTCCGCTTCGTTCTATCTCTAGGCCTCCAAGCCTGCACCAAAATGGTTGAAGAAGCCTTGAGATTATGATGATGACATAAAAGTATAACAAGTAGACCAAGGCTGACCTACCATGACCAAATAGGTCGAGTTCTGTCTGATGGTGGGGTCAAAAGTCTTAGGAATCGGCGTGCATGTATGAAGACAATGATGAAGGTAGACGAGGCACGAGAGGTTTGTCAGAACCGGGATGTCTGGCGCTCTACACTCTCTGCTTACCCCGTTAGGGACCTGGCGTGAAGATACATACATACATAAAAGTATTACTTATATTAAACTAGCTGACCCGGCAAACTTCGTATTGCCTCACAATGAAATAATATGTCAAAGGTTTGATAGATACGGACTATTTGTATGGAAAAATGAAATTGTGGTTTTTACTATTTCCCTTCAATTTCTTCACATTTTCTTACCTTTCAAACCTTTCCTGGACTTCCAAAACTAATTCAAAACCAAAATTAGCCAAGTTGGTAAAGCCGTTCTCAAGTTTTAGCGAGACTAACGAATAGCAATCGATTTTCATATATGTAAGATAATAATATGCTTACACTCACAGCCTAAGTGTAAACCTGTATCGTAGGTGCCGTTGTACACACACAACACATACACAAACATCCAGACCCGAAACAATAGGCCATACAAATAGGTACGTATTCGTCCCGGTACGGGGATCGAACCCCTTTGAATCACTCACACCTCTCGACTAACCGGGTTGTCAAATGTTGTAATTATCATATTAATTACCTACACAACTATAAAGCATAAAAATATCTCAGAAAAATGGTGCAAGAAGCAATATTATAACCAATTAACACACTTCGCTATTTAACCCCGTTCCACATAGTAACATCCGATTCAAAAACATCACTAATGACTTAACAGAACAAATTTCAGGTGGCGCAAAATAGTTGGAAACATAGCCAAGTTCGTATTTTTTTTATCGCGGACATATTACACGGTATTTGGGAGTCTGGCGGAAGTCCGGTGCCGGTAATGATGTGTGGACGTCTCACCTGGGACGGTCATTAGACAATAGTGATGTAACAAATTGTATCGATAGTATTGATTATTAGTAGATATTTTATAAATTTCTCACATCTCTGTATAAAAAATGAAAATGGTAAAATAGTAAGGTGGTCAGTTATTTTTTCAAAACAACTCTAATTTAATTGAGCATATGTGACGTTTTAGCGGGATTTTTTATGGACTTCCTAATAGTCTACTTCAGAAGACTACTACTGTCACTCCTACTCATCAAATACGATGGTAGTATTACACAGTGGATGTTATTTGCTTACGTAGGTATCGTCACACCAATTTTTTTACGGGTTAGACAGAGAGTATGAAGCGCCAAACATATTTGTCTTTAGAACCTCACACATCTCCCGTGTCTTGTCTTAATTCATCACATATGATTATATGAAGGGATAATTAGATAAAGCGTAACTACCGACAGTAGTACTTAGTTACTGAATCATATTAATTAGATAGTACACATGTTTATATTTAAGAATCTACTACGTACCTACTACCTGCTTTAAATTTTATCATAGACTTATAACGGGATATCTGGCGCTCCACAATCTCTGCTTACCCCGTAACGGAATTGGCGTGAAGATACATATAACATAGCTTTGTTTCTAGTTCCGTATTTCTCCGGTTTTAAACAAAAATATTCAATAATGCGGATTTTAGTCTTTAGAAAATAATATTTCAATGCATACCTATCGAGAAAAACGTAATTTACTGTAGTCAATAATATCAAAATCTACGTTACTGCGTGCTCATATTAATGAATCATCGACTCATATCGATAAACACGACATCACTGAGTCGAGCGCCATACTTGTGTCATTGCCAAAACAAACCCAACGATCGAAATTCGTGACAACTTGCTGAACACCTCGACATGGGACTACATCTTATTTATATTTTCAGAATATTAAGATTTTATATTTTATTTATATTTTTAGCGTAAAAGAAAAATTTTGAATAATAGTACAAAATGCTGTGAATTAACGAATGTTTCATTATATCCATATTGGTCAAGAGCGGTACCTATTCAGTGAATACAGGTAGGTAATAACAAAATCTATGTAATGAAAAATATCGCTCGCTCACATTATCGCTCACTCGCTGATAATGTAGATACGAGCCGATCCCCGTTACAAATAAAACTAATTATCAGGAAATTATTAGTATCAGGAAGCGCGTATGGCCCAGCGGCTGGTGTAGATCGTAAGAAATCTGCTCGGTTAAGCGCTACGGGCGCGGTCGGGTAGTGTGATGGGTGACCGCTAGTGGCAAATTAAATGCGCGTTTCCGTGCTTCGGAGGGCACGTTAAGCCGTCGGTCCCGGTTGCTTGAAAACAACCGACAGTGGGTTGGCCACTAACCCACCCACCTCCACCAATCCGCATTGGAGCAGCGTGGTGGAGTAAGCTCCAGGCCTCCCCCCAAAAAAGGGGAGAGACTCGTGCCCAGCAGTGGGACGTATAATGGGTTGCCATTATTATTATTTATTATCATCAGGAAATTGAAGGCTTGACTACTTGAATACATAAAATGATAGTTAAAGCTATATTTGAATAAATTTGGATAAAGAGAGTAAATACTCTGCTTATTCAAACCTATCTGTACCTAACTTACCTACTCTCTTGCACTTTGAATGATATGGTATGAGAGATAAAGGCACCAAATGTGCATCTACAAGTAGCAATATGAATTTCACATTTTTGTCGGCTGCATGCCTTGAGTGTATGTATAAAATAATATATCCCAAAAAAACGGACAAGTGCGAGTCAATTTTTTCCCGGCTTGCTTTAAGCAATGTGCGAGGCCTATGTCAGCGCAAAGCGATTCAATCGTGATCTTATGACAATAATTTAACGAGCCTATTGAACACTGAAGGCAGCTACAATCTTTCAAGTTCCTTTTACTTACAGTATACAATTTTCTCTATCGATAAACAGAGCATCACTACGTCGGCGCCATTGCGGTATAGTTTCCAAAATAAACGAAATACACAAAACAATTGAGTTGCAACCAGGAGTTAATTCTGGCATTGAAACGATTCGCTGGTTTGCTTTAACCAATGTGCCTTTCTTAGCACAAGATAGCGAAGCGATTCAATCGCGATCCAATCATAATTACGTTATGAGAATTAGACCCCTTTTGAACTCTGAAATTGCAGCTATAATCTTTCATATTCCGTTCACTTACAATATACAATATTCTCTATCGATAAACAGAGCATCACTACGTCGGCGCCATTGCGGTATAGTTTCCAAAATAGACGAAATACACAAAACAATTGAGTTGCAACCAGGAGTTAATTCTGGCATTGAATCGATTCGCTGGTTTGCTTTAACCAATGTGCCTTTCTTAGCACAAGATAGCGAAGCGATTCAATCGCGATCCAATCATAATTACGTTATGAGAATTAGACCCCTTTTGAACTCTGAAATTGCAGCTATAATCTTTCATATTCCTTTCACTTACAATATACAATATTCTCTATCGATAAACAGCGCATCACTACGTCGGCGCCATTGCGGCAGCGTTGCCAAAATAAACGGAATACACAAAACGATTGAGTGACAACCTGGTGAACACGTCGATGTGAAATGAAACTGCAATTATCGATTTAGACTTGGCAAGCTCTGGCCTAGTGACTTCGACCTTGGCCAGTTTTGATCTAAGTTTTGGTGAATAGGATAAGATGGTTAAGAAATCAATCTCAATTTTTTAGAGTCCTGAAGTGGCAATCAAACAACAGTCTACATTGTAGACGTTTTGCCACGCCTGAGGTCTAAGGTATCGTCATTATCGTCATTTTAACTGAAAAACGTCCACAGCTGGACAAAGCCTTGCCAAAAGATGTCCCTAATGATAACTCAGTATATAATGGCAACCCATTATACGTCTCACTGGTGGGCACGAGTCTCTCCCCTTTTTGGGGGGAGGCCTGGAGCTTACTCCACCACGCTGCTCCAATGCGGATTGGTGGAGTTGGGTGGCACAGGTTAGTAGTCAACCCGTTTTCAAACCGCCCATGAGGCCTCCGACAAGGTTTAACGACTGCTATCTATCGATAGCACCCGGGACCGACAGCTTAACGTGCCCTCTGAAGCACGGAAACGCGCATTTAATTTGCCACTAGCGGTCACCCATCAAACCACCCGACCGCGCCCGTAGTGCTTAACCGAGTAGATCGCTTATGATCTACACCAGCCGCCGGGCCATGAGCGCTTCATAACACAGTATAAGAAAGTAATATTAACACTTATGTTATTTTCAGACTTTGATAACATTGTACGTAATTAGGGAAGAATTTATTACAATCACCACTAATGCGGATTGAAAGTTTTATAGCATTACTAGGTTTTGGTCCGCGACTCCGTCCGCGTGTACTTTTAATTATTACAAACTAGCTGTTGCTTGCGGCTTCGCCCGCGTAGATGTAGTTTTATAAATAACTAAGTAACCTATGTTCTTTCTCAATGTCAGCTCTATCTCTGTACCAAATTTCATTAAAATCGGTTCAGTCGTCTGCACGTGAAAAGGTAACAGACAGACAGACAGAGTTACATTCGCATTTATTATATTAAGTAGGGAAGTAGGGATTGTGACTACATGTTATTCCTATGTATAACCTATAGGTATTACTGTAAAGTTTCATCCAAATCCGTGAAGAATTTTTTTCGTGAAAGAGTAATAAACATCCATACTCACATACTTTCGCATTTATGATATTAGTTAAATTTTTTAGTCATGGAAGTGGCAAGCATGCATTTCACATTGATGTTAAGTGATGACTGCAGCCTTTTGACACCCACACAAAGACCAAGGTCAAAATGCAGATGCGTTACCACTCCTGAGGCCTAAGGTATTATGCCTTTGTGCCGGAAATTACAGGGCCATTCATTACCACCTGACCGGAACACGATAGTGCTGCACACTACCATTTAGCGGCAATTATATTAGGTAATGCGGTGGCGCCTACGTCCGCGAGCTATGTCACTGGAGATCTACCACCCCTGTATGTAGTGATCACCATTGGTCAACTGACTATATCTACACCGATCACCGTCTCGTCTTGACGCTATCTATAGAGGCAATTAAGTACCTAAAATATATTCAGCAGAAATCACAGTCAAAAAACCAATTTTATTCAAGCTTTTTTGGCGCAATATCATCCAAACTCAATTCACCTTCAATCCCACAAAATGAAATGAGACCATAAAAATCTAGAATTACAGGATGTCTAATTGTACACCCCCGACCTGGCTATCGAATAGCAATTTACCGGCGAATTGGGGTGGATAAAAAATATCGCGCCCCTGGGGCTGAGGTACTTCGTTAAGGGAAGCTTATTTTAGTACCCATGATAGGGGACTTAAAATGTAACAGACTGATGCCAGATAAGATTATCCACTGAAGGTGTGTTGTGTATCAGTTATGTGACTGAATAGAAAATGAAAACGGTTTTTTAATATTTTGTTTTTGTTTTATACCTATATATTACAGCTGTCTTTCATTCTATGGAACCGTATTTTTTATATCAAAGGTTTTGTGTGTCAGTAGACAAGTCCATCTGACGGAAAGACGCTTATGAAGACTTTCGACACCAGGGGAGTTCTGTTTTTTTGACTTTTTTAACTCTTCTAACGCTTTTCGAAGCTTTGAAGATTCTTATATTGCAGCGACGGAGGAACACCTCAGAGGAAAGTCCCTTTCACAATGCACTATCATAATCGGAGTGTTGATCACTTCTGCACCCAACCTACGCGGGTGGAACTTCTCTCTTCGACGGCCGGTACGGTAGGAAAGTAGACAATGGCACGAGATAAATCGATTCAGCAGATCACTCACCATGTTCAGTATTTTACCACATTTTACTATTGGTAGAGTTCCTAGAGAGATACTAGGGTTCTGACACCAATCACTTTATTAAATTGTATTATTGAGGATGAAGATTGACACTATCCTTGAACGGCTGAATAAATTATTTGAATCAAGCTCACCTGGCAAAATTCGTATTGCCTCAGAATTAAATAATGTGTGAAAGGTTTGATAGATACGGACTATTAGTAAAAAAAATTAAAATTGTGGTTTTTTCTATTTCCCTTTAATTTCTTCATATTTTTTTACCTTTTAAATCTTCCCAGGAATTCCAAAAATTATTCAAAACGAAAATTAGCCAAATTGGTCCAGCCGTTCTCGAGTTTTGGTGAGACTAACGAACAGCCATTGATTTTCATATATATAAGATAACTAAAGTCGGTTTAAAATTTACTTTGTTCAGGCCTGAACCTGTAACCGCATGACAACTTCGATTAGAGTGTACTATGACCCACCTGAGCTACGGAGGTCATATAACCTTCTTTTAACATAACATACATATGTAGAAGTCCTAGTTGATATCCGACGCATATGTATAAACGATTAGAATATCCACGTCACTAAACCTCTCCAAATCTAAAAATAAAGGTCCATTAAACTCATAAAAAGGTCGTTGTCCTTATCAAAATAAACCATATTTAATCCCCAAAAATTCAATAAAACTCACATCACATTCCTCAAATACTTCTCCATGAATCAAAATCCCGTTGGAATCTAGATAGCTAAATGAAAACGAAAATAGTGTACCCACTTACCGAGTTATTGGACGTTATCTAATGGCATTCCCTGCATATAATTTGATGTAAAAAGCTCGTAAATTACCTACTAACTGTGAAACAGCTGGCAGCAATGTAACTCCTATACATTACCTGAGGATTGGTAGCTAGTGATACAGCGTGGGTTCGCTTAGACAAGGTTTTAATAATATACTGGCACCTGTTTTCTGTGATTTCTGTGAACAGAATTTGATCTTTATTATTAAGATGAGCTATCTATCGCGGTCGGCAACCTTTTTGTAGGGAAGGGCCACTAATAAAAAAAGGCGTGCCGAACTTTCAGGTGTGTTTGGTGGTACTAGGTCACTACTGCTACGCTAGCGTCCTGGGTTCGGTTGGGGATAATGGGGATAAGTATTATTAGGATTTTTCTATTTTCTGGAAGGCGTCTCTCGACATTGCCAACTCCTTCAACACCCTCCTTAGCTCTCAGATACTATGGAGTCCCTCGGTGGTATTTCCAGCGAGGGCGAGGGAGCCAGGTAATTTCCCAAAATCCTTCGTAACATAAAAAAGGTAGTAAATATTTGTATGGTTAATTACTTTTAAAGTCGAATCTAAATGTTTTTTTTTTTCAGGGCATACAGTCTAAGTATATTTTCTTACTTCAATAACCAAGTTAAACCAACCAAATAACCAAATTTGTTGAAAATCGCACAATTATTCTAGATCCTGCTTGGTGTGACCTCGCTTTAAACTGGGTAGATTAGATTTACTGTTCTCATTAAACAATGTTGCAAAATATTATATTCCATCCACAAACGACCGCATCAAATGTAAAACAAAAAAAAATAAGTGGTTATTAAAAAATTGACACACAGACAGCACCATTAGACTTTTTTATTGCAATCATAGAATTGAAACGTAAAAAAAAAACTTTAAAAAGGGGGCTAAGTGCCAAAAAATGTTTGGCACGGCATCAGCAAGGTGTTTATGTGGTACATACCGAAAATAGTGACGCGTCAGAATACCTACTTTATACGCAGCCACATTCGTGTCACAGTGCTAGCAATAACTGTAGATTATGCTGAATTAGGACGCTTTTGTATGTAAAAGTATTATAATAAGCTAAAGATAAGTGCAACAGTTAGCGTTTATATTTAAGCTTTGAGCGAGCGGAAAACCTAGTGGCACAGTTTCTGGTAAACGTACTCGTGGTAGAGTTCCAGTTCTAGTTTGTAAGTAAGCTTGAGGTCGTAGGCATTACGCAGGCACTGGCAGATAGATCTGTCGTTAAATAATAATTGTAGTGTTCAGTACTTCCTTGTTTCGGTAACATGGTAATGTATGGCCGAGTTATTTTTGTCGCAGAAGATTTACAGATTAGACCTCAGGGGTGGCGATGCCTCTGCATCTAGATGTTTGGACTTTGTGTAGATATTTAAAGACTGTAGTACCTAGCTATGTGCGGCTCTGTTCAGTATGTTAGTGTACTGCATGCTTGTTAACCGTACCCTTATAACATAAAAAATCCTATTTTGATTTTTTTCGTCGTTTGAAACTACAATGAAAACACTTGAAGGAGATGTTTAATAAATTACCAAAAAGTGGGATTAAGACTCAGAGAATCATTGTGTATAATGAAAATAGTAATAAACATAGGAACCATTATATGTTTGCAAGAACAAAAATATTTGGTGTTCCACATTCACCTTATGAAGTCCCGGCTACTGGACTCCGTTTTGCCTGTTGAGATGCGGGATCCTAATCTGGAAGAAAAATGTACATATTATTATCTCAGTTTTGAGGCAAAGCAAAACCTTTGTTTATGACGTAATTTTTTATAATTCCTAAATAAAGCGATTTCTCAGGCTATAAAACCGCTGTATGTTTTCAATATCTTAAAAATCTCTTTGAATTAAAACGAATGGTGGATTCTAGAGTAATTTGCCTTGCATATCATTTTTAATAGGTAAGTCGGGGGACTTATTGCCGACACATCCCACCTACGTGCTAGGAACCGAGCGGGATGTATAAATTAATCTTAATTAACGAATGTCTTCGTGCTGTTTGATGTTATATGTTTTATCAAAGAAAGTTGATTTTCGCAGGATGTTGGAAGGCCGTCATATTCCGCTTGTTCTTAACGTGTTATGTAACCTCGATGTTATTACGATTGGTTCCAATTTTATAGGCGAGGGACAATTTTTCAATTTTTTTTTTAATGTAACGAAGAAGGCAAGCAAACCTGCAGTTCATGGATCTACTGATGGTAGAGCTCTAGTGACGGAGCTCGCGGGCGTAGGCACCACCGCATTACCTAATATATTTGCCGCTAAATGGTAGTTTCAGCACATTCGTGTTCCGGTTAGGTGGTGATGTACGGCCTTGTAATTTCCGGCACAGAGGCATAACACCTTGGGCCTCAGAAGTGGTAACGCATCTACGTTTTGACCTCTGGTCTTTGTGTGGGTGTCTAAAGGCTGCAGTCATCACTTAACATCAATGTGAACTGCACGCTTGTTTGCCACTTTTATTACATAAATAAATAAAACATTTTTTTTCTTTAATTTCTAAAGTATACGCGCATGTGTTATTTCGTAAAATAAATATAACAATTTTTTTTAATGTAACGAAGATAAGGTAACGAATATTCCTGGATGTTAATGATCGTGATAACTGAAGCAGATAGATGTTGATACGTAGATACGTTGCCACCCCTGATACCTTAGTTGTTATGTATGTCTCTGTGATAGTCATTACGGGGCCATACATTACTCTTACTGGAACACTACCATTTGAAGGCATATAGATAAAGGAAACTGCCTCGGTAGCCTAGTGGTAGCGGGCCACTACTACTACGCTGAGGTCCTGGGTTTGATTCCCGGGTAGGAGTTATAAGAGATAATGGTGTAAGGTCCTTCCCTCAAAATCTCGGATTCTATTGGGATTTTTCCATTTTCTGGAAATTTCCCAATACCTCGAAGTTTGGTAATGTGCCCGGAGATGTCAACAGGCTCACCACCTGTTACATGGTCCAAAACGTAACCGGCGAATCGTGGGTGTTTGCATGTATGCATTTACCTATGCCTATCCCTTCAGGGATTACAGGCGTGAAATACGTTTTTAAGATAAGGGTAATGTGGTGGTGTCTACGACCTCGAATCCTTGCACTGGAACTCTTCTACCAGGAAACTTGGATATTCAAAATTTTTTATGTCATTTAGTGCCCAACAAGCTGTTCACATTGTTTGTAGGTTAATACTATAACCTTTCAAAGTGTAGGTATATAAAAACCAGAGATTTCAATGCGTTTCCTCTCCTGAGTTCTAAGTTATTCTACTTTTTGTTATATTTTTTTTATTTTTCGCAATAACACATGCGTGTGAATTTAAATATAAAAAATGAAAAGAAGGAAATGACGACAGAAATCGAACCTGCGACTTCGGGATAGCCAGCATAATATTATACTATGTGCCAGAACAGCAACTAGTACGTCCAGTACAACTTGAACAGAAGAACGAATACAGTAGCACTGAACACAACCTTTTAGCGGCAAGTAGATTCGGTAGTGCGAAGATGCCTCCACCCGCGAGCTCCGTCACCGAAGTTCTAAGATTTTCCGAGAGGTTCCGTATTCATAATTTTTCCTGCTCCCTATCATTTATCCAGTTGCAAAAAACAATAATCAGTGTGAAATAAATTAAGCTGTACCGACTGCCATTACGCCACTAAGGCAAGGATGGTAGGAATGTAAAGTTTGATAGTGATCTCACGCCACTATTCCCAAAAGAGGTAGACAGAGGTAAATTCATACATTCAAGCAAATATGCAAATATCTATGATACTCTTAGCATATTTTTGCCACAAAAACAAACTCCGAGGGACTAGGAAACTTCCAAAACATATTAGGTTGGGGAAGAAGTTTCTTCGCATTTTTGAAGATAATTCAAAACATTTTTTAATATAGTTTATTTAAATTTAACTAAAGTATGCATGTACCATTTTGTTCGATAATCTTTTGCCATTTTGTAGGTAGGGACATGATCCCATTGCTATAAAAATTTTGGGACTTCTCATCAAAATACCGCGACCAGTGGATTTGGCAGTCCTCTCGTGATGTTAACCTAACATTGCATAAAAAATTCTGAAGAGACCGAAACAGGTGGAAATCTGAAGGTTCAAGGTCAGAACTATACGGCGGATGCATTAACACCTCCCAGCCAAACTCTTTTAATTTTTGCTGAGTGGCTATAGATGTGTGAGGTCTAGCGTAATCATGATGAAACACCACACCCCTTCTGTTGATCAATTCCGGCCGCTTTCTCTCAACTTCTTGCTTTAATCTCATCGGTTGTTCGCAGTAGAGTTCAGAATCGACATTCCTGCCTGATGGTAATAGCTCATAATGAATAATGCCCTTCCAATCCCACCACACACACAACATTACCTTATTGCGAGTTAACCCGGGTTTCGCCACAGTCTGTGAAGCCTGACCGGCCTTTGACCACGACCTTTTTCGCACGTTCTTGTCGTACGTGATCCACTTTTTATCAGCAGTTATCAGCTTCTTCAAAAATGATTCGGTTTCATTACGTCGTAATAAAGAATCACAAATGAGTACACGGTTCATTAGGTTTCTTTCAGTGAGCTCGTGAGGTACCCAAATATCGAGCTTTTTTTTGTACCCAGCTTTTTTCAAATGCACCAAAACTGTTTTCTGATCAATTCTCAGTTCTTCAGCTACGTCGTAACTACTGATATGTCGATCTTGCTCCACTTTTTCAAAAATGGCATCCATTTTATCCGTAATAGGGCGACCAGAGCGAGGTGCATCTTTGACATAAAAAATTTCCGGATTGAAAACGCTTAAACTAAGTTTGTGCTACTCTCACAGACACTGCACTAGGTCCATAAACATCGCAAATTTTTTTCGCGGCTTGCGTTGCATTTTTACCTTTTTTGTAGTAAAATTTAAAAATGTATCGAATTTCTTCATTAGATTCACTCATCTTAACAGTACGAAAAACAAATGAAAATCACACATTTGCCTAATTTGAATTTGGAATTATGTTCTTTAAAATTTTAACTTTCAATGATACCAAAACCAGCCAGATACAAATACTACAACCAAAGAGATTTTATTACAAGTTCATACATACTATAATGCGAAAAGACTTTTTCCCCAACCTATAGAAAAGCTTATCACGTGTTCGGGAATCGAATAAAGAACCCTATCATAATAATAATGACTTCTTAGCACTAGACTACTGAGGCAGTTCAATAAGTTTGACAGTTTATAATAATATTTCTAGTCTGTGACGAAATCGAACACCGATTTAACAAATCAGCACAGTCAATAGACAACACGACACTTTATCTGTCCCCAAAATTACGTAATCAAAAATAACTAAATGCAACACAAACATTAATTAAAAAAAGAAAATTAAACTGCCAACGTCACATCAAAAAAAATCAAAGAAACGACCGAAATTCAGTGGCGCGCAACATTTTTTAATTTTCTCGCAGGTGAGACGTCACCGCAGCCGTGACATCTTACACCTGACTGTCAAGCGGCGTGACAGTTGACAGCGTGACAGATTGAGGCGGCGGCCGCCCGGGGCCCTGCATTGTTTCCGCACACCTACACTTTTATCTTCGTTTTTAATCACGCCCTCATAGTTAAAACTGTAATTCAGCTGTGTATTTTTGGTTGATATTTTTACGTGGAATTTGTACGTTTATAATCGAGACGTGAGCTTCCGCACTATTTTCTGTCTATTTAATAAAAAATGTATCAGTTCTGTTGTTAAGCACAACTTGACTCATTTGGCAAGTTATTTTTTTCTTGGGTTTGTTATTATTGGAAGCAGGTTTATAGAAAAGGAAATATTAAAAAAAAGTGGCGCGTAAAAGTATCTGAAAATTTGACAACCATAGACACCTTAATACGATTTTTTTGTACTAAATGACCATGAAAAACGCTTGAGTACAATGATGACTATCAACCAAATTTAATCTGGTTAATTATTGTAGATCTGGGTACATCTGTAAAATAAATATCTCTCGTTATGTCTCTATGATAGTTATTATCAAATGGTATGTAGTATTTGGCGGCAGATAAAGAAAAGCAGAAAGAAAAGCTTTTTTCAACATTAATAAGTTACTAGGTAGGATACCTACATTAAATTATTTCGTTTAAAAATGTCTTAAAATCTCAGTCCAATGTTCAAAACATTTCATTCAAAATTTGAGAATACATCAATCAAAATAATTACAAACGTCGACAAATTGCAGCCACCTCAATCTCATCATCACGCTATTACGCTGACGAAGTGGGCAGCTTTGGTTCGCAATTAGTAAGCTTGTCGACCCTGATACTCATTATAACAGGCATTATTGGAAAACGTTCACATTGCGTTGCCTTTTTTGCTCTTTTTTGTAATAATTTTTAAAAAAATTTTTTTTTAATGAGTTTTATGGTTTATATATTTAGTTTTATTGTATTTTTAATTTTATTTTGACGACCCGGTTAGTCCAGCGGTGTGAGATGACAGTTTGAATCGTAGGGTCGCGGGTTCGATCCCCGCACCGGCACAAATATTTGTATGGCCTACAGATATTTGTTTCGGGTCTGAGCGTTTGTGCATGTGTTGCATGTATACAACGGCACCCACGACACAGGTTTATACCTACTGTGAGCTGTGAGTGTAAGCGTTTTTTTTTATTTTATATTTTTATACCTAATAAAGTTACAAACAATAATATGGCTGGTAAATGAGTAGTACAAAATGTACATATAATATAAATGTAAATATACAACACCGACACCAGCTTTGAAAATGCCTAAAATTTTGAAAAATAAAAGCGGATAGTATTGTTGTTACTGCAATCCCGCTTTAAAGTGAATCCGACTCGCACTGGCCACTTTTTTTTTTTTTTTTTTTTTATGTAATAAAAGTGGCAAACAAGCATGCAGTTCACATTGATGTTAAGTGATGACTGCAGCCTATAGACACCCACACAATGACCAGAGGTCAAAATGCAGATGCGCTGCCACTCCTGAGGCCTAAGGTGTTATGGCCTCTGTGCCTGAAATCACAGGGCCGTACATTACCACCTGACCGGAACACGATAGTGCTGAACACTACCATTTAGCGGTAAGTATATTAGGTAATGCGGTGGTGCCTACGCCCGCGAGCTCCGTCACTGGAGCTCTACCACCAGTAAAATGAAAATATTTTGATATGAAAATAGCAAACAAACATAAAGTTCACATAGATGGTATGAATGTCGCAGTCTATAAACATATCTATGCCTAGAGCAACGTTTCCAAAAATCGGGACGTCCCGATTTTTTAATTTCATAATTAAAAGTCCCGCGCGACTGGCTTAGTCCCGCTTTCGGTGATAAATCCACAGAATAGATTTATCTATTCCGTCGATAAATTGACTGTGCGTCCGAAATTCAAAAATTGTCCTGATGGTAGGATTTAAAATATCATATTTTTAGTAACCCTTTATTATTTTTACTAACCCGACTATGCAAAAGCGTCCTCGTAGACCAATTTGAAATAAATGATTTGATTTTTGAATTTTATTAAAACACATTTCTTTGGCTATTTTTGCTATCTTATTGTCAAGTTATCGTAATTTAAAATGAAGTAAGAAGATAAATATTTAAATACATCTGATCATGTAGAATTTTCACCATGTCCCGTTTTTGACGAGAGAATCTCGCTTTTATTCACTAAAAACATTTCGACACCCCGATTTGGCAAAAAAAAAACTGGCAACGCTGATCTAGACAAAACCCGGACATCAAAATATAGATGTGTTACCGCTCATATTTGAAAAATAACTTTGCAAAATTAAAATAAGTATCGTATTGCGTACAATATTTGAAGGGCGGTCGGTAATTATCTCGGCGCTGATGAGTTACGGCTAGTCAGGTATCATTGTGTAACTACCACTATAAAACCACGCTTATATTGTACCTATAGGAATTTATTTCGTTTTTTTTATGTAATGGAAGTGGCAAACAAGCATGCAGTTCACATTGATGTTAAGAGATGACTGACTATAGACATTTACATGAAGACCAAGGTCAAAATGCAGATGCGATACCACTTCTGAGGCCTAAGGTGTTATGCCTCTGTGCCGGTAATTACAGGGCCGTACATTACCACCTGACCGAAACACGATAGTGCTGAACACTTACCATTTAGCGGCAAGTAAATTAGGTAATGCGGTGGTGTCTACGCCCGCGAGCTCCGTCACTGGAGCTCTACCACAAGTAAAAAAAAGGAAGTCGTAATATGTATGCTTGTTTGCCACTTCCATTACATAAAAAAAGATAGAAGACAAATATTTCATTTACTTGAATCATTAAATAATTAAGTATTTTCAAGTCTTAACATTTCACTTTAATCCACAAACATCTGTATCAGATCCAATTGACAAGAAAATTAATAGCAAATTATAATTATAAATCTAAAACTAGCCGCCTAATTATTAACTCTGTGTACACAGACGTACCATTAGGTCTCTTCGTAATGATACATTAAATACGCTAACGGTATCTTACTGCGAGCAAGATGGACGACGGTGTGCTTTGATCTTAGTCATAGATTATATTTTTGGTTTTATAGACGTGACAAATAATGTTCATGTGTGAAAAATATAAAAAAAGACATATTTATATTTGTAAGCTTCGGTAGATAAGTGGTAAAGCGGCTGGACTGGTTATCCTGAGGTTCCAGGTTCGATTCCTGCCCGAAATGATTTTTTTTCTTTAATTTCTAAATTCACTCGCATTTACTCATTGCGAAAAATAAAAATATGACAATTATACTTCAAATCAAAGAAAAAGCAAGCCCAGTGAGATTGAATTATTTTTGCAATCATTACAAGAATTATATGAAATTGATGTATTTTTGAAGAATTTTTCGTCATTAAACATACCAGTTACATATTTTACAGAAAAAAAACCAAAGAAAGCCTGAAGTCCATTTTAATTTATCCTCCATTTTTTAAAAAGTTATTTATAAGTATAAGTTAAAAAGTAAACAATGTACGTACCTACGTCCATAAACTCCAAAAGCAATAAAATATAGCTCAAACGAAAATACTCTATATTTTACTTAGTCCTTAAGAATAGTAACGCATATTAATCTGACCTCCAGTTTTTATAAGAATATCTGTAGTCTCACTTACCATCGATGTAAACTGCATACTTGTTTTCCACCATCATAACACAAACAAAAAAGACGAAATCTAACAAATCTCTCTTCGTTTTAATGTAAACAATTGTAAACGACTGTAAACTGTAATAGTAAGTTGCTTGGTGATAGTAAGTGTTTCCTTACTATCACCGCAAATTACATTGTCTCCAGCTTAGTTTTCACACTCATAACACAAAAATATTGTCTATGTCATCTCTGGATCAATCCTTAGTCTTTGCAAATGTTTTAGCGATGCGTAGTTTAGGAGTGTCAGCCTTGAAAATCAAGTGCCAATTATCTCAATAGTTTACTGTGTCTTTGATATTTTGTCAAACATCTCTCTACCTTTTATCGCCATCACCATAAAATAGAGTACCTGACATAAATTCTTAGTACCACCTTTAAAATATTTAGTTTAATGCTGTCTAATAAAATTGTTTATTATTAAATGCCTTGATTTACACCAAGCATCTGCGCTAAGATATATTATTATTGATACAGTAAGCGTGATGCTCATGTGTATTGGTGTTGAAATGATTATAATTCTTAGTGGGTTCTTATTTATTGAAGTTCTTTCGCCGAGTGACACTTAATATTATATGTAAATAATGTTAGTGCTTTAGAAATCGAATTGAAGTAAATTTCAAATTGAATTATTTAAATTAAGCTATTTTTGGGACGTTTGGGAATTCCTCTGTGTATGTAAGTATTTATTTTCATGCCATATCACAGGGTGGGTAAGCAGAGAACGTAAAGTGATAAAAAACAGTCCTTCGCATACTTTATTCAAAATCAGAATCAGATTTTATTAAAAATAAAGACAAGTACCTCTTGTGAAACATTAAAAACAAATTAAATTAATTACCTATAACTAGTAACAATTGTTATATAAACTGAATCAAATTAATCAATTTACAAACATAAAATACTCGTAATAAGCTATTTTATTATTTTTCTAAACGGCATGTAGACATAATATATGCTTACTGGTGGTAAAGCTCCAGTGACGGAGCTCGCGGGCGCATGTACTACCGCATTACTTAATATACTTGCCACTAAATGGTAGTGTTCAGCACTATCGTGTTCCGGTCAGGTGGTATATACAGCTCTGTATTTTCCGGCACAGAGGCATAACACCTTAGGCCTCAGGTGTGGAACGAAAAGAATAGAATAGAATACTCGTGTAATATTCACCTTGGTTTTAGTGTGGGTGTCTAAAGGCTGATAACTTGACATCAATGTGAAATGCATACTTGTTTGCCACTTTAATTAAAAAAAAAAAAAAAGCTAGAAAATTCGCATCGTAACCTCGTGATTCAAGACCGGCTCTTTTGATCTGACATTGAAGACCACTGAACGAAACTTTGGCATTAGTGGGAATCCTCCAGATATCTGGTATGTAGGTGTTCCAGCCGATTAAAGTTTATCGTGGCATGGGACATATTAGCCGTTTGAAGCGGCCGGATATGTTGGCGTGGTGACATCAAACGACCATCTTTATGTTTATAAACATTATTATATTGTAAATTAAAATTTAATGCATCGTGCTACAGCAGGTTGGCAAGGCGAGGCTATAAAAATATTCAAAGTTTAAAGTGGATAAGTGTAAATAATTATTTAATGTGAAAACGGTTCAGAAAGAATGACAGATGAAAAAAAAGCTAGTTGAAACTATAAAACCACAGTGCGCAATTGCTCATCAAGAAATAATTTACATCGAGCCTATGAAAGAGACAATCAGCTACTTTCGGCTTTGTAGAGCGTTATCTCTGCTGCACATTGAAGTATCAAAGAGACATAACAATTAAGGTCTCAGGGATGGCAATACATCTGTATTTTGACCTCTGGTCTTTGTGTGGGTTTCTATAGACTGCAGTTATCACTGAACCTCAATGTGGACTGCATGCTTGTTTGCCACTTTAATTACATAAAAAAGTGCATCTTTTTGTCATTATATTTATTTTCGGCAATAACATAGGCGAGTAAATTTAGAAATTAAAGAAAATAGGATAGAAAAAATTAAATTTTTTTTTTATGATATGGTAGTGGCAACCAAGTATGCAGTTCACATCGATGTTAAGTGATGACTGCAGCCTTTAGACACCCACACAATGACCAGAGGTCAAAATGCAGATGCGTTGCCACTCCTGAGGCCTAAGGTGTTATGCCTCTGTGCCAGAAATTACAGAGCCGTACTTTACCACCTGACCGGAACACGATAGTGCTGAACACTACCATTTAACGGCAAGTATATTAGGTAATGTGGTGGTGCCTACGCCCGCGAGCTTCGTCACTGGAGCTCTACCACCAGTCTAAAGATTAAGTTAAGATTCTTGAGTGTTCTTGATTTGCTAACATAAAACATAATATAGCTTGAGCTTCGGTAGCATAGTGGTAAAATTGGCTGGACTGGTTATCCAGGTTAGATTCCTCTCCAAAGTTGTTTCGTCGGATTTTTTCTTTGATTTCTAAATGAATCTGAATCTACCTGTATTATTTTCTATATAAATCTGGCTTGCAAGCCAATCGCAATATGAAATGTGAGAAGCGGAGATTGTGTGAGCGTCGGAAGCGGCGCCCTGCGCGGCGTATTTCCGCTGCTGCCGGCCGCACACCTCCTCACCTCCGAACTGATTACCGGACCGACTCGCGTCTTTGTTTACCCTTAGTCTTGTTATTGCCGTCTTTTCAAGTTTTCTATTCACCGTTTGGTGTTCTATTTTTACTGGCAGTAACCTTTTTATGATTATAATTAGGTATTATTGTATTTTTTTCTATTATGTCTTGTTGTACGTATGCCAATAAATGTTATTGTAAGTAATCATTAAATAACATGGCCTTGTAGTACCTAGGACATGTAGGCAAAACAATCTAGCCCCTAAAGATAGCAACAAATCTGCTAATAGTGTTCAGCACTATCGTGTTTCGGTCAGGTGGTAATGTACGGCCCTGTAATTTCCGACACACAGGCATAACACCTTAAGCCTCAGGAGTGGTAACGCATCTGCATTTTGACCATGGTCTTTGTGTGGGTGTCTATAGGCTGCAGTCATCACGTAACATCCATGTGAACTACAAGCTTGTTTGCCAGTTCCATCAAATAAAAAATATATATGATCCTGTATTAAGTATCACATAGACAAAAAACTTAAGTCCTAAAGGAAGTATCTGCAGATTTTGTGTAGATGTCTATAGGGTGCAGTGATCACTTACCATGCATGTTACATGCTGACTTATTTCCCACCAACATTACATTAAAAACCAATTGATTTATTGACAGATGTCAAGGGCTCCAACTCTTTAGTCTTACTACACCTGTAATGTAAACAGGGCCTAAGAAATTGTGCAGTGTAATACGCCTTTCAGTCTTACCACCGATGCAGTAGTAATATGTAACAAATACTTAAACATCATTTCAAATATCTACAATGCAGTCAAACGTTATACAATGAGGTTTACGCCGCGAGCAGACTATCGTTAATGTAGTTCCGGGTGTAATACGCATAGTTCGTAGAGCACTAAAACACCGACGGTAATAAAGCCGTTTCTGACCACCCACCTCACAGTACGAGGTGAATTTGGTTAATTTTCATTTATGGAAAAAATAATACTGGATTAGAATTTACTGGTGATGGATCTCTAGTGACGGAGCTCGCGGGCGTAGGCATCACCGCATTACCTAATATAATTGCCGCTAAATGGTAGCGTTCAGCACTATCGTGTTCCGGTCAGGTGGTTATGTACGGCCCTGTAATTTCCAGCTCAGAGGCATAACATCTTAGGCTTCATGAGTGGTAACGCAACTGCATTTTGACCCTGGTCTTTGTTTAGGTGTCGATAGGCTGCAGTCATCATTTAACATCATTGTGAACTGTACCAACGCTTGTTTGCCACTTCCGTAATATAATAAAAAATCTTCATTCGTGAAAGTATTAAGTAAGCAGGATTATGGGAGAAGCACTTTTTTAACGAGGTGGAAATGTCTGGAAAAGACCAAGGTCAAAATGCAGATGCGTTACTACTCCTGAGGCCTCAGGTGCCTCTGTGCCGGAAATTACAGGGCCGTACATTACCACCTGACCGGAACACGATAGTGCTGAACACTGCCAATTAGTGGCAAACATATTAGGTAATGCGGTGGTGCCTACGCCCGCGAGCTCAGTCACTGGAGCTCTACCACCAGCCTAAAAACATTTAGGTACCTCATGAACCCAGTGATATCAATGTAGATGCGTTGCCACTCCTGAGGTCTAAGCTATTGTGCCTCTGTGCCGGGAATTTATAGGAACGTTCCTAACCACCTGACCGGAACTCCATTAGCAGCAAGTAGATTCTAATAATGCAGTGCATACGCCTGTGATCTTCGTCACTGGAGCTCTACCACCAGTCCAGTAGGCTCCACAACAACTTTGTCATAAACAAACAAAGACTAACCTTCTGTAACATAAAGAAAACAAGCAACCACTTCAATTACGTCCTTTTAAGTACTCACAAGTACATCACATTAAAATAACTCGTGGCAACGCGAAGGTATTCACAAACAAACTACCCTCGAAAACGATCGTTACTCAAACTTACACATACACTGCTCTTTTGATTTGAAACCGGAAAACTAAGCTTCTTAATGAATTGGCAATGTAATACAGAGCGATCTCACGATTTAAGATACGTCGTAAATAAAAAGCTAATTTAAATACCATTAAATTTAGATGCGTTGGAGATTTAAGACATCGCTTGTTCATTATTTTTGTTTGGCGCCTCCCTCAGGAGAGACCTGATTCGTGGCTTATTTACAGTATGCTAATGCGTTTACGTTGTGTTGAATATGCTAACGCATTTTTTTTGTGGGTTTGCTACTTATCGGATATGATAATTTTACGCTATTACGATTGCAAAATGTCTTTATTGCTTCGTGGTTCTTTTTATGTTACGAAGGTCGCAAACAAACAGTTCGCATGGATTTTAAGTGATGATCACAGTCTATATATACACAAAAAGCAGAGGCCAAAATGCAGATGCGTTGTCACTCCTGAGACCTGTGATAGTTATAACGGGGCCATACACTACCATCTAACTGGAAGATACCTGTAGAGAGGTTAATATGAAAACGAAGGTTCGATTTATTGTCCGCTAATATAATCGTTTATCATACGTTGGTACCAATATTAGGAGAGTGTGTGCATGTATGACACAGTAAACGCTATACCTCCCCTGTATTTAAGAAAAAAAAATGGTTTACATTTTTTTTTAACAATGAAACAACTATTCATTAATTATTACACCAGGTATATGCACTCGCTATTCTACGTATAAGATAAAATATTGTAAGTTCTGCTTAGTTATTCTTGCAGAGCTTTATCTAGTTAAACAGTTACCAGTCAACATAAAGGAAAATGAATATGCGTTTCGGCTATAAACGTCACAAGTAAGTAGACGTGACGTCACCGCACCGGTGGACCGTGATCCCGTGACGTACCATCAGTGTAAATTATATAAAATATCGACGTGCTGAAAGCGACGCGTCTATTTTCGATGTTAAATTAGTGAGATTTAACTACAGAGCTGACAATCATTTAAAACATCAGAACATATTTGATATTATCATTATTTATGATGGGAGACAATTTTAGATACGACATAATCTTGGTAGCGAAGTTCTACTATTACAAACCTGCCAAATATTTGAAACAGAATTTAATTAAAAGGTTTAAGTGTCATTTTAGTGTCATTTTTCACCTAATACAAATTAAAAGTAGAATCCTTTTCATTCTTAATCCACTCAAAATTTGGACGTTTATTTTTATAAAGTTAATATTTAATGGTATCAGAACTGTGAAACTGTACAACGTCTTACATTTTGTATTTTAATATAAAAATTTACAATTATAGATAACAATTGTATGTTTTTGTCTAAAATAATAGAGATATAACTGCACTTGTATACGAGGTCCGGGAAAATCCTGAACTTACTCACTGATGTTAAGCCAGAATCATCAACTCAGAACATTTTAAGCCAAGTTTCGTAAAAGTGGGCAGTTGTGTTACGAAATAATTGGCTGAAAAAAAAACATACAATGATGAAAAAAGATTTGAAAATTATAAGTTTGAACTTTCAAAATCAGAAAGAATTACTCAGAGACACCGCTTCCAGAGGCATAAAAATATGCAACTCTATCCCCCAACTCTTTGACCGTCCCGGATCGTTACGAGCGGAAGTGTTACATTTCAAAGGAGCATTCTTGTTACCTGTACACTAAATATAGCATCGGACAGTGGGCTGCGGGATGTGATTAGGCACGCCCCGCCACTCGCCTTTGATGTTACGTGAGGTAATATTCTTTACGCGAAACTTTAGCGGGCTGTCGACTCTGGCGTTGCGTAATCACCTGATTACCGCTTGTTAAACGGTACATTTCCTCTTGTGAAAATTATTTTCTGTTAATTTCGTTTTCAGTTCTGTCGTTCTTGATTAGTGTGTTGGAATTTCAGCTTGTGTTAGGTGAGAAGTTTTTTAACTCGTGTTAAAAGTGGGCTTCCCGTCGCAAGATTTTTCTATTTTGATATGATTTTGACCTGGTTTTGGATTGTCTCTTTTCTTGGGAGTTTGAGTGGCTTGCCATAATTAAAAAGGAGAGAAATAGGGCATTGATAAACGGAAAACTTGAAGGAAGTGGGAGGATCGACGGTAAATTTGAAATATCAATTTGTTCGAAACAAAATTTTACAAAAAGAAAAATATCTTTAGAAATTAAGAATTAAACGTAACTTCACGCCTGTAATCTCCGAAGGGGTAGGAAGAGGTAAATGCATGCATTCAAGCATACATGCAAACACCCACGATTCGCCGGTTACGTTTTGGCCCATGTAACAGGTGGCGAGCCTGTGGACATCTCCGGGCACATTACCAAACTTCGAGGTACTAGGAAATTTCCAGAAAATGGAAAAATTCCAATAGAACCCGAGATAAAGTACTTTACGCCTTCATCTCTGATAACCGCCTACTCGGACATCGAACCCAGGACCTCAGCGTAGTAGTAGTGGCCTGCTACCACTAGGCTACCGAGGCAGTTAAAAAATTGAAGTTGAATCACATTTACATATATTTTAGCACAATAACATTTCACCGTGGCCATATTTCAATCACAAACCCAAGTTCACCTTAAACACTCCCAGGTTAACCACTAAATCTGTCAACACTACAGTCTTAAAACTAACTAAACAAAACGGCTAACGCGAACTGGATGAGTCAGCACACAGCCCCGTGTCACATTCCTGTACCTGGTCTTAAATAATCACAAAGGAGTGAGCACAAAGAAATAACTCGACTGACTCACTCATCGCGTTCCCCTTATTGGTATTTTGTGAAAAACGACAAGATAATTTATGTTTTAAACGGATTTAGACGTGAATAAAGGTGAGCTTCTTACCGTCGTTCCGTATTTAGCTATGTTGGATAGTCGCTCGAAATTCAAGACTGTGAAGCTCTGTTGGTGATTTGATACAAATAATCGTTGAAAGTTTGAATAGTTTTGAGATATTTTATTAAATAAATTCAAATAAAATAAACCTAACTTCACGCATGTAATCCCCGAAGGGGTAGGCAGAGGTAAATGCATGCATTCAAGCATACATGCAAACACCCACGATTCGCCGGTTACGTTTTGGCCCATGTAACAGGTGGCGAGCCTGTTGACATCTCCGGGCACATTACCAAACTTTGAGGTACTGGTAAATTTCCAGAAAATGGAAAAATCCCAATAGAATCAGAGATAAAGGCTTTTTCACTATTATCTCTGATAACCCCCTACCCGGGAATCGAACCCAGGACCTCGGCGTAGTAGTAGTGGCTTGCTACCACTAGGCTACCGAGGCAGTATATAATAATAAAAATAATATAAAATATAAAATAATAATAATAAAATATCGTTTATTGTGCCAAAATATTACAAAACAATATGCGTTGCTGAGATACTCTTTTAAGTAAACATTAAATAGAGACACCAATGGCTTGGCATGGTTTAAATATACATAGATTTTTTATTGATCAGCGAGTTATTTTATGTAATGAAGGTGGCAAGCAAGCATGCAGTTCACACCGATGTTAAGTGATGACTGCAGCCTAAGCATCCACACAAAGGCCATGCGTCAAAATGCAGATACGTTGCCACCTCATACATTACCATCTAACCAGAACACGATAGTGCTGAAAAGGCTATTACACGACATGGTATTCAGGGTCCGGCAGAAACGATGGGCGTAGCCTCGCGCCGTTTGCCGCTTATTACACTATCCGGTCGACAGGGCCCCAAAACAGTCACAGTACAAATATGAGCAGTATGGAAACTACGTACAAAACGTTGAAACGGCGCAATCACACAAGACGTGGCGGCAGATAGATTAAGTAATGCGGTAGTGCCTACGCCTTAAAACTATATTAACGGTGACAGAGAACGGGGACAATGGGAAGTAATTTTAAATAATTAAAGTATCCTTGTCCCCGTTGTATGGGGGACACGGTGTTCGGGGACAACGGAAATAAATCCCTCGAGGCACACTAGAACTCTACCACCAATATGTTACTCTATATCTACTGGTGGTAGAATTCCCGTTTAGGAGCTCGACAATTCAACGTCGTCAACTTTACACGAGAATGTAATTAAAAATCTTCCATAATGGAAAAACTCAAACTCAAACAGATCTAAGAATCGATCAGAACTTTACAAAAAAGAATTTGAGATCGAATATTCGGAACCGCTGTAAGCCACCGATGCATTGGCAGATAGATTTGGTTAGGTACACTGTGAATTTCATCATCAACGAAAGAAACACGTTGTTTATACTTTTAAAATATATTAAGCCTAGATCTGCATCATCTAGTGTACATACATTGTTGCATAATGACCTGTGTAGTGAATGCAGTCATAAAATGTTAACGGCTGCACTAGTGGCCGAGCCTTTACTATTTCTAAGCGCTATTTAATTAGTAATAGCAGTTACTAGGCAGCAATTGATAACAATCTTAAACTAAGTTAGAGGGGTAATTGTTTTATATTATTTCGCATTAACACATGTTTGTGAAATATATTTTATTTAATGAAAAATTTGACTTCAGGCGAGACTCGAACTCGCGGCGTACTGGGAATCTAGTCCAGCCGCTCTTCCAATTGAGCTATTGAAGTCCTGCCCGATTTGTCAAATCTTTCCTTCACATTTATTGCATTGCTTTATGGTAGCAGCAGCGCCATCTATGCTAGTTAGGCAACCGATATAATAGACTTTGCAGTTTATTGAATATCGTAAAGAAGTCGCTTTTACCCTTAATAATTGTTTTATATTATTTCGCATTAACACATGCTTGTGAAATATATTTTATTTAAAGAAAAATGGAAAGAAAAATTTGACTTCAGGCGAGACTCGAACTCGCGGCCTACTGGGAATCTAGTCCAGCCGCTCTTCCAATTGAGCTACTGAAGTCCTGCCCGATTTGTCAAATCTTTTCTTCACATTTATTGCATTGCTTTATGGTAGCAGCAGCGCCATCTATTGCCAATTATGCTAGTTAGGCAACCGATATAATAGACTTTGCAGTTTATTGAATATCGTAAAGGAGTCGCTTTTACCCTTAATAATTGTTTTATTTTATTTCGCATTAACACATGCTTGTGAAATATATTTTATTTAAAGAAAAATGGAAAGAAAAATTTGACTTCAGGCGAGACTCGAACTCGCGGCCTACTGGTAATCTAGTCGAGCCGCTCTTCCAATTGAGCTACTGAAGTCCTGCCCGACTTGTCAAATCTTTCCTTCACATTTATTGGATTGCTTTATGGTAGCAGCAGCGCCATCTATTGCCAACTATGCTAGTTAGGCAAACGAATGCCAATTTTCGTTAGAATCAAGTGTCCTCCCCCTCTACCAACTAAACGGTTGTTGTTCGAAATTCAAACGTTATGATGATACTAGCCTAAGTTTCTTTATCTAAGGAAGGTGGCAAACAAGCATGGAGCTCAGATTGATGTTGAGTGATAACAGCACCCTATAGAAACGTCCACAAAAACTAAAGGACAAAATGCAGATGTGTTAGCATCCCTGAGACCTGAGTTGTTATATCTCTGGGATAGTTATCCGTATTACGAGGCCATACATTACCATCTAACCGGAACACGATAGTGCTGAACACTACCATTTAGCAATAGATAAATTAGGTAATGCGGTGGTCCGTACGCCCTCAAGCTCCTGCACTGGAACCAGTAAAAGTTCCGTATAAAATATTCTATACAAATAAATAAAATTCCAGTGTCTGTGTGTAATATAAAAATAACCGCTTTTTACTAAATGCATATGTATGCATACACGGTACATAAACCAAAACAACATTTTTTACAATTTTTGTCTGTCTGTCTGTCTGTTTGTTCCCGCTAATCTCGGGAACGGCTGGACCGATTTTGACGGGACTTTCACTGGCAGATAGGTTATGTAATAAGGAGTAACTTACTTTTATACTAGCCACGACTTTGTCTGGGTAGAGACTGAACAATCATAAATTCTCAAGCGGACGAAGTCGCGGGCACAGCTCGTAATAATATACGATCCTAGTAAAATTTTGCCAGTTGCGATGGTGTTTTATCAAATCCAATAGGTACATATTTAAGATGGTGAACAACTAACCTTTCATGTAATGCAATAAATTAGAGTTTGATTTCACATAAACGCCACGCAGATCTCAATGAGTATCATTGTTTAACTGATCGTGATCCAATAAACGCGTGTTCTTACGTTTTAATTGACTGTTAAATTCGACCACCCATCGCTTGTGAGAACTTTTGTAGTACCCGCTTATTACGTGCTTCACTGCTTAACATCACCAGAGAACATTTTTTTTTTAATGTAATCGAAGTGGCAAACAAGCATGCAGTTCACATCGATGTTAAGTGATGACTGCAGTCTATAGACACCCACAC
The DNA here is from genome assembly GCA_036365455.1 of Macrosoma leucophasiata. NCBI lineage: Eukaryota > Metazoa > Arthropoda > Insecta > Lepidoptera > Hedylidae > Macrosoma > Macrosoma leucophasiata. The sequence continues at coordinate 22,474,540 of JAWQUS010000027.1, read as the reverse complement.
AAATACCACAGTCAAAATGCAGATGCGTTATCACTCCTGAGGCCTAAGTTGTTATGCCTCCGTGCCGGAAATTATAGGGCCGTACATTACTACCTGACCGGAACACGATAGTGCTGAACACTACCAAGCGGCAAGTAAATTAGGTAATGCAGTGGTGTCCACGCCCGCGAGCTCCGTCACTAGAGCTCTACCACCAGGAAAACATGTAATAATATTACGTATAGAATGGACACTTCAACGCCCCGCCAGATTTTCCCGCCTAACCCAACCTCCTCCCCTCTTATGGGCGACGTTCGGTATTCTCTACGTGCTACGCACACAGATGCACGTGTAAATACAGAGAATAGATGTCAGTGTAATAAAGACCAAATTAAGCGTTTGTATGGTATTTTGGCGGAGTGTCCGCGGTGTGACATCACTATCTTCTTACCAGAAAAGGTATGTGAAAGCCTAAATCTAAGCCACACGATAGGAGAAAAAATCGAATCGTACTGACTTATATTCCAAAAATATTGAAACTCAAAAATCTTATAGATTATCTAACTGAACGATGATACTTCTCTACCGCTTAAAGAAAACCGCGTGGGTATGCAGTAATCCTGAAGTTCACACCAATGCGGATTCTGCTACCGCTACGGGTAGCCAAACTTTCTGGATTTTCGCTCGTTAGTTATTATTCACTGAATATACACGCTTGTTGTGTTGTAACAGAGAGGTGGAGAGTATTAGAGATTGTATTGTCACATTAATTATGGATAGCGACAAAGAGGAAGCGTTACTTTTATTAGCCTAACGCCCAATTACTCAATTATCACTTCAATCTAAGTGGGACTTAGAAGTCTTCTGTCTTTATAAAACACGTTCAAACGATAGATGTAGCGCACATTTGAGAGCTGCTTAAAATTGAGTGACGTTTGAATATTCGGCCATTAGTGTAGCGGAACTTGTTTCGGTAAAAAATCGAAACAATAACGCTTATCCAAACAATACCGCTGTACCAACTGTTTCGCTCTAGTCGCGTAACTTCGTACAAAATACCCGAGCGAAACGCTCGGTGGGATATACCGAGCGTTTCGATAGAGGTAGCGAATAACGCGCAAGCCTGAATAGACCTTAAAAACAGCGGCTATATTTTTTGTTAAATAAATTCAATACTACAATGTTTTTACTGTAGGTGGTAGAGCTCCAGAGACGGAGCTCCGGAGCGGGCGTAGGCACCACCGCATTACCTAATATACTTGCCGCTAAATGGTTGTGTTCAGCACTATCGTGTTCAGGACAAGTGGTAATGTACGGGCCTGTAATTTCCGGCACAGAGGCATAACACCTTAGACCTCAGGAGTGGTAACGCATCTGCATTTTGACCTTGGTCTTTGTGTGGGTATAGGCTGCAGTCATCACTTAACATCAATGTGAACTGCAAGCTTGATTACCACTTCCGTAATATAAAAAAAAATTAAAACAAAAATATCTGCGAACAATACAAACATACGTGTTACGTAGTTTAAAGGGTGACAGACATAGCTTTTGAGATTAATATTGAGGACAGAATTAATACCAGTTTATACACAACTGAATATATACAGATTTATCAAACGCGACCCAAATATTAGATGAATAACGTAAACCATTTAAAATAAATTGTAACCTATTTGTCACTTTTAGTTAACATAAAAATATTATCAAGGTGGCAATGGATGTCTATCTCAATAAGACAATAGAGAAATAAACGCTTGTTGTTGGTAGAGTTCCAGTGAGCTGCATTTAGACTTCGTTATTTGTAGATATCTGTGGGCTGCAGTAATAAATTTACTATCATGATAGACTATGACATGTTTTGTGACATGTTCATGACCCAGCTAGTCCAGCGGGGTGAGACGACCGTTTGATTCGTTCGTGGGTTTGATCCCCGCACTGGGACAAATATTTGAATAGCCTATTTATATTTGTTTCGGGTTCTGGGCGTTTGTGTACGTGTTGTTCGTACACACTGTACCCACGATACAGGTTTATATCTAATGTGGGGCTGTGAGTGTAAGC